>CM065394.1:9567500-9930000 GCA_033060915.1 Euryodendron excelsum | reverse complement strand
AAAATTAATTTTTTCGAATTCACATGAAATTCGACTAATTAATTGCCAAAGGATTTCAAGGTTTTTCATTTTTCTTTTTCAAATCCCACCAAATCAATCTTATTTTAAATTTTATTCATTCAAAACATATGAATGTCCATCATTCTAGTTGTAGAATCGACTGGCTAGGTTGACCCGCAAACAACTCAAATGGAGATTGGTTGTTTAATAGTTACTTTTTTTACCTTTTTTTTTTTAAGCCGGCACTTAAAGTAGTTTGGTTTTATGGGTTTGGACTAGAGGTGTTCACGGGTCAGGTTAAGTAGTGACCCATTATTCAAACCGCCAATCTCAAGTTCAAATACAATGTAACCAATTTTGACTCGGTTTGATTTTGGTTGGGTTCGGGAATGGCTCGAGGGGTGTGCATGGGTCGGTTTGATTCGGATTGGTGGCTAACCCAGAATTGAACCAATCTTCATCGGTTCCAAGATTTTGGACCCAAGATCGAATCAATCGTCCCATGGGACCAAATCGAACTGAACCAACCCAACTCAGTTCATATTCGTTTGGGTAGATTCCTTAGTTCTGGCCAAGCTAGGTTGGGTCGGTTCTGCTTGTATAGTTTTGAGTTAATCCATTTCAAATACAAAATTTTTCAAAGAGATACAGCAAAGTCCATTATAACAAATGATATAAAGTATGATCAAACACGAGCTCCGATATGAAAAATTCTTTTGCACACCCCTAAATGGCCCAATGGATTTGTGTAGAAGTGGCAGTTTATAGTACTCCGATGGATCAATTTATTAGTTATTGAACCAAAATTTATGCACCAAAAAAGGTGAAATACATAAAATATTTATTATCTAGTTACAAAAATTAAATATTTCATGTTCAATCAATTATTGGTCACAATGAGTGAATATATAAAAGAATAACTCAATACACGAGATTTCCCCCACTTCAAGATCTAGGAAGGATCAATTGTACACAATCTTACCTCTCGCGTGCGGACATATGTTTGTCTAGTGCACAAGGCTCCTCTCCTATAGGTTTGGGCATGGTTAGATATACGTGGCCTTCTGTACTTTAAACTTGTGAAACCCAAGTCTCAATGGAACATACTAACTGCTACGCCAACACATGCTCTGACTGATCAAAAAAAATTAAAAAAAGTAATTTCTCATAATGATTTAGACATTTTCATAAGATTATGCAGTCTTACTTTCTATGTATGACCATGTTGTTTCTATGTTTTGAACATATGACTCTAAATTGCAATAAAACAACCACGTTAAATGAACATATATATATATATATATATGTAATAGATATATATTTATTATAAAGGTTTTTATATATAATATAATTTATTAAGTAAAAATGCCAAATAATTTGGTATTTACATAAAAAGGGACAGACTACTTACATACATTTATTTATTAGTTTTCCCACACGTCAAAGTATAAATAGCAATTTTTTAAAGTAGGACTAGTAGTACTATACTAATATTTTATAAGTAGAATTAATGTATTAAAATTAGTCATAGTCACATATCATATAAAGTCTTAATTATCGTGCCCTTGAAAACCGATTGCTCCTTTTGGCGAGGAATCTATAATTTCCTTACTAAAGATTAATTTTTGAACACCGTTAGTAAGGAAATTTATGTCTCCTCGCTAATAACTTTTTCCTGCCAAACAAAAAATTCCCGCCAGGTATTTTTGTGGTTCCCATTAGCAAGGAAGTTTGTATTTTGTCGCTATAACATATA
The DNA here is from genome assembly GCA_033060915.1 of Euryodendron excelsum. NCBI lineage: Eukaryota > Viridiplantae > Streptophyta > Magnoliopsida > Ericales > Pentaphylacaceae > Euryodendron > Euryodendron excelsum. Next base: position 9,928,244 of record CM065394.1, on the reverse strand, counting down.
TTGATTACTTTTTTTAGTAAGGAACCTACTAGTTCCTCACTAAAGTTTTTATATTATACGTCTAGTGAGGAACAGTATGCCTTGCGAAAGGTTTATACCTTTAGAATCAGTGACAAGCACAAAATTCGACGCTAATAGGCATTAAAGTTTTTTTTGCAACCAGATGCTTTTGTCACAAAAATAATTGTTCAAAACCTTTAGCGACGATCTATTCGACCCCTCGCTAATACTTTTTCCCCAATCAACATTCGTGAGGAATTTTACTTTTCCTTGCAAATTCATTCTCTCACCACACATCCCAACAAAAAATATTTTTCACCAGAAATTTTGCAACGAGTATTTGCGAGAAAATTTTTTGTTTGTCGCTAAATGTGGTCATTTGAAGACTTTAGCGAGCAATCATGGTTTTCCATGCTAAAAGGGTATCTTTAGCGTGAAATTTGGTTTCCTCGCTAAATGTCAAATTTCTTGTAGTGCTTCTAGAAAAATAAGTTCTAACGAAAGAGTACCGTGTTTTTCTCGCTTGTGTTTTCTTGAGTGCGAACAATCGGGCACGACAATAGCCTGGGTGATTGTGTTAATATTAGTTTTTTGATATAATTATAAGCACAAATGTATTGAAAGGTCTTACATGACTCTGTATTAGTTACAGGAGGGTTAGAGGCACAAGATCTGGTGTGGTTTAGTGATTTGGGGTATGCACGAGATGATTGAGTTATAGTGTTATGTTTGTTAGATGGTAACTTAATATAACATTCCTCACCAGTACCTTTCTCGTCTATCGCACGTTTCATTTTCTTGTATGAGAAGCTGAACAAGATGAGAGATTTATGAGATGAGATTATGGACGCCCCTTGTGTTCAAGTAGGAGATGTTGCATGGGGCCTATGGTATATCCACATGGACACATGGATATATATTCAATATATATATATCATCTCCTATTGATAAGGAGATAATGAGTTATCCTTATCAGATTTGAACTCTTAGAAGATAAAGATAAGTGGCATTTATCTTTATCATGGTGTATATATGTTATACAGAGATTGTATCAAGAGAATAATTTGCGTATTATCAGACATAGACTCTCTCTCTAAATTACTTTCTCTCTCTAGTTCTCTCTAGAGTTATCATCTCAGTGCCTTAAAATTTGAAGCGTGTGTTCTTCATATTGGACTCTAGTAACCCTTTATTGTACAACGAAGAAGACATAAAATAAATTTTGGACTCATTCGTGGTATATTGCACGTATTGCATGAAGGGCTTGTAAAGTAAGCAATGACGATCCGTACATCGTATTGTTATCTGCATAAGGTATTCCGTATACCTACTCACTATATTTTCCTACACGTGAGAATGTAAATTTTTTTTCAGTTCTTTTAAAACATAGGATTAAAATCTAAAATAGAGAGTTTCAAAATATGTTGTGGTGTAGCCTGTGTACTCGAAACAGATCTGTTGTGCTACCCAGCGTGTAATGTAATTACGTCAATAAAATTTTGAATAATTAATTCATAGTTAGATTATTTCATTCATGCAATCGAACGGCCGTAAATCTGATTTTTAGCCATTTTTTTTTTTTTCATCTTACTTACTGCTCTATATCCTCTCTTGTTCTTGTTTCTTGTTTATTGTCAGTCATCTCCTAAATAGAAGAAAAAAAGGCATGAAGGAAGAACTATGAGTTTCGAAGTAAGCAAGATGATCAGTAATGCATGCACTATTATCTATTATCTAGCACAGTTACATTTGACTCACTTTTATGAGAACCCATTTACCCTTTCAAGGGAAAAGTTCAATAGAAGGGTGTTGGGAAAAGGTGCAATATATTACAGAAGAATCTCATGCACCCTTCCTTCTCTCTTTCTAACATACAGACATAGTCGTCCTGTCAGCTATGGCTACAAAACATGATTTTGAATATGTGAGAGAGAGAAAAAGCTGAACAGCTGATGTCATAAGATCAATTCTCACTTCTCAGGCCTAAATAATTCGCTGCATCCCCAAATGGACGTCGACCAAGTTGTCCTCTCTCTCTCTCTCTCTCTCTCTCTCTCTCTCCGTTGTCTCCTACCTCATGTCGTGAGACAGTAACGTATCCTTCTTGTTTTGCGTTACATAAACAACAGAGTCTTCAGTGCTTACTGCTCACCGATCCTACCCACAATTTCATTTGAATTTCGTGCAGATTCTATCTTTTGCTGTAGGTTTGCTTCCTCTATGTTTTCTTTTTCTTCTTCTCTTTAGCTTAAAATTAAACCAAAAAAAAGTGTCAAATAAATCGCCCATTTTGACGAAATTAGATTTGGTCACTTCTGCTTAGTTTTACGAACAAAATTCATGCTCATGAGTGTAATACCCATAATACCCGTACCTATAGGTGATACGCTCGACGATGAAATTTTATTTATAAGGAAAATTATAAAGATTTGGATTTATTTTCCATAATTTAACACTGTAAGCATCATGAATTTTTTGTCTAGAACATTATTATTTAATTAGATTATTTGAGCACTTTATTTCATTTTGGAGTTTCTGGACCATACGATTGTTTGAAATTTAATTCTAGCCCTTGAACGAGCGGTAATGATTTTGGTTTAATTCTAGCATACTGGTTTAGGATTTTGAATACCATACAGATCTTTAGTAAAGAGGAACTAGCAGCCGTTGGAGTGATCTCCATGGTGTCAGAGTTTGGACCACAGGTGAGTAGTCCTTTATTTTTCAAAATAAATGTCATGTTTATATTTGTTTTCATAAAACTTAGTTATTGTAGACTTGGAAAGCATATTTTGAACTATATTTTATATTCTTGCAAATAAATTGTTTTAGATTCCAAATTGATGTTGGTGAGAATTGAATATTGGATTTGTTTTTGCATGTTAGTATTAGAAAGCTTAGGGAAAATATCCATGATGCGGGTGCCTCCAGCAGCTAAAGAACATGCTCAAGAGATCCTAGACTCCAGTTTCTTAATGGGAAAGAATAGATTTGCTGCATCCAGGTGATTTTTACCGGTTCGGCTTCGAGGAACGACCCACTTTGCAATGTTAGATCCAACAAGACTACACTTGCCTGCAAATTTATTTGTGAATTCTAGAATTTGGCATTCTAGTTATCTGGCTATTTATTTACTATTTCCGGTCAATTGGTATTTATTTTGGAAATTGGCGATTTTGATACTTGTTCATTATTTGGATTTGGCTACTTTTGGTATTGGTGCATAAATGTTTTTGGAAATGCGTACTGATATATATAAATGGTTTTTGGAAGAAAATGCATTTTTGGAAATACTCATTTACTGCTTTGAAAGTGGCACATTGCTTCTTTTTTTTTCACTTACAATTATCTAACACATTGTATTATCCTTCACTGAGCTATGAGTTCACTCTTCATTCTTAACATTTCATGTAAGCGTGGAGATCATTAAAGTTAGACCTTAGTTATCGAAATATTGTATGTGACTTCTATAGGATTTATGTTTATCTCTTATGCAGTTTGTTAACAATGAGAAAAAAAAAATAAAAATTTGTAAAAGAACTATGACTAACTAATTCTTCCTTTCTATTAAACCCTTTTACAAGCATTAAATGTACAGTTTTGATGCAAATTGGATGTTCATCATTTCAAGAAATCTAATTGGTCAATAACCAATTCATATCATTGAAATGGTAGGTCAATGCAGTAGTTCTGTGATGTCACTTTGACTTTCTAATTATACTAAGGGGCTGTGGTTATGGCGCTAGCTAATGAGTAGCATTTCTCTTATACTAATTATTAGATTTACGCAATAAGAGTGTGTAGTCAAGTACGAATAAACAAAATTTGATGGTTTCTAAACGTATTGATTAAAATATACTCTGAAAATGAAAGATTGACCTAGTTAACAGTGTGTGAGCAGTAAATCAAGATTCATACCTCATCTTCCACCACAGTGCTTCAGTTTGTGATGCAATTTGTCTGATGAATTTTCTAACTTTGAATGGTACAAACAACCCATAAATAGTTGAACAGACAGAAGTTGGCTCTTCTTTTCCTATTTGCCTTTAAACCTTTTGCAGATTGCTCCTTAGCAAGAGGCATTCTGATTGTACCTGGACTGTGCAAGGCAGCATATTGTCTATTGACCAAGTTAGGGGTCGCTTTCACTTACACATTCATTGATCTATCTCCCGACTGGATGGTTTGATTTTAATCTCCTGGAGGGTTTAGAATCTTACATGTTATTCATTTGTGATAAATCATCTAGTGTCCTTCCTATTAATTAATTCTCTACTTGCACTAGATATTACAAACTGTGCATAGAGACTGTTGAGGATTGCTGCCAACGTAAGCCAAACATCCTTAATTACTGCTAAAATATTAATGCTTATTAAACCTTGGCTAAAAAAGTAGTTTTCAAAGGTTTTGTTTTGTCATTTGTTTTTTTTCAGACTTGCTAATTGATCATAATATAAATTGCCTGTCCGTGATCAGTTCCATTCCGTCTCTATATCATTAGGAATTACAGCCCATTATCATGGATTTTACAACCAATATAAAGAATATAATTCTAAAGAAAGGAGTATCAGGATTTAGCATATGGAGGCTAGATGAGTTATTTTAAAACGAAATTTGACTGGTTTCTACAAACACTGAAAAGTAATATTTGAACAATGAAATAATGTCATGCTTTCCTGTAGAGCAGATGAATTCCAAGTCTTGTTCTACAGACTGGTCTAAGGGCTAGTCTTTGCTCTTTTAATTTTTTTTTCTGTTTCCGTTTCCTCATTTTCCTTGTACCAAACAAAACAAAAATACGAATTCCAAGTCATAAAATGTGACTTTTTGAGAATGTGCAGTTTTCATGACTTTCCAGGTAATTCGAAGAAAATTACCAAATCTCGAGAATGTGTATAAGCAGTTTTTCACAGATTTAAGACTGCAACATTGGAGTAATTAATTTCTTGTGGTTGTTTTGGTTATATTAGAACAAGGTTGGTTCATATATATGCAAAATTTTCGACAAGTAACTTCGGCACAAACTTAAGTTCACTAAATTTATGTGCCAAATTTTCATTCAATGTAATGTGGGAAACTTGATAGGTGCCAGTAGCTAGCTCATTGGCAGACAATGGGGCCATGATATCCCCCAAACTCATAAAATTCTCTCTACCCGTATAATCTTTTTATGTATTTACAACAAAATACAGTGTATTGTCCTCCCAAAATTCAATATTTTTATCTTAGTTTCTACAAATATTCAAAGATTTTAACTTGGCCGCTCCTTAACAAAAAAACCTACGTTCGCCACTTGCTAGCTAGGATGGCCAAATACCAGAAAAAGGAAATGTCACATATGTAATCGTTGGTCATATGATTGATTTGAGCTTCCCTCTTCATGTCAAATGAAAAGGGGAATGCTAGTGTCACATGCCTGTCTGTCAAGCCATCATTTCCCAATAAAAGAAGCCACGTTGATCCCAGTAGTTGCCATTGTAGCTTTCTACCCACATTCTTTGAAATTCAGAAGTCATATGATTATAATAGGGAGATTCTGCAATGCCTCTCCTATATTTTATGCTCTCATTTTTTTTCAATTCTTATCCGTGCATCATATTATTCTCTTCCACATTCATATGTTGATATCCCTAAATTTCCACGACTGCAAGCTAACCGCTATCAAAATCAAATTTGATCTTGAAACATTCTTGCTGCTTAGATTTCCATCATTTTTCAGTTTGATTCATAACCAGGATAAGCTATGTTGGCTTCCATATAGCTCATCTTTCTTTGAAACTCAGTCTCAAATCCTTCAAAGTCACTAGAATCATACAACCGCTTGAATGCTGAAGATTAATGCAACAAGTATTATAATTTTTCTTCTTTCGTGTCTAACCTTTTACTCACCATCTCATCTCGTCCAAAGTCACCAGATAGGAATTAAGTCACTTAAACATCCAACTTCAGATCCCGTATTTCAACATCAAACTCTCGCATCTAATTTCTTCTTCAAACGTATTCATTGGTAATAGACCCATCTCTCTCTCTCTCTCTCTCTCTCTCTCTCTCTCTCTCTCTCTGTGTGAGATGTATAAATGATGACACAACTTATTACTCGAGCAAGGACTATACCTGTCACTATAGAGGTCCTGTGATATTTACTATAATGTAGCTCTTCATTGATTCAACCAACATGGTCCAAATGCATTTTAAGGCAACCTTCTTTCATACCCCACATACTACCACTGCACCTCCTCATGAAATGTTACATCGACAGCATTAACGAGCATCCCTAGTTTCCAACAACAATACAAAATCTAAACACAGACACATCATTTTACACAAATAGCTAACTGAAAGCGCTCATTTTTTGACTTGTCAGTTTAATTCTTTAAAGGCAGGAACTCAAAAAACTGGTAAGGAGTACTGAAGTTGGCGTTCATGGCGGCAACCGAAATCTCGGTCTCCTTCTCGGTGACGTTTTCATGGCCATCGCCGCTCCTTAGTGGGAACAATTGGAGGGTTTCAGATGCCCCACAGCTTGCATCTTCTTCGGCGTTAAAATCTTCTCTACCAGCTGGTGCTCTAAAGATGTTGAGGTCTCGAGGGTTCTTTATAAGCTTTGGGTCCACTGTTCTTACTGTTGCTGAGGTTGTAGTACTAGTAGTAGTAGTACCAGTGAGAACAGCAGTGCTAGTGTTACTAGTGTTTATGAGGTGGGTGGAAGGTGAACAAGAAGACAAATGCATCATCTGCCATGTGGCATTCCTTTCTAACAAGCTTCTCCTCTGCTGTAATTCTCCCTCCTCCTCGAGTTGTAGCCATCCATCCGTTTTACATTCTGGAACTCCTGCCTTTGCTGCCCTTTGTAGTGAAGCAGTTTTCTGATAAAATTTAAAGGCATGCAAGAAATTTAAATACATAAACGAGTTACCCATATCACTCAATAGCATGATACAACCAAAACCACACTAATTTTTTGGGCACCCCTGTTTTTGTATAAACCTAAATTACAACCCTAATGGCCCCACAAGAAGCCAAATTTTACTGGGGTCAGCTTTGTCTTTTCAGTACATGGGTGCCCCATGCCCAAATAACTGGTCTAAATGAGAGGAAGAAGCACAAGACCCAAAAATCAGAACCCTAGTTTTGCTTGATCAAAACAATAGCAGCCCCGACAGAAGGGAAGGAATGCAGCTTTTGAACCGTTTCATTTCCCAACAAACAAAGCTTTTGTTGCTTCCTCTGGATAGATATATATACATATATATCTTCCTTTAATTCATGTATCTGTATCTATTATACTTGCTTGAAGCTGATACTCATATGGATATTATTGCATGATTAGTAGATCCTATTAGTCCTCAAAAGTCGGTGGCATGCTAAGTTTTAAAGGACTACTTTGTGAGTCTCTGAAGAAAGAGAAAGGGAAGGTAAAATAGACCTACCTCTGCAAATGTACTGAAGTTTGTAGGGAGTGCCCAGCTCCTGGTCTGATCAACTTCAAAACCTGTCCTATTTGCTCCTGTAGACAAAAAGAAAAACAAAAGAATACAACTTTACATCTCAACACAACAAACGGAATGGAAAAAGCATCACAAATCAAACATCAACACAACTTTACATCTCTAGAGACAAATAAATAAAAGAGGGAAAATAAAACACGTATCAAATGATTCAAACACGCACTCTCTCTCTCTCTCTCTGTGATGCGGATCGCATAGCCGAAGATTATTTGGAGACGCAGTACGGCGATATACCCGCGCCGGTGGTCGGTAAACTTCAACTGGGCATAACTTTTGATCTGTAGCTCAGTTTTTCTATTATAATATATTTTCAAAGAGCTAGCGACGAGCCGGAGAAAGGAAAAAATACGAAATAATTTTCCGGCCTACGAAAATGCGAAAAAACGCTTCTAAGTGTGGTTTTCGGCCTGTTTTGTGTTTTGGACTTACTTTGTTTTGGGCTTTTGTTTTTTTTTTAATTAACCCAGTTTGTTCCGGGCTCTAGGGTTTTGTGTTGCATATTTATAGTCGTGTTAAAACATTTTTCAGCAGTTTTGAAGTTTAATAAAATTTGTGCTTGAAAATTACACTTTTCTAATCTTTACGAATCAACGAACGCTTGATGCCTTTGAGCCTGTGAATCGTGATGATTCTATAGGTTGAAAGAAGAGTTTTAATCCAGCATTCGTAGTGAATCAACGGATTGGAACTGAGTTTCTTGTTCTCTAGAGTTCCGCTGCATCACTCTCTCTCTCTCTCTCTCTCTCTCTCTCTCACACACACACACACACAATGTATTGTATTTGTGTAACTTACATAAGTTCTTGTTCAGATAGCATGATTTAGGCGAGATTAGAGATTGTCATGTGTTTGGTACCTGATTCTTTCCTTTCTGTGGGTTCAATGTCATGGTATGGTTCATCAGAGACCGATTCAAGTTGACGGCGGCGTTTCTGTCGTTCTCTAGCCTTGTGATTTTGAAACCAGTAGAAAACATTCTTCCCTTCAATCTTGCCGTATCGGCGAAGCTGTGAAGTGATATGCTGAATTTGGTCGGCAGAAGGTGTTCGAGTCCCCCTTCGATACAATTCTTCAAGTGTCTGTAACTGCTCTGGAGTTGGGTTCCAGCGTGAGCTCACTACAACCTGTTGTGAGTTGAACTCTCTCTTGCTTTGATCAGCCACAGTTCCTGAAACAAAATATCAAATTCTCATGAGATATAAACTGATACCGACAATACCCATTCTACACTGGCACATAGATACACAAAGAGAGAGAGAGAGAGAGAGAGAGAGAGAGAGAGAGAAATTACCAAGATGGTGATTTAATGCAAGAAGATCAGTCCCATGCATACGGCTTAAACATGGAGCATTTGTGGTGGCAGTGTTGTTGTTGGTAGAAATACAAGTAGTTGGCCTCGGTATCAGAGGACGAAGCTTCCGGCCGTTGAATGAATCTGGCATATTGCTGAGTTCTCCATCATCCACGTTGTATCCCATCATCCACATTGTGTGATGACACAACAAAACCAAACAACTTCTCACTCTGTGTGGCGTTTTTGTGTGTGTGGGTGCATGAATGCAGAAGTTATTGTGCCAAAAACAAGTATCTAAGTATTATGGTGCTATAAGTGATGATCTCTCTCTCTCTCTCTCTCTCTCTCTCTGTGTAGCTACCATATATGAAGGTGATGTGAGTTGGGAAGAAGAAACAAGAACAAGCTAAGTAGTGGTTCAAAGTAGTAGTACCTCCCTCTCACATTGGGATAAGATAAGGGTTCTTATATGGTATATGTTGAGGCTAATACAGAGAGTTGTAGTTGAAATGGGCTATATAGGCCCAGCTGAACACTAGGTATTTGAGTTTCAGAGATAGAGATTGAACACCGGAGAGAGAAACAGAAAGAGGGAATGGTGCTGGTTTAAATTGGAACAAAGTAAGGAAGACATGAGGTTGACTGGGCTCTCTCAATGCACAGAGAGAGAGAGAGAGAGAGGTTGCAGCAGTGCAGTAGACAAAGAAAAAGGTAGGGAGCAGAGGAAGGAGAGGGGCAGTTCGGATTGAGAATTAGTGTGAAAGGCACGAGACAGGAGACGAACAATAAATGAGTCTGTAAGAGGTGATGAGGCTTATGATAGCCCTCATGATCGTCACGTCGTTTTTCATTCGCGCCTCCCAATAAGTCCCAGAATTCCACGCTTCCTCTCTTTGCTAGCTTTTTTTCTCCTTCCTTCCTTTGCTCTCTCTCTCTCTCTCTCTCTCTCTCTCTCTCTCTCTCTCTCTCTCTCTCTCTCTCTGTATGTTGTACGGCTCTCTATGAAATTACCTTGCTACCATCACGTGCCAAACGAGTCTGTTTTGATTACATCTACCCTTCTTGTCCATAGAACATATTACATTTTTATCTATCTCTATGTGCCTGATGGATGTAAATTTTGTTTCATACCCGTATTATTGTCCTTTACATTCACATTCAAAACCTTTACATGCTGTTTTGATCACAACTACACTTCTTGTCCGGACAATATATTAGATACATTATATGTACGTATATTTTGTTTTCAAACCCAAATTATTGTCCTTTTTACATTCACATATGACAGATTAACGAGCTATCACAATTACTGTGTCTCGCTTGGAATCTTCCTTGCCCTAGTAGCTCTCCTTAATTTCACCTTTGATGTTTCCTGTGTCCATTTCTATGCGTCCGGCCATGCTTTGGCAGGTGTAGTGATTGCAGCCCCACTTGCCTTCAAAGTCTAGGCCCCTGCCCATCATTATGGAATGATTCCTACTCTCCAGTCATATGTCCATCTTTGGTGGTCTGAAACTATTTTATTTATGGTTTGTGTCGTCAATACTGTAGTACTTGCAGTCCAAGCTACGAAGCAAATCTAGGCTGGCGGAGATCTAGTCTGTATTTTGCAAGTTTATCTGGTTGGATTCTTCATAGAGCGGAGCTAGCATCACTTGCTCAGCTTACCATCACTCAACGGCGACTAATATTGGCCACCTCAGCTGATGCTTGGGTTACCATCACTTACCGGCTGATATTAGCCACCCCAACTGAGGTAATTAGCATCAACTAGTGAGTGATGGTTAATTGAGCGACTGATGCTAGCATTTTTTTTTATGTATAAGTAATGTTTGTGAGAGTATCGAGTGCTTATTTGGTGGCTCTTTAGTAGTCTGATATGAACTGCCCTCTAGACAAGCTTTGCTTCTTGCAGCAAACCAGCCCAAGTGCTGGATTTGTGTTTATATCAGTTTTGGCCCTGGCAGACAATAGAACTTGGGTATATTGCTAGTAACTTGGCATAAGGTGAATTGGTGAGGAATCACCAAGCAAGTTAACCCACGAGAGCTTTCTTTGCGAATTCGGGCTTCTTGAGTTCCAGTCCTCTCGAGTTCAAATGGATTTTGACATTTTTGTGATATTCTCCACTCATGCCATAATTTTTTTGCAATTAATATTGTCAATTTGATTGTTTGCCTCGTATATAAATACTCCATGCATAAAATGAAAATAACTAGATATGATGAAAGGGGTTCCCCTGTCTAATACACTTGGATGGTTGGAATTCATCTGATAATTATTTGCCATTGATTAGGAGAGCAAAGGATGTGGAAGAGATGTAAATATGAGACGAATCCGCGGGGCAAGTTCAAGACTTTCTTGAGTTCACTTTCAAAAAATTTTATAACTCGCTTAAGTTCACTTTCAAAACATTTCAACACTCTGTTTAAAATATTTCAAAATTCTCTTAAATTTATTTTAAAATTTTTTAAAAATCTCTTGAGTTCACTCTCAAAATACTTCAAAACTCTTTTCAATTCATTCTCAAGAACACTTCGACAACTCCCATGAGTTTAACTTCAACATATTTCAAAAACTCTGTTAAATGCACTTCAAAACTCATTTGAGTTCAACTCCAAATTATTATAAACCTCTCTTAAGTTTATTTTAAAATCATTCCAAAACTCTCTAAGATTTATTTTTTAAAAAAATCATCTCTTGAGTTTATTCCAAAAAAAAAAAATCACTTCAATGCTCTCTTGAGTTCATTTTCTACTCCTACTCTTGAACAAATTACAACTGACATGATCTGCACCAAGTGAGATACAGAGACAATTTAGAGATACATAAAGTGTCGTCACCACATACATCAAATAGACATTTTGCCCTTCAAAGGACATTTTTTCAACCAAAAAAAAAAAACCTCTTTTCAAATGATCGTTCAAAAAACATGCAATAAACCGCAAGTACACGACCGCAACACAATAAAACTTGGTGAAGTCTGAGGTTGATCCACAAGGAAAAAGGTCAACGTATCTAGAAAAACTTATCTTGGTTCAAAAATTCTAGAAAAACACTCCAATAAAATAAAAAAAAAATAGTTTTGAAAAGTTTATTTAAGCAAACTAAGCTATTGAAAACGATTTGATTTATATAAATGAGAGGTCTTGAAACTAATTGATCTAATCAATTAATTCACCCGGAATCTCAACAAGGATTTTGATAACTCAAATCATCGACTACATCATGAGTATTTGATCTGAAAAAATTTGCAATAACAACATGAATTCTTCAATAATCAACTCTTAATTTGTTTCAATTTGGAGTTATATATTTATACTATCAATTTGTGCAGTATCTATACCAAACTAGGATTAATGCATAGAAATTACCAAACTTAGTCAAATTGATCACCAGGAGTTAAGAAGAAGAAGATGAAAACATTACAACCCTAAGTACCTCCATTGTTTTTTTGAAATCTTCAATCGATATTCACAATTGATCTCAAGATGAAATTTACTAATCATCATCAATATAAATACGCATATATATATTGAAAATCTATTAAAAGCGATTGAATTCGATTACAAAATATTGAAGAACTATGAAAAGTTATGAATAAACTACTCTAAAAGTCTCTAAAGCTTTCAAAACCAAAAAAAAAAAACCCCTAGAACTCATAAAACTAGCTATCAAAACGGGCTCTAGTCCCAGCTTTTATAGGAAGAGAAATTTTTAGATTTTTTTCAATCGCTCGAACGAATCAACGCCACATTTGAACGGACATTCGAACGCCCTTTTGATGCACTTTTGATGCTCTTCTAACTTAATTCAATTGAATTTCATGCTTTTTATAATTTCAAACGGATTTCTGACGCTCTTTTGACGCACTTCTAATGCGTATCTAATGGGTTAACACGTTCAAACGGCTATTAGAATGACAAAATTGAATAGATCTCAAAAAGTTATATAAAATTAATATATTATGGTCTCCAATAACCCTTCTGGTTTGAGAGATAGTCTTCTAAAGTTTCAACTTTATGTGCTTCAGTAGCTTTTACCACAGCTTCATCAGCTTGTACTTTAACAACATATTCTTGAAACCTATGTCTGAATTTTGTCCGAAGTCCTCCAATTTAAACTCAAAACCTATACAAAACAAAACAAACTTAATTAATACTAAAATATAACTAAAAAGGTATATACAATCTTAAACTAAGCCTAACAAGCCATAAGTTAAGGTCTTGTAATTGCACTTTTGAAGCACAATCATCAAACTATAATATTTTCAAATTCCATTTATAAACAAGCTCTCTAAAGCTTTTAATCAATTTCACTATTTTTAAAAATTTGTATAATGCATCATTCATACTCAAGGTGATGACAAAACTTTGTTTAAAAAATATATGAGTGAGTATTAGTAATCGGAGATTCATGAGTAGATACCGGATAGGATGGTGATCTTTTGATACCTTCCCTACATGTAACTAACTCTTAGACCATAGATCTCTAGTGCAAAAACTAACCTGATGTCATGTTTTCTAAAAGGCTTTAAAATACTTTGAAAAGGCTACTAAAAATTTTATTTTTCAAAAAAATCTCTAAAAGGTATTTCAAAAACCATTTTCAAATATTTAAATTTGATTTTCGGATCATGCTTATTTTTCAATGACCTAATACAACTTTATTCATGTTAAGTGGTGATTCTGAAATTTGTCAAAAAGTTCTTATTAAAATCAAATTTCAAAAGATTAAAGCCTATTGTATTGTTCTTTTTAAAAGATGAGGTCTCTCAAAGAAGGTATTGGGTTTCTCCAAACCCAGAGGGCACGATATTGTGACACTATTTCCATGTTTTAGTTATTTAGGAAAGTGTTCATTAAAGTTTTAAAATTAAATATTCTCTTATTTAGTTCAAGTTTTTTAGTTATATATTTTAAAAATATAAGTTGATTTTTGAAAATTTTATAAAATGACAAGCTAATATGAAAATAAGTAGTATTATGCTAGATAGTAGTATTATTTGCAGGTGCAGAAAAGTTTGGGGGTTGAAATTATTTAACAAAGCATCAAAAGTAGAATATCTTTGACATTTTGTCTAAATTGTATAAGCATGAACACAAAAATTATGGAATGGCCTAGTTATCATCATTTATCCTCAGCATCTACAGTACTACAACTTATTACACTCCAAAAAGTGTAATCTAAAGTCCCTAAATAGCTATTGTTAGTCTAACTAGGGTGTATATATACCTCACTTTAGTATAATAACTGCTCTAATAAGTGTTTGTGGGTATTTTGCAATTTTTGAATGAAGAACAAGCGAATTTAGAGCAAAATGAGCTAAAAAGTGTATTAACCGTACATACGGTTGGAATCACTGTACGTACAGTGGTCTCACCGTACGTACGGTAACTTCTACTGTACGTACATCTACAGCAGATTTTCAAACTTCAAAGAGCATGGATTAGCATAGGGTTAACCTTACGTACGGTATGTACACCGTACGTGTGGTGAACAGTACCGTATATACAATACCAGCCAGTCCTGTGCGTATTTTGTTGCTATATCTCCAGAAAATGACCAGATTCTCTGTATCTATCACCATTTCGAATTAGATTTTCAGTTAGTACGATTTGTAGAGAGAGAAAGTGGGTTTATATTGTATTTTCCTTCATTTTCTTATACTTTCTTTAAAAACAAACACCAATCTCTTCTTCAATTAATGAAAAATTTGCAATTCTTCACATTCTTCTTCATGGAATCAATTAGCTAAACTCATCTTTGGATGCAATTGTGAAGATCTACCAATGATCTTTAAGGTTTTCAATAAAGGTATATACACTTTAACGAATTATCTCATGATTTCTTCACATTCATCTCAATTGTATTGTAAATTTATAGAAAACTTAGATTCATAATCACTTTTGGTAATCTCTATGCACAATTCCTTAATTGGTATAGATATTGCACAATTGATGATTTGCTTCTATGATTCTTAACAATTGAACACAAATTTACATCGAATTGAGTATGAATTCCCGTTCTTATGATCTAAATCTTTCGAATCAAGATTCTGCAGAGTGATTTCTTGATTTGAGTAATCAAATCCTTCATTGAGACACTTGTAGAGAATTGGTAGATTAGATCAATTGTATCCGAGCTTTCCATTAATTGTTCTTAGCTTTAGTTAGAAGTGTTTTAAATACGTAGTGTAATTAGTTTAGTTTGGTAGTCAACACACTCTCACCATTAAAATAATTTTCGGTCTTATTTGTAGTTAATTTCAATTCGCTGAGTAGTTTTCTAATTCGATTCAATTGGTTGGTTGTTTTGCTCTTATGTGTTGCCTATATTGGGTTTGATCCTTTGGGAGAACGATACCGATACTTGCCAAAATTTTACTTCAATCGCGACACTCGTGCTCTTGCGGAAGGCTCAATTTTAACATCTTTGGAAGAGTGATTCAAGTTTTGGCACCGTTGCCGGAGATCAAAAGCATAAGGCGAACACCAACAAGCTGCGGATTGGAGAAGTACTTGGCAAATTGCATATAAAAAGAAAAAAAAAATACCGAATAAAGGAGAAAAAGAAAACTAAACATACCAGCAAAATTGCAAACGGGTGGGATTTGATCACTCACCCTCGACGGAAGCATTTACGGCTTCGGACCTTGGTAATCTCTTTCTCCCTTAATGTGCTTAGATTTTTGGCTTTTCTTTGTTTAGTTTGTTTTGTTTGACTTAGGTTTAGTTACATTGCATTTTGTTAGGACTCCTTGTGAGGAGGCATTTAGTGGAGATAGGATAGTGTGCTTAACTTGCAAATCTGTGGTATTGCTTTATATAACGAGATTGGAGGATTGGTTAGAAAATAAGAGAAAAAGTCATTGTCCGACAATGCATGTTTGTGTATGATGTGCTGTATGACCTAGATGGTCTATTATTTGTTGCATTTATCATCGCATGCCACATTTCGCTAGGGACATTCATAACCAACTTGTGAGGCTTGAGAGTGCGAGTAGTTCATCATCACTCACATCGGGACTTCCATTAGTTGTTGACCTAGGATTTCTTCCAATGGGAACATGAATGATCAAGGTTTACCCAATGTCTTCCCTCTGAATCTTAACGCCGCACCAAATGCACCTAATCCACAACTCCACCCTAATCTTCAACCCATTCCACCAGAAGGAGCCACCATGGTGACATGGCGGCCCCTTATCAAAAAATCTTACAGGATTAGTTGAATCCTCCATGTCAAGCACCAACGTCATGCATAGTATTCCTACCACATTACGCTTCACTTAACATTCGGCCGGGAAGCATGCAAATGCTCTCTCAATTTCATAGAATGGACTCCGAGCAATCATATGATTTCATTAAGGAGTTTGAGGATGCGTGCTCACTCATCATGAATAATTCTTGCTCGAGAGAGGTTTCCTTGTTAAAACTCTTCCCGTTTTATTTGAAAAACAATGCCAAAATTTAGTTCAATTCGTTTAGGCCTATATCTATTCATTCATAGGCTGTACTCCAAGGACCAATGAGAGTTTTTAAAGAAGTTCTTTCCCGAGAATCGAACCGAAAGCATTCGAAGGCAAATTTTTTAATTTTTCCTTATGATGGGGGAAACGTTCTTTCAATGTTGGAAGAGGTTTAAGGACCTTTTGAATACTCGTCCTTATCATGGTTTCGTCAATTGGCACATCAACACCTTTTACTTATCTCTAACCTCTCAACTTAAGCACTTGATTGAGTCAATGTATGTTGGGACATTCCTTGACAAACAACCCCATGAAGACTATGAATATTTTGACACCTTAGCAAACAAGGCTAGGGATTGGGCACTTACCGGGACTTAAAATCTTGAGGGTCATTCCGTTTAACAAAGGGTAGAGCGATACCAATTGAAAGAGGTTGATGATGTTAATGCAAGAGTGGCCACTTTAACCAAGAAACTAGAGGCTTTAGAAGGAAAAAAAGTGTTAGCGGTCGAGAGTGAGGTGAGAAAAGAGACTTGTTGCATAGTGTGTGACACTACCGACCATGACACATCTTCATGTCCAATCATTCCGGGGGTGAAAGAAGCTTTACATGGCCAAGTCAATGCAATTGGCCAATTCTAAATAGGAGGGGGCAACCCTTACTCTAACACCTACAATCTGGGATGGTAGGATCACCCTAATTTTGGGTGGAGGAATGAGGGGAGTTCAAACTCCCAACCTTACCAAGGAGAGTATCAAAACCCTCAACACTATTCCACACCTATTCCTCTATTCCAAGCGCCTTAACCTCAAGTTTACCGTCCCCAATCCATGGCATAACTTCCAAATCTACCCAAAACGTATCAACCTCCTCATAGGAAATCCATAGAAGATAATTTTTATCAAATATCCAATGACATGAGAGGGTTTAACACAAGGGTAGATAAGCAAGATAAGGTGTTGGACCAACATACTAGGATGTTTGAGAACATACAAAAGCAAATATCTACATTGACACAAGCTTTGACTCAAAATGTCCCAGGGAGATTCCCGGCTCAACCTCAACCCAATCTGGTGGTTAGGCAAGTACACATCACCGAGGGTGGCATAGACCCTCAAACAAGTCATGAACAAGTACAAGCTATCACCACTCTTAGAAGCGGTAGAGTCATTGATAAAACTATTCCTTCAAAAGACGTAGCTTCTAAACCGTGTGTTGACCAAGATGGGAAAGGAAAAGAAAAGGAGGTTGAGGAAGAAGGAAAATCGAGAGAGGACGGAGAGAATAATAAGCACCAAATGAAAAAGGAGTCCGTTGTCACTCCTTTCGAGACCTTAAGTGAGACCACTAGGGATAAGAAGAGAGATATCTTAAAGCATGCACCTTTTCCTCAAAGGTTGACCAAATCAAATAATGAACTCTTAAATGCTGAAATTTATGAAGTGCTCAAGCAAGTTAAGGTCAATATCCATATTCTTAATGCAATTAAGCAAATTTCATCATATGTCAAGTTCTTAAAGGACTTATGTACTTTCAAGAGGAAGTTACATGTTAAGGAGATGGCTATGATGAATGAGAATCAAAGTGCAATCTTGCAATGCAAAACCGTTCCAAAATTCAAGGACCTCGGATGCCCTACCATCTCTTGCACTATTGGGAACACTAGAATAGATCGAGCCTTATTGGATTTAGGGTCTAGTGTTAATCTTCTCCCATTTTCGATATATAAGGAACTTGGTTTAGGGGAATTGCAACCTACCCGTGTCACTTTACAACTAGCAGATTGGTCTATAAAGGTTTTTAGGGGTATCATTGAGGATGTGCTCATCCAAATCGATAACTTCTATTTCCCCATTGATTTCATAGTATTGGACACTCAACCTGTAGATAATTGTATAGCTCACAACCAAATTCCTGTCATTCTAGGGTGACCCTTCCTAGCTACTTCCATTGTTATCATTCATTATAGGAATGTGTTAGTGAAGCTTTTGTTTGGCAACACCACTTTTGAATTGAATATCTTTTCAGTTGCTAAACAACCGGGTGAGTGTGAGGATATCCAGGAGGTCGCACCAATTTGAGAATGAGTTCTTTAAGGACTCCTTGAAAAAGTCTTTATTGAGGAGCGAGCCTCGTGAAGCTTTAGATTATCATGGTAAGGCTTTAGGAGAAGTGTCTTCCCTAAGTCATGAGAGTGCCCAATGTATGCATGTGGGTCAATGGATCCCTTCTTTTGAACCTCTCCAACCTAGTGATACAAAGCCAATTCCATCGGAGTTTAAGCCTCCCATTCTCGAAAGGAAACCATTACCAACCACTTTGAAGTATGCATTTTTGGGTGATAGTGAGTCCTATCTCGTTGTCATTTCTTCCACCCTATCTTTGAGCCAAGAGGATAGCTTGATAACCTTGCTTAAACACCATAGGAAAGCTATAGGGTGGACCATCGCCGATCTCCATGGTATTAGTCCTCTTTTATTCACACATCGCATTTTTCTAGAAGAGGGGGCTAAAACCGTGCGTCAAATACAACGGAGATTAAATCCTAACATGAAGCAAGTGGTAAAGGGTGAGGTGCTGAAATTGCTTGATGCGGGTATTATCTACCCCATTTCTGACTCTAAGTGGGTAAGTCCTATGCAAGTGGTACCTAAGAAATCGGGTGTCACGGTAGTTAGAAATGATAAGAATGAGCTGGTGCCCACTCATATCCAAACCGGATGGCGAATGTATATCGACTACCGTTGCCTCAATACCGTGACTCGAAAGGACCACTTTCTCTTGCCATTTCTTGACCAAGTTCTAGAGAGAATATTCGGAAAAGCTTTCTATTGCTTTCTTGATGGCTATTCCGGGTACAACCAAATTGAGATTGCATTAGAGGATCAATCAATGACTACCTTTATATGTCATTTGGTACTCATGCATACTGCCGCATGCCCTTTAGCTTATGCAATGCACCAGCCACATTTCAAAGGTGTATGATGAGCATCTTTAGTGACATAGTGGAGCATATTGTAGAAGTGTTCATGGATGATTTCTCAGTTTACGGAGACACTTTTGAGGGATGTCTTGAGAATTTAGGAAAGGTGTTAAAACGATGTGAGGAAAGTAACATTGTCCTTAATTAGGAGAAATGCCATTTCATGGTTACTAGTGGAATTGTGTTAGGTCACATTATGTCTTCTAAGGGGATAGAGGTTGACAAGGCTAAAATTGAACTAATCCAAAAACTACCTCCCCCCACTTGTGTGAAAGATGTGCGATCATTCATTGGGTATGCCGGTTTCTATCGGTGTTTTATTGAGTGATTTAGTGTAATTGTTAGGCCAATGTGTCAACTCTTATCTCTTGATGTGCCATTTGAGTGGACCCCAACATGTCAACAAGCCTTTGATATTTTAAAAGGGTCTTTGACATCCGCCTCAATCTTGCGTGCACCCGATTAGTCTTATCCCTTTGAGTTTATATGCGACGCTAGTGACTACGTTGTGGGGGCTGCTTTAGGACAAAGAATTGACAAGAAGCCTCATGTTATATATTATGCCTCTAAAACCCTCAATGATGCCCAAATAAATTACACCACAACTGAAAGGAACTTCTCGCGGTAGTTTTTGCATTAGGTAAATTTCGTTCTTACTTGATAGGGTCACTAGTTATCATTTACATCAATCATGCGGCCCTTAAGTATCTTCTCACCAAACCTAATGCAAAACCCCGCCTCATTCGGTGGATCTTAGTGCTTCAAGAATTTCACATTGAAATGCGAGATAAAAAAGGGGTAGAGAATGTAGTAGCAGATCTTTTGTCCCGGCTTCCCCTTGATGGAAGAGACACTGACTCCACCCCTATCAATGAACATTTCCCAGATGAGCAAATCTTGCATGTGCAGGCTTTGGAGAAAATTCCTCCCCCTTGGTTTGCCGATATTGCAAGCTATCTTGTGACCAGTGAGATTCCATCCCATTGGTCATCCATTGATAAACGCAAGTTCTTTCGAAATGTACGTTATTTGTCATGGGATGATCCTCTCCTCTTTAAGTATTGCCCAGATCAAATTATTCGGCATTGTGTGCCTAATCATGAGTTTCAACAAGTCATGGAGTTTTGCTACTCCCAAGCTTGTGAGGGACACTTTTCTTCCAAAAAGACCACCGCTAAGATCCTTCAATATGGCCTTTATTGGCCAACCATGTTTAAGGATGTTCATGCATTTTGTCTTGCATGTGATAGGTGCCAATGTTTAAGAACTTTTACTAAGCGTCACATGATGCCTCTTCAGCCCATTACCATCTTAGAAATATTTGATTGTTGGGGAATTGACTTCATAGGACCTTTTACTAACTCTTTTGGCTACCTTTACATCTTATTGGCAGTGGACTATGTTTTGAAATGAGTGGAGGCTATTGCCTGCTAAAACACTGACCACCAAGTGGTGGTCTGCTTTTTGAAGGAGAACATTTTCTCAAGATATGGTATGCCCCGAGCCATCATTAGTGATGGTGGCTCACACTTTTGTAATAAACCCTTTGCATTTCTATTAAAGAAGTATGGTGTGGTTCATAAAGTTGGCTTACCTTACCACCCTCAAACCCAAGGGCAAGTCGAGTTAGCTAATAGGATAACCAAGAGAATCCTTGAAAAAATCGTCAACCCCAATAGGAAGGATTGGTCCCTTAGGTTAACCAACGCATTGTGGGCTTACCGCATGGGTTACAAAACCGTGCTTGGTGCATCACCATATCGACTTGTTTATGGAAAGGTTTGCCACCTCCAGATAAAAATTAAGCATAAAGCCTATTAGGCCATCCGGCAATGTAATGAGGACTTTGATGCCGCGAGAGCTCACCAGAAGCTTCAATTGAATGAACTTGATGAACTCCATAATGATGCCTTCGAAAATGCTAAACTTGCTAAGGCCCACATGAAAAAATTCCATGACCAACACATTCTTCACAAATCCTTTCAGATTGGTCAACAGGTTCTTCTTTATGACTCGCGCCTTCATTTGTTTCTGGGCAAGTTATGGAGTAAATGGGTGGGTCCTTACCTTGTTACCGATATTTTTCTCCATGGAGCTATAGAAGTGAAGAATCTCACTAATGGGTGGGCTTTCAAGGTGAATGGCCAAAGGTTGAAGCCCTATTTTGAGCCTTTTTAGGGTGCCTTAGATTGTGTGGATCTCATTGATCCACCCTCTTTTGATTGATGATGGTCTAGGCTCTAGTCTTTTAGGAGTAGGAATAGTTTAGATTAGCTTTCTTCTTTCTTTCTTAGTTTTCCCTAGAGTTTGATTGACTTTATTTTGTCTTTCTTCATTTGTTCTTAGCTTTGGTTGTCTTCATTTAGTTAGGAGTAGGGTTTTGTTGTTTAGAGTATTTTAAGTTAGTTTTTGAGTGAGGGTTTTTGTAGTTAGTTTCTTTTCCATTCTTGGGCTTAGTTAGGAGCAGCTAGGTTGTTTTGGTGGGTCAAACCACTTGTTGATTGGGGAGAGTCACGTGACTTTGATTCTGTGCAGGGAATCTCAACTACATAGTACTTTCATATCACACTATTGATTCCCTTGCATATGATATCTTAGGCTAACAAGAGGAGGCTCCCGGCCATACTTTTCTTGCCTTCACTTCTCTCCCTACATTGCCACATTGTTGCATTGGTCTTCCTTGTTATATTTTGTCCCATCCATGGCATCCAAGGAGCCTTCTAAGGCAAACGAGAGTGTTTCCCGAGCCCCGAGTTCCGATGAGTTGGAGGATCCAGATTGCACTGCATTCTTACGGGCCTCTACTTGCACTTCCTTGTCCCGGCTTCCCGCAGATAACGCCGTCACGGTGGCTTGCTTGGTGGCTTCTCGTCTCCTTGATGAGTCATCTCCATCATCTTTCGGCTCAACCAAGAAGGATGCTGCCGTGTCTTCCGATTCCACCACTTCCAAGAAATAGACTCGAGCAATCCACCGAGTGGTAGTTAGCAACGTAGGTTGGCGTATCCCGGACTGCTTTTGTAGGGGTCCTTTATTTCTCATTTCCTTGTTGTTCAAGCCACCTTTGGCGTTGTAGTGCTCAGTTTCCTTGTTTAATGAAATGCTGGGTTACTTAATCACTCTCGTGTTACCTTATTTCTTCCTTTTTATGGCTTTTTGTTTTTACATTGAGGATAATACATTATTCTAGGTGGGGGGTGAGGGTTGATTGCAGAGCGTTCTCCCCTGTTCTTGTTATTTTGGGCCCAATTTTTTTAATAAGTTGTGTGTTTTTCTTTATTAGCATACATACGGCAGTCTTACTGTACGTACGATGGTTGAAGTGTACGTACGGTCCTGTTGCCATGCGTACGCTGACGTGGCACTCCTTTTAATGGTTCGATTCCTCTTTAACCGAACGTACGGTGACCTAGTGTGTACGTACGGTCCCGATTGCTTGAGCGCGCGTACGCTAGCCCTCCGGCACCGTACGTACACACTTATTCATCGTACGTATGGTGCCCTCGACTTTCTATATAAACCCCTCATTTTTGAATTGTAACTCGTTTCTAAATTGAGTCAACTTAGAGCTGACTCAATGAGGGTGAGTGAGGGAGTGTTTTGAGAGTGCAGCGGAGCCCTGCCAGATTTCAGCCATAGTTCTTCTTATCCGTGCCCATCTTCAGTCCACCTTTAGGTATTCCTTGAGCCTTTCTTTTTCATTTAGTTGCCTTTCTTTTTAGTTTAGTAGCTTAGTTAGTTCATTAGTATAGATAGCTCCACGAACTAAGAAGGTCCGCAGGATTCCCGTTGCTTTTGATGCCTTCCGGTTTGTTGACGAGAAGGCCCAGCAGCGTTATGATCAGATTTTTAGTCGGAGAGGCCCGGTGCAGGGAGAGCGATGACTCTCGAGCACTTTGAGGGTGAGCCATATCTATTGAGAGAGATGTTTGAGGTTCATGGTTGGCTTCGGTTGGCGCGGTACAGTGGCCAACATAGGACTAGGCTGGTTACTGAGCTGGTGGCCAACATCCAAGCACTTTCGGATGTTGCGGGGGATGAGCGCATAGTTTCCACAGCTAGGGGTAAGACCATTACCATTACCCTAGCCACTTTCGCAAAGTTCTTTAGCCTCCCCCGGGTTTATGACCCAGCTCTAAGTTGGCCCCAACAGGGTGAGGTAGATCACAAGGTGATGGTTGCCAAGATTTGCCAGCCTAATACCTAGTGGATTTTTTCTCAGATTGAAAAAAACTCCTTGCTCCTAGGTATGCCCCAATGTTTGTTTTTCACCTGTGGTTCGATCTATCCATTAGGGCATCAGGGAGAGGTGAGTAGGTGTGGAGGCTAGTTACTTTATGCCCTAGCGACAGGTAGGACCATTGACCTCCCCCGCTACATGTTTGGAGCATTTTACGAGTCAGAGGCTTCGACGAAGCCGCAGGGGGCATTACCTTTTTCTGGTATGATGATCGAGTTGATTGCACTTGCTGGAGTGGCAATTCTAGATGACACCCCTTTAGCTCCAGTACTTGCATCGATCAGTTAGCAGGCATTCAAAGATAGGCTGAGGCTCTTGTTTAGGCCCAGTAGAGGGCCCAGCAGCAACAGCAAGAGGCTCCTGCAGGGGGACAACAGGTTTCAGTAGAGTAGCAGTAGCCGCAGGCCGAGGGTGAGCCACAGCCAGCCTAGCCGAGTCCAGCGTTACAGGCATTTGCCCAGCTATTAGATCAACAGTGTGTGCATATTGAGAGGCAAACCGCAGCCATTCAGTTGATGCAGTAGTCCGTTGCAGATTTTCAAACAGCCAATACCGAGCTCGGTCAGAGGTGTGCGACTCTAGAGACAGCCCACGCAGCACATATCACTACTTTACAAATAGTCTTGGGCACTCAGATTGCAGAGCTTCAGACCTCTCAGACTAGGTTTCAGGATGAGATTCGACAGGAGCAGGCACGTCAGAGTCAGATGTTGACTGACATTTTGGCTAGACTTTGGGAGGATGGGGAGCCCGATTTTCCTGACTTAGCTATCAGTACTACAGACCTTACATCTTTAGAAGGGTATGATTTTCAAGATGATGATGATTTTGGACTTGAGTGAGGTGGAGTTTAGATAGCATCTCATGTATTGCATCTCATGTACATCCCATGTATACATTTCATTCATCGATGTATCTAAAACTCTGTAACATTTTTTATGTAGCCCATTTCAGTTCCATATGGTTACATACTTGTTTTGAGTTTATATGATATATTTCTTTCAGTGTATGTTGACTTCTTGTATATATAGGTTCTGTTTCAGATATGAGTTAGTGGATATTTTGTCTTTATCTATCGCATGATGGTAAGAGGTTGATTGTATGGTTTCTCTCGCTACGTACTTCCTATTGTTAGCATCCATTAGTGATCTATCGGTTTACCTTTTTTATTCATAATGGATATGTTGATACTTCGCATGAGGGACCATAGCATATCTTGTGAGATTCAATTCTGGATTCATGAATGATTAAGGGTTAGAATGGGGCATGATCATAATACGATGAGTGTTGTTATTCTTTGATTTCAATACGAACGTGATATGGTTTTGATTACATTGTGATGAGATGATTGCATTTGCAAGCACAGATCATATTAAGTAGTGTACATTGTTGACCTTTGCATCTATGACCTAATTGAGTGGAGATCATTACCCGGTGAGAGTAGAACCTATTGCTTCATTGGAGAGATTTTCACATTTACTCAAATAAATTCTTATTGACCTCTCACATTGAAAAATGATTTCATTATACTTGTGTTTGGCTTGTTGGTTTGATATTGATTTGCATTGATGGGCACTTGCATTCCATCAAGATCTATATACACAATACTTGCTTTGGAAATGATTTAAGGCATTCTTTGTTCATTTTGAGCCACTGAGTTTTATTGATATTTTATTTCTCTTTGTCAACCCATCCTCACACCCTTTGTAAGGCAATTTTAAACCTCATGGGAAAAGAGATGAAAAGAAAAAAGAAAAATCATTGGTGGCAAGTGAAAAGCATCCCCATTCTTAACAATTCTTCGAAAAAAAAAAAAAGTGTAGAAATTGAAAGCATATGAGGAAAAAAGAAAAAAATTTGGGGGGGGGAGACAAAATTAATTGATATGTGAAGGAAATTAACTCCTCAAAAAGAGGTGAGGTTGATATTGGAAGATTCGAAAGTTGGAAGAGGATAATGGCTTTTAATGAGTATTACATGCCTTGAATCGCACGTGTTGCAGCTTCACACCTTTCCTTTCCTTCTTACCATACCTTGATACCACTTGACCTTCTCTTACAAAGTCCTAGATAATCCAAAGCATGATTTTCAATTGAGGTTTTGATGGAATGTAAGGCATTATTTGCACATCTTGCTTAATTGATATCTATGCCATAAAGCATTCTTTCATGAAGTCATGCCAAGTTAATACACTTACATTATATCGTCTTTCTTAGTTTGGTTTGTTCTTTTGCATGACTTGCACACTTACTCTTTCATTAAGAGTAGCCAAGTGAGATAAACTATGTGTTTGATTACTCATTGAGTGTATATCCAGAGAGTGATTGGATCGAGGTTTTAAGGTTGTCGGTGTGGAGTGAAGCATTATAAACTATCATGTATGATCCTAACACACACACACACTCGTGAATCTTGTTATAATGTTTTCATAGACTCATTTCATTTATATTGAAAGTAGAGATATATTGCTTTGAGTATGGTGATATACCCCCATGCATTTCTCCGATATCATTCTACATCTAGGATTGTTGATTATGAAACGATGTTTGTAGGTGTCATCACTGCAAGCCCTCACGAGACACCACTCATCCACTAGAAGTAAATCTTCTGAATCAAAGATCCGCAGAGTGATTCCTTG
Organism: Euryodendron excelsum; assembly: GCA_033060915.1. NCBI lineage: Eukaryota > Viridiplantae > Streptophyta > Magnoliopsida > Ericales > Pentaphylacaceae > Euryodendron > Euryodendron excelsum. The sequence goes on along the minus strand of CM065394.1, from coordinate 9,902,112 downwards.
ATTTGAGTAATTAAATCCTCCATTGAGACACTTGTAGAGAATTGGTAGATTACATCAATTTTATCCATGCTTTCCATTAATTGTTCTTATCTTTAGTTAGAAGTGTTTTAAATACGTAGTGTAATTAGTTTAGCTTGGTAGCCAACGCACTCTCACCATTAAAACAATTTTCGGTCTTATTTGTAGTTATTTTCAATTCGCTAAGTAGTGTTCTAATTCGATTCAATTGGTTGGTTGTTTTGCTCTTATGTGTTGCCTATATTGGGTTTGATCCTTTGAGAGAACGATACCGGTACTTGCCGGAATTTTACTTCAATCGCGACACCCGTGCTCTTGTGAGAGGCTCAATTTTAACATCTTTGAAAGAGCGATTCAACAACATGCAAGCCAAAGTTAACGTGAACACTTTTCCTAATAATAACTAACAAGTTTGACTTGGATTGTTAAATATGCTCCTTACTCAAGTAGTTTGGAACAATTTATATATCAATTTATTTAATTAATTTATTAATCAAGTTAATTTTTTTCTCTTTTTATACATGCTTTTTGGTTATACATTTGAATTTTATACTGAAAAATTATTTTAAAAAAATTAGTAAGAAAGCCATACTTTCACATTTTTCTCTGTTGGGTAAGTAAGAAACATAAACCGAAACCCCATAAAAAAATAAAAATAAAAAACTTTCAAAATTGAATGTTGATCGAAAAAAACTACCAAAGACTAAAGAAAATAACTAAATAAATTGAATCAAATGAAGTCTAAAAAGAGAGACTTAAATTTATCCATAAGACATAAGTGTTGGTTTTTTACTTTTACATGAGTGCTGGGTTGAAATTTGTCAAAAATGTTTGCAATGGTGACGAAAAAGGCTACTAAGTCTACTGTGGCATCTAAGGACCCGTTTGGTACAGTTTTTTTTTTTTTTAACTTTTTTAGTTTTGCTTTTTTAGCATATAAGCAAAAAAATCTTTTTTTTTTTTTTTTTTGCTCTTATAAGCTAAAAATAAGAAAAAAAAGCTAAAAAAAATCCTGACTTTTTTGCTCATAAACTAAAAAAATGCTAAGCAGAAAAACTTACCAAACGAGCCCTAAAGCTATAATTCTAAATATGTAATTACGAATAATTCAGTCGAATTAAATATTCATAATAATAATAAATAATAATCATTGCAAGTGGCCGAGATGGCCCAATGGCATTTTAGAAATTATGCCCAAAATGGAGGTGCATCACAACCATCCTACTTTAAGGAAAAAAAGTTTAGTTGTCAGGTAATACTGAATATTTGGTGATAATTCTTATCAAATTATGATATGTGGTGTGTAAATATATCAGCAACTTGAGATTCTAGAGTAGTGGAGAAACTTTTAAAGAAATATCCTATCAAATTTTGCTATGTAGTTTTTTTTTTTTTAAAAAAAACCTCTCTACTAGTCCACAATTTCAAGCGATATATTCCCAAACCACATGTTATAATTTAATAGGAATTATCACCAAATACTTTGTATTATCTGACCACTAAACTCTTTTCCCTACTTAAAACGTAAATGGAAAGCGACCGACACAAATAGACAGCACCTCCACCTCTCACTAGACGGACAAGCCTCCACCGTTCGATCATAGGCAAACCCAATACTCACGTTCCATCCAAACCACACCGCGGGCAATTATGTAATATCACAATATCCATCAACTCAATCTCCACCGTTGGATTAGTTACAAGCCACTGTATGGCACTATAAATAACCGTCACATTGCTCTCCGCCCAATTCAAGCCCTTTCACAAAATCTTTGCTTTTCAACTTTGACTTTGACTACTTAAGCCCCTTCCTAAGCCAAAATGCGCGAACGTCTTCACATCCAGGGAGGGCAATATGGGAACCAAATTGGATCGAAATTCTGGGAGGTAGTTTGTGAAGAGCATGGGATTGATCCCATTGGTCAGTACATCAAAAATTTTAATCCGCAAGGCTGCAACTAGAGAGCGTTAATGTGTATTACAATGAGGCTAGTGGTGGCCGGTACGTGCCCTGGGCTGTGCTCATGGACCTTGAGCCAGGGATTATGAACAGCTTGAGGACCGGTCCACACTGGCAGACTTTTAGGCCTGATAACTTTGTTTTCGGGCAATCTAGGGCCGGGAACAATTGGGCCAAGAGGCATTACACGGAAGGTGCTGAGCTTAATGATTTTGTCCTTGATGTTGTGAGAAAAGAAGCTGAACAGTGTGACAGCTTACAAGGTTTGTGTTCTTGCAAATTGGATCCAACTCAATGGTTTTTTTTTTTTCGGTTGTAATTAGAAGTCATTTTTTCCTCTAATTTATGTTTGAATTTCAAATTTATCAAGGAAAAAAAAAAAGAAAATGAGAGGAAAAAGCGAAGAAAATAAGGGATTATATATTCTTACTTATTTTCTTTATATATTCTTTTACTTTTTACTTTATGTAATTTTATATCATTTTATCTTTCATTTTCTTTCAACAAATTCAGAATTCAAACGCAACGTTAATTTGTTCCCCAAAAACTGCTATATATGAGATGAGATTGGATTCAAGTATGTCATTCACTTGGGGGTGGAACTGGGTCTGGAATGGGAACCCTGCTAATTTCAAAGATAACGGAAAGAATACCCGGATCGAATGATGCTTACTTTCTCTATAATTCCCATCTCCAAAGGTTTTCGACACTGTCGTAGGGCCTTACAATGCTACCCTTTCTGTTCATCAACTGGTGGAGAATGCTGATGAGTGCATGGTCCTTGATAATGAAGCACTCTATGATATCTGCTTTAGGACTCTCAAACTCACCACCCCCAAGCTGTAATCATAAGAACCCTCACCCACAAAACCTATGTTAAATGGTATGAAATTCTTCCCAGGCTTAATTTGTTCATGCTTGAAAAGACTATCAAAACTTTTTGTATTCTTTCCATTCCATGCAATTGGGGACTTGAACCACTTGATTTCAGCAAAAATGAGTGGAGTGACTTACTGCTTCCAATTCCGCAGTCAACTGAACACGGACCTTAGAAAGCTGGCGGTGAATTTGATCGATCCGGTTCCCCCGGCTTCATTTCTTCATGGTGGGATTTGCACCTTTGACATCCAGCAATAACGGGCATTATCCGTCCCGGAACTAATCGACACAACAGATGTGGGATGCCAACAACATGATGTGTGCAGCTGATCCGAGACATGGTCGTTACCTCACAGCATCGGCCATGTTCACAAGAAAAATTAGCACCAAAGAAGTCGATGAACAGATAATAAATGTGCAGAACAGAAACTCTTTCTATTTCATAGAGTGGATACCGAACAACATCAAGTCAAATCGAGTGTTTGTGACATCCCACCAAAAGGGCTTTCGATGACTTCAACATTCATTGGGAACTCGACTTTGATACAGGAGATGTTCAGGAGAGTGAGTGGGCAGTTCACTGCCATGTTTAGGAGAAAGGCCTTCTTGCATTGGTATACTGGAGAAGGAATGGATGAGATGGAATTCACGGAACTAGAAAGTAATATGAATGATATTGTTACAGAGTATCAGTAGTACCAGGATGCCACTGCCGGTGGCGATGAAGATGTGGACTATGAAAGACGATGATGATGTTGTTGGTAGCACTGAGAACTGAAGTTGGATACCAAATAATGTCAAGTAGTCTGGAATCTTATGAAGATAGTCTATCTAGTTGTTGTGTTGTGTTTTTTCCACCTATTTATGTTGAGGATGTTTGGAGTACCTGAGAATGAATATCCTAAACTACACAATTCACAATGACATATGTCACAGGATTAAATCTTTAACCACTTCGAACCGTGCGGCCTTAGACAACTTCTCCTTGAAGATATTAAGTAAGTCTTAAGAACACTGAAAGAGAAATGTTAAGAGAACAAGTGAGCAACAAAGAGAATAAGAGCACTAAAGAGCTCGGAGAATGCTTTGCTTTCAATTCATAACTTGATTGTTACAAATGAGGGGCTACCCCTTATTTATAGCCATCCACCTCCTAAATGGATGGCTAGAATCTTTTTGATCCAAGGGTGGAGAATATGACTCTAGAATCATCTATACAAATATCTAGATATTTAAGTGTAAAACTTCCTTAGGATGCTTCTCCCCCACAATCTAGAATAATCTTCCTTATGTACACTAGTGTGGAAGATTCTAGAATACTTACAAGCTCCTTTCCTTTCTCTAGAATACTTCATGCATTCTCCAAGTATAGGAGTTTCTAGAATATTCCTCAAGTCTTTACCATTTAAGTTCCATGCTTGAAAGTCCTCGAATGGCCTAGAACCTTCTAGGCTTGTGATGCCATGTTGGGCCTCTAAATAAGTAACATTTCTCCCAATAGGTGCCAAATTGGGCGGGCCGTGACATCCTCCCCCACCTGATTTGTCGACGTCCTTGTCGCAACTTACTCTCACATGGTGGTGGTCTTGTCTTGCCAGCTTCAAGTCTTGGCACTCCTTGATTTTTCGCTTGTTGAAAGCGAATTTGCCCTTTCTTCTTGGGAGCTTTGGTGGCATGACATCCTTATGTTCCCCAAGCATTTTTGCTTCCTCTTTTGGTGCATCAATCCTAATGCGTGAAGAGTCTTCTTGGAGCTCTAATGTAACAAGATATGTTGGCTCTTTCTCCCTTGAGTCTTGGACTTGTTGCATGGCAGAGAGACTTTTGGCCTTCTTAGAGGCCTCCCGAACAAGTGGTACCATGCTTACAACTCCTTCACCCATAATGCACATGGTCCCTGCGAAGGGAATAGGGAATGCCCACACCCCATCTAAGAACTCCATCCCCAACACTATGGGGTAGTCATTCATGGTCACCACTGAGAAATCCACTTGGCCACACCAATCCTCGATGTGCAGCCCAACTCCCAGAGCAACCCCATAAATGGGTTTAGCCTCCGAATTAACCGCTTTGAGCCAGCCTTGTTCTTCCTTGTATTGGAGGCCTAACCTCTTGACCTCCTTGACCTCAATAAAGTTATGTGAAGCACCAGTACTAACTAAAGCATGAGTGTTCAGTCCACTTACCTTCGCTTCAACATACATGCGCCCTTTTCTTTTCATATTTGGCATGTCAACTTTGGCTTTGATGGCATTAAGCAATCGTAAGGATCCCATTGTCGCCTCGTCTTGTCGAGGCCTCTCCTCTTCTTCTTGGATGAGGGCTGTCAACTTAGCTCTCTTTGGGCAATCTCTTGCCAAGTGAGGACCATCACATAGGAAGCACATGAGCTTGGGCTTATCATTATTCCTTCTTCCATTATAGAACCTATTTGTGTTTTGAGAGAGTGGTTTGTGATCTTTCTCTTTTGGCTGGTCTTCATTGTCTCCCCTATTTACCTATTTGTTAAATTTTTGAAATTTGAGCTTAGAAGAGGACTCGCCTTTATAGTCGGTTAAGAACTCCACTATGGAGATGGTCGTTGCTAGATCTTGGGGTCCCCGCCGTTGAACTTCAATCTTGGCCCACGATTGTAGCCCATCAATGAAGGTGAAGAGAGACTCATTCTCCGTCATGTCAGGTATCTCCAATAATAGCTCGGAGAACTCCTTCACATATTCTCGCACCGTGCCTTTATGTGTGAGACGTCTAAGCTTGGCTTGGGCCTCATGCTCGGCATTCTCAGGATATAATTGCCTCTTGATCTCCCGCTTGAAATCATTCCAAGTTGCCATGATGCATAGCCCTCGTTCAATATCGGTGTGTCTCCTCCTCCACCATAGTATGGCAGCATCCTCCAAGAAAAGAGGGGGCCGTCTTTATCTTCTTATCCTCTCCATTTATGCTAGTTGCTTCAAAGTATTGCTCCAAGCTTCACAAGAAATTATCTAGCTCCCTAGCATTCCTTGACCCATTGTAAGACTTGGGCCTAGGGATGTCAACTTTATGAGAGGGAGAGGAAGAAACCGTACCTTGAGTGATGGCCATTTTGCACAAGAACTAATCACTTTTAATCTCCTTCATTTCCTCCCTTATCACGGCAATCTCGACTTGAAGCAACTCCTTGAGAGCATCGAATTGTTCCTTTCACGATTCTGCTATAGTGTTGAGGGCGCCTTACATCTTCCCAAAAACCTCCTCAAGACCACCATCAACCCCATCGATGCGTCCGTCCACGTTCTCAAACTTGTCCCGATGGTTGGCTATGGCGAACTCCACTCTTGTGAGTCTTGTCTCCAAAGAAGACATAACGTCTGCCGACTTGCCCCCTTTTCCTTTGCCGGTAAGAGGGAATGTTTCCCTCTCGTGAATGCCTCCATACTCGATGACATCCGAACCAATTGTTGCCATCGCTTAGCTTTCACGAAAATCTTTGGTTCTAATACCAACTGTCACGAGATTAAATCTTTAACCACCTTGAACCCGTGCGGTCTTAAACAACTTTTCCTTGAAGATGCTAAGTCTTAAAAACACCAAAAGAGAAAGGCTAAGAGAACAAGTGAGTAACAAAGAGAATAAGAGCACTAGAGAGCTTGGAGAATGCTTTGCTTTCAATTCACAACTTGATTATTACAAATGAAGGGGTACCTCTTATTTATAGACATCCACCTCCTAAATGAATGGCTAGGATCTTTTTGATCCAAAGGTGGAGAATATGACTCTAAAATCATTTACACAAATATCTAGATATTTAAGTGTAAAACTTCCTTAGGAAGCTTCTTCCCCACAATCTAAAATAATCTTTCTTATGTACACTTGTGTGAAAAATTCTAGAATACTTACAAGCTCATTTCCTTTGTCTAGAATACTCCATACATTCTTCAAGTGTAGGAATTTCTAAAATATTCCTCAAGTCTTTACAATTTAAGTTTCATGCTTAAAAGTCCTTGAATGGCTTAGAAATTGTGATGCTATGTTGGCCCTCCAAATAAGTAACATGACTCCCAATAGGTGCCAAATTAGACAAGCCGTGACACATAGCAGAGTATATTTATGAGAATGTTTCTTTTCCACTATGTATATATATATATAGCAAAGTTTATTTATGATAAACCAAAACTTTTCATTCCACAATAACACAACCAACAAAACTACAGGGTGTCCATCCAAACCAGTTTTCAACCACATCATAAAACTCATCCTGAAGGACTGACAGAAAAGACTCCTGTTTCATTCTGATGGCACCTAAAAGACAAATAAAAACACCAAATCAACATAAAACTCATCCTGAAGGACTGACGTTACACAGATATTAATGTTATCATAAGACCTTATAAACTAAGGGACTCCAATTTTATTCTGATAGCAAGTTCCTCAACCTACAGTACTAAATAGAAGCACCAAACAGAACACCAAATTTTGTTGGGGCATTCACTTTTTCTGCGCAATAAACAGGCCCCACCGCTGCTCACCAGAAGAACTCCTGACCAATTTTGCCTTCCAACCGCCAACTATGTCCATATAATCCTCCTGGAGAACATTTCAGAAACAAGAAGCAGAAGACAGTTTAAGTACCAAGAGTGAGACCAACCAAACAAATAAACTGCATGCATAAAAAGTGGTGAAGCACACACTTCAGAGAAGTCTTGGATGAAAGCTTCCTTATCCTTCTCAACTGCATTCAATTCCCTCTGCAGAACTTTCAAGAACTGGAGCACAAAGAAAGTGCTTGTTTTAGATTGATATGCCCACTTATTTACATATCTATCACATATGGGATGCATATACAAGGAAAACATAAACCGATAAGAACCTGATCCGTACGATCCTCTGCAACGACCTCGCTAAAACCAACATCTCTAAGCATCTATACGTTAACCAAAAACAAGCAGTGAGCTTGTTGTATCAGGCATGTGATCCAGAGGGAGAGAGAGAAGAAGTAAATAACTCAACCTTTATACAACAATATACCTGGCCGTATGCCTCTACACTGTGGAGATCATATCCTCTTTGCTTGATATACGTTGCAAATTCTGGCGATGGAGGTAGAGCACTCTTGCAGTAATCGCTAATAAGAACTTTTCCTCCCGGCTTCAACCACTTGTAAAACGATTTGAACAATGCCGGTTTGTCCTGAAAATAGAGCATTAATAATTTCAAGCTTCGTGGATGGCGAGACTATTTTCCAGTAAAAGTAAAGGAAGAAAATACAAAAAAAAAAAAAAGAAGAAAAGATAGAAAGTAATTAAACTTCAAGCTAAACCAGCAAAGGTTAATTAATTGACAAAGTAGAATGAGCCAAAAAGGCAGAGATGTGGTGGACACAAGATACAGCAGTTTCTTTACCAGAATCAACTACCAAAGCACACAAAATTTTACTCAGAATGAGATAAACAAATACATCTAAACATGGTACACCAATACATCCAAACATTTCCACCCTGTTTCTTTCCAAGATAGAGAAATTAGGGGGCAGGAAAAAAAGAGGGAAAGAAAACATAATACAAAAATAAATAAATAAATAAATAATAAGAATGGTTGACAAAGCATTTCTCAAGCACTTTCTTTTTTTCATCTCATTCCCTAATCAACTAAAAGTTTAACAAGAAACCAGAAAGTGAATATTGACATTTTAAAGCTCAGAGAAAGGAGGCATATTACTTGAATATGTAGAATGGTGTCACGACTGTAGATCACATCAAATGTGTTGTCAGGATATGTTTTCTTGGTGCAATCAGCAACCTCAAATTCAACTGAACATTTAAGCCCAATTGCCAGTTCCAGAGCAAAGGAAACCATATTTATAGAGAGGTCAATGCCGACTACATGAACATCGAAGTTCTCAGCCATGTAAAAGTCACCTCCACCAATGCCACAGCCAACATCCAGGACTTTCAGGCCAGGCTTAAGATCCAGCTTCGCCACAAATTCTTTTGTTGTCTCTGCTCAAAAGACAATTTATTTTGAGCAAATAAAACTCCAAGAAGAAATGGGTAGCAAGTGATTGTCTTTCCATATAGAAACAAAGTGAGTAATGAAGAGACAAGCAACACTCCTATTGCTTGCGACTTCAGCTTCATGTCAATTTCCACCAATAAATAATTAAATAAAAGGAAGATAGTAGGAAGTAAGAACATAATTTCATAGCTGATAAATTAAAAAAAGAAAAAAAAAAAAAAAGAAACTTCAACAAATCTATTGAAATTAAACCTAAGAGACCTCAAAAACATCCTTCCAATACGATCAATGTAGTTTTGTTTAGGCAAAGCATTCAAAACATTAGAACCATCAAATTACTAGTAATTGGATGAACAGTTTCATGTTTAACTTGCTTTTTTTTTTTTTTTTTTTGATAAGTGTTTGATGTATAAGTTCATGATATTAACTGGGCTCAAAATTAGTTTACAGCATTAAAAAAACTTCTCATTTGAACCAATTGAGGTTGTTAGTTCTTACACAGCAATCAGAACAGTTGATGATGTGCCCATTTAATGAAGGGCTCGGGCTTTACCATTGCTAAAATCTCTCTCTCTCTCTCTCTCTCTCTCTCTCTCTCTCTCTCTCTCTCTCTCTCTCTCTCTCTCTCCACACATATATCTATAGTATTTCTTTAAAGATTATATGATTCAAAGAGCTGAGCAGAAAAGCATTTGGGCATAATGACCTACCGATCCCTCCAGTGCTAACAAAACCCTGCCCAAAGACGCGTTCATATCGTAATATGCCATCACATCTATATTGGACGTTATCCAAGAACCTCTGGAACCTTCTATCATCCTCGGAACTCACTTTCTGCCATATCCAGCAAATCTGCATCATCCAAACACCATAATTGCATCTCCAATCACACATTTTAACTAAAGACAAAAGAAAAGAACAGCATAAAAATGAACTGCCAAATATATTACCTGATTTTGGTTTTTTTTGTTCTTCACATAGGCTCCAATGCATTTGCAGCCAACCAGAGAGAGTTCAAAGGAATTCCCCGCAGCATCTCGCATAAGACATTCCTTGAAGATCTGCAGTCCGATATGAATCAGAGATCCAGAATACGCATGTAACAAAATGGAGCAAGTAGAATCTAGGAGGCATATTTCTGCAAAGAGATCCCATTGAAATTTCTATTCTGCATGTTTAAGTTGACTAAAAGAAACACAGCCAGATAACTTTTTTTGAATAGGTAAAAGAAATTCAACCAGATAACATATATAAATGAGTTGAAAGTTGGTCACATGTACTTCACAATCTAATTTTAATGAGTATGACATTTTGATCCTTCCTCTATAACTTGAAAAGGGCACGACACATTCCGGAATTTGAATCGTATAAGCTCAAGCATAAAGACAAGGCCAAATTACATCCATTGAGTTTAATGGAGTTAACTAAAGTTTCAAAACAGTCTAGTAAAACTAGATTGAGCATTTTATGAGTATCAAAACTCCACATGCAGAAGCATGAGAAATAGTCTATATTTTACAGTAATGTCGTTCTTGCCATTTGTTGATGAACATTTATTCCAATCACTTTAGCATATATGCCCAAGAGTTACAAATTCACTATAACACAACCTCAACGTAGAATTTATATATATACAAATATATATTTATATATAAAAGGGTTGTTATAAAAGAGAAACCTTCGTATAATATCTAGGCTCCCGGTAATGGGTTGGGTTGTTCTTTCGCTTACAGTCTCCAGATTGATGGAAACATGATTCTCTGAAGAAAATAAACCCACCAATCTTCAACCATTTTACCATTCTTTCTGCAAGATTCTCAACCTACAGTGAATTGGAAAAGGATAACTTCATTAGGCAAATGAAAAATAAATCAACTAGTGATTCGAACACAAGCAGAAGAGTAAAAGAAGAGATAATTATATGCATTAAGCAGAAGATGTTTATAACACATAGTTATATGCTGGAACAGATCATGTGAACTGTTACTATTATATGGCAACAGAATAAAACCTGCGGGAATTTAAAGCTGAATGAAAAGAATAGCACTACAGCATATTTCAAAATGCTCAAGTGAAAAATGGAAGCTTTGGTGCTGACCATGAATAAATAACTGCACAACCAGACATGAAAAAAGAAAAAAGAAAAAAGGAAGAAAAAAAGAGCCAATGTCAACTTCATCCCGAGGCCAAAGATCAAAACAGTGGCCCCAATTTTATTTTATCAAAATAATCTACTGCCACATTTTTTTTCAGTTAATCCACCATTGCTGCCGTCATAAAGTTGCTAATAGCTTTCGGTACACAGTGCTCACAAAAGGATCTCAGCATGGCTAGTGATAGTCACTAGAACTGAGTAAAGTTCTGTTGCATTTGGATGCATAAGTGGGTTAATCACTTTTGGCATATATGCTTGAACATTTTTCTTTTCAAGCACATGCATGATCTGAACTAAATTTGTTACAACTACCTACTTAACCTGTTTTCATATTGGAAGTAATACTATCAAATCCTCAAATAAATGGGTTGGTTGAAAGAAAGAAAGATGGTCACCTCTTTGTCAGAGAGATACATCAGTAGCCAGTTTGAGAATACCAAGTCCACTGATTCTGATGAAATACATAAATCTGGGGACGTCACATCAGCACACATAAACTTGACGTTTTTATAATGCCCATTGATGTTTTCATTCTGCAAGGTAGAAATTAAAGATCGTGATGCACTCCATAGCAGAAAATGAACCACTTTTTTTGAGGGGGATAGGGGGGTTGTTTGTGGGAGAACCAAAAGTAGAAACACCATTGTTTTCCAGTTTTACAATGGTGGTCCACTGATCCTCGAGGAAGATACCTTCTTTATCGCACTTTCGATGAAGTCCAAAGCAAGAACCTGATCGGCCTTCTGAGCTAATTCACCAGTAAAACGACCAATACCAGCTCCTAGTTCCAGAACTGATTTTCCTTCAAACGGTGGAAGCAGGGAGAGTACCTGAATATGCCACTAGTTAGATGAATTTCAGAAGTACATCATCCCATACAATAGCCAATATATGTAGCACAAGAATTTTTTTATTTTCTATTATATTTTTTTTTTTGAGGGATGCAGGGAGAGGTGGGACATATTTATTCTAGGTTTGTCTCAGGTCAGTAAGTGAAAGATAGAAAGGGATCATGGGCAATTAGCAAAAGCTGAGAACAGAGAATCATAAAAGGAGAGTCCAATTAAACTTTAAAACACGTAAAAATTTAGAAACAATATGTCTAGAATATCCCAAAATAAGTGGGGAAGAAATACAATACACAAGTTCAAAAGATACAAATTTTAACTAGCAGAACAATTTTGGATACAGAAAAACCATTTTTCTTCCATTAAGGAAACCTGTAACCACAGAGGACAACTACTAAAACTTGTATGCGTGCAAAAGTTACTTAGCAGGAAATGAACATGATTTACTAAATAATAAGGAAAATACATCAAACAGACAGCAAATCGCCTGCAGCAAAAAAGATTGCAAAGTTTGTGCATTCTGTAGAAAAAGAAGTAGGCTGCGGTATTGTGAAGTATGTGTAATAGCAACACTGTAATATAACAAATGGTCAACATGCCAGAAGGGATCTATAAGCTCATAGTTCTCACAAATCCTAAAGAGACGTTTGCCACAATGGGTTATTTATTGTCATCAAATGAGGCATATTTCCCAGGATAAGAAAAAAGTGGTGAAACTTAGTTTCCAACTGACTACTAAATCTGACCTAGGGCTGAGTTTGTTACTCACATTCTGTGTCTCAGATATTCTCAAAATTTTATCAGGGCAAACAAAGTAGGTCAGCGAAAATAAAGCAGATAGTGAAGAGTTCATAATTTACAGCTAATTTTGACATTATTTGCATTTATACACACTTCAAACCAGTTACACTGTCACACACAAGCATATCTTACAAACTAACTGATTCAAAATTTGGAAGAAAACATCAAAAGCTACCACGTTACGAGGCAGATTGAAATGGTACACACCAAGCAGACTGTGTTGAGGAAAAGCATGCTGAGACATCAGTTTGGCTGTTAGGAAAAAGTGAATTTTCAAAAATTAGAAAGCTGGGATGCCAACCAAGTAATAGCCTTCACTTCAATACCCTTCACAATGCTAAAATGACAATCAATTAATAGCCCTCATAAGTTATGCAAGTAGATAGAAAATTTGAAGATAACATAAAAACCTGCAACTTAAAGAGGCAGATCTGAATGACACACACCAAGCAGACACAGTTGAGGAAAAGCATGCTGAGACATCAATTTGGTTGATAGTAAGCGTGTATTTTCGAAAATTATAAAGCTGAGATTTCAACCAAGTAATAGCCTTCACTTCAATATCCAGGATATTATATTTTCAAAATTAGAATGCTAAAATGACAATTAATTAATAGCCTTCATAAGTTATGCAGGTAACTAGCAAAATTGTAATTTTTTTTTTTTAAGTGAAAGCCAATTACAAAATCACAAATTATTCTCAGTTTCAAATGTAGTTCCAAAATATGGAACTTTCAAATTTTTCACGTGACCAGAGATTCCTTGTATCATTACAGATAAGATTTGTTAACTACCCAAATTGTCAATTTTCACAATTTATGGCTTGTAAAGATAAGTAGTTACAAGTAACATAAACCTATGATTTGAATATGATACATTAGAATGTTCACGTCTTACAAACCGTAGGCCACATTTTTTTTCTGGAATGGGATAAGGGATAAGAATCCAGGGAAATCAAATTTCGTCATCACAAATCCGGTGGGGGGTAATTCGGTATTTTATCTCCTATCCCAAATCCTCCATTGCTCAACCTATCCACTCCTGAGATTATTTAATCGAGTATCTAGGTTTCTAATCCAAACTACTTTTGAAAAACGAAATGCGGGATAAGGCCCGGCACTGGATTACTATTCGAATGCCACCAACTTAGCAGGCAAAACAAACAAAACCTGTAGAAGATCATACAGAGATTCTATTGAATGTATAAACGGACACAAAAGTTTAAAAAATAAATAAATAAAACAAAAATAAAGTAAACATGCATACAAACCAAAAGTATAACAATCACAAAAGACGAATTTTTCAGAGAATAAAGTGATCAAAGAAATACACATCAAAATCAAAATAACAATTACATGAAATTGAATCTCCTCTCAACCAATCATCAAACATGACAAGGTGGAAGAAAGGAAAAGGAAAAGTCAAAATTTGAGAGAAATTACTTCAGGTCTCTCTTCTTTGTCGAGATCAGCGGCTTTGGAGTCGAGCATCATAGCCTCGATTGTGAGATCCGCAGTGTGCTCTATCCAGTAGCTCTTTTGAATATCTCGTTCTTGTCCTACAACATATGTACACATACATACATCACATTACATCTTCCATACATACATCCGCATATATCTATATATATATATATGTATGTATATACATAGACATACACACACAGAGAAGCAAAAGCCTCACCTTGGGCAGCCATGGTTCACTCTTCTCAGGGATCAAGAATAAGAATGCGAATGCGAATGAGAATGCGAATGAGAATGCGAATGCGAAGCGATTGATAGAGAGAAATCACGGCGAACGTGATAAATATATATAGAGATGGATGAGTAGATTGATGCAAGGAAGAGAAAGAGGGAAGTGACGAATGGCTAACAACCCTCGACGGCAATGCGAGATCTAGAGAAGCTCCTTGATCTGCGGTTGTAGGCTTTCCCCTTCTGCTGCATCACCGCCTACCTCTCGCTCGCTCTCTCTCTCTCTCTCTCTCTCTCTCTTCTCTCTCACAGTTGTTTTCGCCGCCTAGCTCTCCCTCTCTCACGCAAATGTTTACGCTCTCCTTCGTTGTGAGATTGGTGTAGGATATTTATAGGGAAAAAACAGCATTGAAAAGCTAAACGAAGCCACTTAAGTTGGAACCGGCTCAATCGGGTCGTTAAATAAGCATTTTGGATCAATTTGTTTTTAGGGGTAATTATATTTTAACCCTTGTGGTTGAAATCTACATCAGGTGATTTCATTGGGATTTAAAAGTAAATGCATGACTTTTTGTAATTTAAATTTATGTATATATAATGAATGAAAATTATTAAATTTAACAAAAATTTTATTATAAAGGTACTTTTGTCATTTTCTCTCAAAATTAGAATATCAAAGAGAAGATTTAGCCATTTTATACCAAAATAAATTGTTGTCTTTTAAGGGAGTCTTTTTGTTATTTTATTAAATTGTCTTTTTGATATTTTATTTGGAGATACAAAATTACAAAAATACTCCTATAATAGAATTTCTATTAAATCTAACTACTTTCATAATAAGTCCAAACCATAAGATAGTAATGTATTCATTTTTAAACTAAAGAGGAGTCATCTAATTTTGAATTAAATTATAAGGGGATAAAGTGTAATTACTTGTTTTTTTATACGAAGTTTTCTAATTAAGTATTCTTTTTTTTATTTATTAAAGAGTAGTGATATACTAGTAAAAAATAAATTTTTTTTGTAAAAATATGGAATTGATTGTATAGTCTTAACATGTATACTTCTAATATGAGTTTTAATCAATAATAAATTACCATTACCACTTAAAGTTAAAAATTTATGACAAAGTGGTTTGAATTTTAAGTTAGAGGTACGTGACTTATTAAATGTTTAAAATACTTAGGATACTTTTACATTTGACTAATCTAATAGGCTAAACATCTAACTCAATATTTATTCACTTTTATGTACAAAAAAAAAATACATAAGGCATCTTTTACATAAATAACAACAAAAATAATAATAATTAAGCTCCATACAGCTTATTAGTTTTGTTTCTTATAAATTTTTTTTTTGACGAAATTGAATTGACTTGAACATGACAACCTAGCCCAACCAGTACATCTATATCATAAAAATTTATTCTCAAAATAGTTATAGTATTCACCTCTGCCAAAAAAAATCAAATTATATTAGAGTCATATAATGAAAATACTTGCAATATTGTTTTAACTATTTTAATTTATTTTCATTAAAACATTTTAAAAACAGATTCTAAATGTATTAAAATATAAAAAGAGAGTTAAAAGTATCTTGCCTAGGCAGAAATTGAAAATCTGCATATGAGTTCATTTTGGTTATTAAGGCTACACAACTCAATTACTGTTAAATACTTAAAAATTTATTAATTATTTTAAAATTAAAAAATTAATATAATAACTAAAGTTCTATTAAGGCTCATCAAAATTATGTATTTTGTTTTTTTTGGAGATCAGATTGATAAGTGTTTGCAGTCAAATGACAGATTGGCCAATAATAGGAGATTACTTAGGTAATGACATAATAAATGATACAATCTTGATAATTTTGTGACATGTACTCATAAAATTTTATATTACTTACGAGAAAATTAAAATTCCACAATACATGAATTTACTTTAATTTTGGTAAGGGTGCAACTGACCAATTTTTTATTTAATATTAACCTAACACTTAGGCATGTATCCTGAATCCCGTGTAAAAAATAGTAAAAGCAATCATACATAGAGTAAATGAATTTTAGCATGAAAACCAATTGCGGGAAAAAGCCGCAAGACAAAGTCCAACCAAGTAATCTGTTATTCAAAAATTGAATTTAAGTTCACACATAAAACCCAACTCTATACTTTATTGCGCTTCCAAGTGCTAAATCCTCAAGTTTTCAGATGTGTTACTCTTGAGTTGATTGAGCCACCACAATCACATGTTGACCTACTCATGACAAAGTTCTTTAGCGGTTGTTTTGAGTATCAAAATTTATAATTTCTCTAAAATTCATCATGAATTGTACTGTGTCCACCGACGAATACTCTTGTGTTGATTGAGTCACCACAATCACATGTTGATCTACTCGCGACAAAGTTTTTTAACGGTTGTTTTGAGTATCAAATTTTATAATTTCTCTGAAATTCACCGTGAACTTTACTGTGTTCACCAATGAATCCACATAGAATATGTTTTAATCTTCTACAATCGATGAAGTAGAAACTTGTATGATCTGATGGTTCAGAGACGAAGCATTTGATCCTACAGTGTATAGTTCTCTTTGTTAATCACTTAACATAGATTGTGTTTGTATATTCTCAGTGATAATAATTTCTATATAGCCTCTCTATAGAATATAGATATACATGTTTATATCTCCGTACATCTTCTTGAGAGACTCCTTGTGTATCTGTATACCTCTAGATGTAATCCAAGTCACTGCTTATCTTCTTGATAAATCTTGTGCTTGGTTTGAAAGTCCAAAAGATCTAGACATTTAACTAAATCAAGACTCCTCTTTTTAACTGATTCTGTCACAATGGCTTGAGCTATTGTAGGTTAGCTCGAGCCATCATCAAACCATGCGTCGAGTGATACTCTCTGAATCTTCAAACTTGACTTGCAAACAAAGTTGGCTCGAGCGAAGTTCTTTTTGTTTGTCCATCAACTTTTCACTCCATCGTTGTCTGTATTCAAGTTGCTCTGGAAACGTTACATAAATTTATAAATATAAATCTTAAACAAACACCTGAACATAGAGATATGGCCTTTTAAAATTTCAGTTCTATATACTTCAAAAGCATGGACAGTTTATACTTTAATAGCTTAAATTTGAATCTTAGACTTATTTGATCTAAATAAAATTTGAAATTAGATTACAACTATGGTGTTTTTATTCATGAATTAGACAATACTAAAAATCATAACAACTTACATATTCATTAAATATTTTGCTGAATGAGCATATTTGAAGGAATATTGATAAACTTTGCATGTTGATCAAAAGTCGAAATAGAAAGAAATTTAAAGATAAAATAATAAGTTAAAGAGAACCAATAGTATCAAGACAAGTGTATCTTTGAATTTTAATAATTCAAAATTTTAAGAAAGTTGGAACAAGACTTTTAGCCTCAAAAATATCATAATCAATTGCTATAATATATAGTATAAATAGATGTAATCTTATTCGTTAATGTGGGTCCTATAGACTTGTGTCTAGGTATAAAAAAGGGATTAAAAAATAAATTATGTACATTTTCCTATGTTAAATTTCAATTTTAGGTAGTTTGTTTATTTTATTTAAAAAAATTTAAATTATTTTTTTAGTTTTCAATTGTAATTTTCAATAAAACTGTCAAATTTCTTACTAAAATCATAAAAAAGTAGAAAACTAATGTCAAATAAAACTGTTGTGTTTAGAACCCGGATTTATTAAGGGCAAAGGCAAGGAAAAAAGAAAAGGTAAAGGAAATGAAAACAAAATAAAAGAGGATCTTTAATTTATTTTTACTTACCTTTTCTTTTTCTTTCCATTACTAAATTTTTTGATCCAAATACAACATAAAGGTCAAATAACAAAAAAGTAAAAAGGTGATCCGAAATCCAACCAAAATAAAAATAAGTATCAAATAGATTCTTTTTTTTTTTTTTTGTCCAAATCAAATAGATTCCAAGGCTTCTTCTGGTCGTGCTCAAACACTTTGAGAGTTTGAGGCATTTGCAATTGTGGGATGCTGATCTAGTGTTTAGGATTTGTTATTAAAAGTATATTTTAATAAAGTAGTAATTGAAAACAAAAAAATTGAAAACTCTTCTTAAATTATATAAGCAAGTAACACCAAAGTTTTTTCAAACTTTGATTTCCTTTTATTTACGAAGACCTTCGTAAAACACTGTATTTCATTCGAAATCATCGCATTGGCCTTAATTAGTTCATAAACACTTTCGAGCATATAAAAAAGCGACCTTATTCAACCTTAGTTAATAATTAATCTTATTAAAGTTACCGATAAACAAACTCAAAAAGATTTCAAAGCTAATTAACTTTCCATTGATTGGCTCGGCTCAGCGTATTATTTACTTATTTATAACCCTATTTTCGGCTTTTGGGGAGAGAGAAGAGTCAAGAATCGGCGCAGCGACGAAGGTGCACGGAATCTGATATGAATGCAACACACAGCAAATGGGCCCATGCCACGTGATTCCTGATATTTCTTTTTACTGTCTTTGGCAGCCAACGTTTTGTCGCTTTCGTAAATACAAATCAAAGCCACGTTTCATATTTGAATTATTCAACAGTTGTCCTTGTAGCTCAGAAGCAACGAAATGCCATTAATGCCCACTTGTAAAAATGAAATGTCTCTAATGCCACTCATTGATTTTTCCTTCATCTTTAACCAATGAAAAACCTCCTTGGTTGAAGATCAAACTTCTCTCTCTTTTTTACTCAATTTTATTAAATTTGATTTGGGTTCATTCGATCAAAAAATATAGTCTTTTGTTCTAGTTTTATTTGTTTTGACACAAATGCCATCTTAGTAGAAGAAAAATCTTGATATGACACATATATAATGTTGGAAATTAATGTGGCACATGAGTTATATCGATCCTTCACATCTTCATGAAACTTTCTTTTTCAAAAAGAAGCATTTAATTAGAAACCACATCAAATTTGTAAAATTTGCTTGTTCATATAACATTGCTCTGTAGTATTTCGTTGCTTAAATAGTCATATTCGAAAGAAAGCTCATGAGAAGATTCATGAAATCAACCTCATGGTACACTTACTGAAAAAAATCAATTCTCATTCCTGATTTTTCATTTAGTTTTTCAAAATTTATTTAAAAAACTTTTGGTAATTAAAATAATTTATTTTCATGTGTTTTGGTGAGAAAATTACTTTAACCTTTTTGCATACTTGCAATCCTTTCTTTCTTTAAATATTCATGCAATAAATATTTGATATTGAATTCACAAAAATAAATAAATAAATAAATGAGGCTTTCACTTTAATAACTTAGAGATTTGATAAGCAGTACAAACATATAAAAATAATTTAAAAATTTCTATTTGAAAATGCAAGAAGTTCAAAACTATAAAATCTGATCGTTTGGTCAACTAGATGTGCTCCTCTCTTGGGGCTAGATCATAAGGAATCTATTCCTTGTAAATATCCCAGTCTCGACATAAATGATTTGCTTTAGACTAGACCGGGAAAGAGAAAAAATTAGTTGAATTGCACATAAGTTGGCTCGGATATCTTTGAGCCCAATACAAAAAAGAAATAAAAAACACAAAAACAGAAGAAATTCTTTGGACAATCATTTCCACAGGTGGCAACGAATCAACTTGCACTAGTTTGATGTCCTAATTGTCTGGAGCCATGAACTTCCGTGCTTAAGCATTGAATTTAGCAACTCGCTACTAGTTATTCTTGTGAATATGAGAAAATGAAAAGAAGAAGAAAAAAAAAAAGCTACAAACTCATCACTAAAGAGAGACAACAATGGTTATTCTTGAGGGGAATGGCTCCAGTATTCTTGAGGGTAATTATCACTTGAATTGATCACAATTAATGATCAATATAATAACAATTATTGCTTAATATAAATACGACAAAAGTGATCATATTATGATAACTGCGTATATATTTGTATAAATTGCGACTCAATTTTGTGACAACTACTTTTTTACCAAAATCATCTTTATTTTTTGTAAAATTTTTAATCCAATGGTCAATTTTTTTTTATTTTTTTGGATCTAGTTTTGTAAAAACCCTTTATTATATCGGAGAAAGAGCACCTCCATCCACAATTGCGGCTGTGGGTGGCTGTAAGCACCCTATTTTTATCCGCTCTGTAATCTCTGGCCCGACTGAATCCAGTTTTTAAACATCACAGTACATACGAGCCCAAGATGGCTCTTTCAAACTCAAATTCAGTCAACTGGTCTCTTCCTGGACTCATAAGGCCTAATTGAAGCTGAAAAAACCATATTGCCCCTAGGAATTCCGGGTAGCTTTTCGAGACCGGGTGATTTCGGGAACCAATGCCATCTAGGTAGCTTTCTGAGACTGGGTGGTCTCGGGAACCAAAGCCATCCAAGTAGCTTCTTGAGATCGGGCGATCTTGGGGACTAACACCTTATCAAATTCCAGATGGTTCACTTTTGGTGCCTGCTAGTCTGCAAATGTAGAATGTCCATCATTTGGTAATTCTTCGATACTAGGCATTCTCGGGGACCACCACCACCCTCACAGGTAGCTTTTTGAGACTAAGCGTTCTCAGAAACAACCATCGCCCTACAGCTAGCTCTTTGAGACTAGGTGGTCTCAAGGACCAATGTCGCACAGACAGCTTTCCTATACTGGGTGGTTAACGGAACCAACAACTAGGTCAACACTGGTGTTTACTAGCTCGACTCGGTGAAAAATGACCAAACTTGCCCCTTGGGCCTCTAAGCACGTCTTGAGAAAGTTCAAAATCTCTTAATGCGGTAAGTCCACCTTCCTAAAGTGATTTTAAACAGTTAGGCGTACTTAATATGCCATCCTGTCGAATTCCAGTCCCATTCCGGTCAACTCTAGTCAAAATGACCATTTTACCCCTAGACAACCCAACACAGTACAAGTCCCACCAAACATTGGAAAACTCTTTCAGGACCATCCTCGAACAGTCCAGCATGCTTAACATACCACTCCAACCCATTCTAACCTTTTTAAACTAATCCTAGTTGAAATGACTGTTTTACCCTTGGCAACTTGAACGGGCTCCCGAAACTACACCGGCTCTGGGTATCGAACGGTGGGTCCCATCATATACCCCTGTTCAACCCAAGGTGAATCTCACGACTCTAAACACTCCCGACTCAACGAAAGTCCCCCTGAAACGTCTCATAGACACTTCGTCAAGGTTGTCTTTTTTCCTAATTCCCTGGTTATAATGCAAGTCAAACGACTTGCGAAATACGTAAACCAGGAAATTCTCGAAAGCTCGCCCATAGGTCTTTCCATCAATACGGCTCGATCGGATAGATCGTTTCCCGAAGCCCCTCATTGCATGGCTCAAAAACTGCCATTTTTAATAACCCCTGGAGCGTCTCACAGATGCTCCGCAAAAATGTGTTTTGTTGCACACTTCCTGACACAGTATCTCACTATTCTGAACACCTTTCAAGCTTTTCGAAAATTCAAAATTCATGAGAAACACTAGGAGAATACCATGAACGTAACTGATTTCCTCGAATCCTTCCCGATTTGCACAATTATCGAGGCAAAGTTTAAATGAACATTCCCGGCAACATTGCGTATGCTACATGACCTGAGATTTTGATCAGATTGATCAAACTTCGTTAAGCCCTTAAGATTTAGCCAGTACAATGTGTGGCACGTGGCATTCTGCTAGTGGAACAGTACTGGTGCATGTACCACATACGCTAGGGCAAATTTTGCCCAAGCGTATGTACTACATGTACCAGTCCTCTCCAACTTTGCCTATAAATACATGCCTCCCTCTTTGCATATTCCAGAATTAAAATTGATAGTGAAACTCTGCTAAAGCTACTCCCGAACCTCGAATTCCTATATACATCCCATACTTTAAGCACTTAGGCTAGATTCCATCTTCCCTTAACCCATACACTACACTTATATAGCCTTTAATACCATAGAAGACCTCATTCTAGCCCTTTCAAGCCTCTTGAAGGCTATCCAAGCTCAAGTCAAGACATCCATGGAGGTTTAAAAGTGTTTGAAGGTAAAATGTAGTATTCTCTTTACATTTTTGCAATCCCCACTCCTCTCTCCTCCCTCTTAGCCTACTTAGGCTATTCTTTATCTTAATCCCTATCTTCTACCCCCCTTTCTTGTATGCTTGAAATAAGGAAGCTCTTAGTTCATGCCTAAAAGAAAGTTTGTGAGAGTCACCATGTAGGGAACTTTTCACAAACCTACTTTAAGATGGTATGGCCTTAGAGCACCTTGCTATGTGGTGAAGCCTCTACCTTGTATGATTTCATGACCCCTTTGCCTATAGTTATCTAGTTCATATTTTGCATGCTTGGCTTTATTTTCATGTTTACGACCATTTTTCTAAAACTTTTACTATCTCTATTTCTATGGCATTCTCAAGCTCCATATTCAAAAGATTCCCTAAAAATGGTGCGAGAGTTGGTTCCTTGAATCCTAGGTTAAACTCTCAATTTTTACACCTTAGAGAACCCTTTTCAAGTCCCTAGACTTTATTTCACAACGCTACATTTTATTATTTTTCAAAGTTACACTAAAATGACTTTCAAATCCTCTTCTTCTATGTCGATTTTTAAGGATTTTACTCTCTTAAACTTTGTAATTGAAATGGTCCCCAAGAACTCTCTTTTGAGTGGTCTCCCCATTATCTTTACCATATGAACCCTAGTTCATTATAGTTGGCTCTATTCTCTTTAAAATGGTTTTCAAGACGAATTCCCTTAAAAAAAAGTTCTCAAGTGGCACTCTCTTCAATTTGCATAAAGACGATTTTCCTATACCATCATTTTCACCTTAATTTTTATAAGTTTTGCTCTCTTGAATATTGTGGTTGGAATGATCCCATGGAGTCCTCTTTGGAGTGATTTCCTTTAAATCAACCATATGAACCCTTATTCTTTAGAGTGGTCTTCAACTTCTTAAAAGTGATTTTTCAAAACCTCCTTTCTAAAATCAATTTTCAAAGGATCATTCTCTTTAATTTTCAAGTCTTCAAAACTATCTATTCAATATTGATTTTCACAAGTTTTGCTCTCTTGAGTTTGTAGATGAAATGGTTCCAAAGCGACCTTCTCTTGAGTGGTTTCCAAATATCAACCATAGGACCCCAACACCCAATTGAGTGGCTTTCATAAAACTGTTTTCAGAACATACTTTCAAATTTCATGCATAAAACCACCTTTCCTAAATCACTATGTCAAAACCCTAGTTCAAAACCACCCTTTAACCCTAGGTTAATTTGGCCCTAGGTCAACCAAACCCTCAATTAACCTAACCTTAGTTAGTTAACTCTTGGTCAATTAAACCCTAGGTTAACCTAACCCAAGTTAGTTAACCTTAAGTCATCTTAACCCTAGATTAATCTAACTTTAGTTAGTTAACCCTAGGTTAACTTAACCCGAGTTAGTTAACCATAGGTCAACCCAACCTAGGTTAGTAAGCTTCAAGGTGCCAATTCAAAGATCCCTTTTTAAACAATCCTTAAACTCAAATACTGTCCTACTCTCTTAAGATTTTAAGAATCAACTCCAAAATCTTTTCAAATATCTCCACACTCTATGATCAAAAATGTCTCCAAGAAGTTCTCTTAAGTATATCTCAATTAACACGGCTAGACACTTAACATTTTTTAAAAACTATTTTAGAAAGTATTTCCAAAAACTCACAACACTAAAGTGTCCCTAACCTTTTATGGTTAAAAATTCTAAGGGAAGGTGGTACATTGAATAGAACCCTCAAGGTTATCCATATTAGGGTTTTAAAACCCTAAATGTTTTCCTAAGGCACCTATTTTCCATCAGGCTCTCACTTGAACTACGAATGATCTAATTCTGGCCAAATAAGATACGTAGGCAACCTAAAATGGTGCGATCATAAATTTTTATTTCAACTCAAGTTCCCTTTTTAAAAGTTTCTACCAATTCAAGATTTTCATTTCAAATCTCTTCAAAAGTTCCATGTTTTCAAACTTCTTTTAGAATTGGCATCATGCATCATTCCTCTAAAAAGTAATGATGGAACCCATTTTTCAAAATTCTAAAGTAGATATTAAGTGGATGCTAGTAACCGGTAATTCAAGTGAGTGAATTAGGGTGATTAGACATGTAAGTACTGAAAGGGCGGGGTAGGATGATGATCTTAGGATATCTTCCCTACACGTAACCAAACCCCGGATCATAGATTTCTATTTTTGAAAGACCAAAATGAAGTTATTTTCAAGAAGTGCTTGAGACTTTCCAAAGGTTGCCAAAAAACTTATTTTCTTAAAAATCCCTCTCTTATGGAAGTTTTCTAAAACCCTAAGTATAATCTCCAAATTATACTTAGTTTTAAGTGACCTAACTCACTTTAATCATGTTAGGTGGCGACACCTATTTTTCTAAAAAAAACCCTTAATCAAATCAATTTCAAATTCAAATTCAAACCTAGTCGTACTCGGTCTTCTAAGAGGATGAGTTCCAACAAAAGAGCATCGTACTTTTTTCTTGAGCCGTAAGGACTTGGTTAAAAACCGGGGTGCGACAGTTTGTGACTCCATTGGGGACACTTAAAGGATTAGGCCATTATCATGTCTCTTTACCCTTCACTCACCCAGAATCCCCAGTTACTTTGTCCAGTTTTATTCACTTTTCAAAATTTTTCTAAGTTCTTAAAAAGTTTTTCAAAATCATAATTTTCAAATAAGTGTCATCACTTGCATTCATTGCTTACATTCATGCTCTTGCATCGACCATCCATTTTATCTTACATCTAGTTTTTCAAAAAGTTACTAACTCCTCGCATTTGCATCATTGAAAATTTCACACATACTTGGTGCACTCACTTGCATTTGCATTTTGCATATGTTACCTGGTTACTACCATTCTAGATAGAAGGGGGAACATTATATTAATTGTGGGCGGATGCTGTGTCAGTTTCTCAGTCTACGGTCTCTTGATAATTCTCCCGCTCGAATCACCAACCAAAGATGGAGTTCACCCTTTTAGAGGTGGACGCCAGAGGTTTGAAGGTCCGGGAACTGAGCTTCTTAGTAAGCAATAGTAAACCCCTAACCTCATACTCATGTAGCACCCCATGCATAGCCAAACCTCTACCGGATGTAGGAAACGTGCATTAATTTCAAAACCAAGGAGGAAAGGGCAACCGCTTTACTTTCCCTTATATTCTATTCAATTCATATGTTGTTATGCTGCTTAATTTTTGTTATTATGCTATGTATACTACTCTTCGCATCATAATTGCTCATGCATCTGTATTCATTTCAAGACAAGAATTTCCAAAGTAACTCGAGTCATTTCATCCTCATGCATCTGATTAACCCTTAGAGAAAGGCCCAAAGGCCTTCTTACTCAAATAAAGCCAATCAAAACCCCCAAGGGTACCAAGTGACCCTAAGGACTCATGGCATGCATCAAAGTCATCTCATAAGGCTGCCAAGAAGACAAATGGGCAATCCAACATCGAGGTCTCTCACCGACCTACATCCAAGAAGGCGAATCCAAAACGTCAAGAGTAGTTTGGGATTTCAAATGTAAAGATAGAATAGGTGGAAGTACCAAGGAAAATGTTCCCCTCCTTGTTTTTGTTGGGGACTGCGGAATTTCCCACGACCTGGCTATAGTGTATATGTATACTACCAAAAATTCTGATCTGATTAGCATAACTTAATTTACGTTATTAGAATCTTACCTTCGAGATCTCTCTGGTTTAATCCCGAAAACAAGAATTAGCACCAAACACGAATCAGCAAGCTCGAACTCAACTTTCGGACTTCTGCTGTATTCCTGGTACACGCCTTGCTCTATAGAGAGTGGGCTTGCTGCTGCTAGGGTTTCTCTTTCTCACAAAATCGTGTATCTCTCAATTACGTGTAGAGTATGTCACCCTAGCAGCTCTTAGAGCGCGTATATATATAGGCTACAACAGGGACCATAGGATTAGTATAATTAGGGCTTCCTACGCAAATAAGGACTCCTAATCCAACCAGGATTAATCTTTATTTACGTAAATTATAATTCATACCACTAAGGAATTATAATTGCACTCCCTGTTATACTAGAAATTATATTTCGAGCTCCATATTATTAAATGCTTATTTATCTCCCCACGTTAAGATTATAGATACCCGTCTATTAAATTAAATTACTGACAATTAAATTTAATAGACTTATTTAATTCCTTGAGACCTTCCACTTAACTTATTTGATATGTCGGATTCATAATCCACCTGCAGGATTTGACATAATCAAAACTTATAAGCTTCCTCAAGGGGGTATCATCAATCCCTATACGGGGACGTGGATTCCATCAATAATAAATATTCACCATACATGTAATGTTATCGTCCAACTCACTGAGTTTATTGACCCACAAAGAATCTCACTCTTCTATGAATCAAAACAATAAATACTACATGCACGTGTCTATTTATTATGTTAGGATTAAGAGTATAAGCACTCATAATAATCATGAGGTATTAATTGTTTTATATAGTCAGTATAAAAACAATTACCTCAACACGGTCCTATTCAATACACACAAAGTGTACTAGTGCAAGGAGTTGGAACTATACCATTCCCCATAGTCAAGACAGACCTATTAAAACCTTGTACTACAGTCCTACTGATGGTGTGTCCATTTCCATCTAAGACTGCGAACGATTAACTTATATTCCATAAGAACCGATGATATGATCTTCCGTGTGTAAGTTGTACTCTACACACCAAATCATCTACTATATAGAATAAGAGACACACATGCATAATCATTAAATAAATAACGCAATGCAAACATTTCTCACACAGATTTTCATTAAAATAGAATAACTAATTTATTAATAAATACTAAAGTCATTACACAAAGCATGTCTTTTAGTATAAATTCCCAACAGTTTTAATGTATTTTTGAAAATTCTATTTACAAAGGAAATTCATCTCAATAAAATTGTTATTTCTATTGAAAGAATGAATGTTTGAACGAATGGCTACAGGTACAAGTATAGTATTGCATAACCGGGGTAAGACCCTATCTCCAAGACTTGAGCCAAAGCATCATGCTTAGTTCCCCTCAAAGGGCAGGAGTATCCCTAAGACATGCATTGGATAAAAATTTCCAAGGTCAAACACTAACTTGAAAATTATGTCTTGTCTGTCTCCTTATCTTTCAAAAGGACTAAACTTTAGGAAAGGACGTTCTGGGGGAGCTATAAATCACAAAGCAGTATAGAAGACACGGCAAGGATCCTCGACATAAAACAAGGAAAAAGGCTAGTGCAAGAGACAATGGATCCCATGGAAATAGTGGCCCTCCCGCTGACTGATTAGGTAATTGATCCAAGACATGTAAAGGGAAAGTTGGGTGATATCTTTGCAACACTAAAAGGCATGGTTAACAAGTTACTGAAAATAGTCTAGGATGACAGAAAAGGGTGGAGCCCTGACAAAGCTTGGCCATTGCCGGAACAGTCACCAAAGGGTCTTCAAGAAATCCACATCCCTAAAGGGACCGCCCTTCCCGTCAAAATTCAAGGGGCTAACCTTCCTAAGACCGCAGTAAAAATGGACGAATCAGTAGAACCTTTCTTGATTATCTAGCCTAAGTAGACTAGTCTAATTCTAACCACTGAAGCCTTACCCAACTTCCTATACCTCCATATCATTCTCATTCTCTCCCAAGAACTAGTAACCCCAGAGCCCATGGTTGCAATGGCTAGGTTCATCCCACATACAGACCCTCGATGGGCCATGAGAGCCACACCTCCTACATATGCTTTCGCACGCCTAAGCATTCCTCCATCACCTGTCACCCTATCTATCTTCCCTAAAATGAAAAAACCTGAACCCTTCTCCTTGCCAATACCAAGAAAGATGACCCTACCACTGCTATCCCAATTGCCTGTCACTGACCTGCATAAGGTACCCTATAACTACCCCCCAACTCCTACCCAAACTACAGAAGAATCCATTGCAGAAATAGGGGGAATGACCAAGTTTGGCCAATGCTACACCTCAGAGGAAGTAGAGAGGAGAAGAAAAGGGAAAGATAAGGAGGGAGAATGTTCCAACCCGCTAACAGAGCATGAGATCTCTGAGTTTGCCAAAGCACTAAAGAAGAACAACTACGATGTAATGGAACAACTAAAGAAGACCCCTTCCCACATCTCCATGTTGGGACTACTTCTTACATCTGAAACTCATCGTGATGCCTTACTTAAAGTTCTTAAAAAGGCCCATGTACCAGATAGTTTTACCCCTGAAAATTTGCAAAATATGGCAGGACTCGTCATGGCACCAAACGTCATCACTTTTACTAATGATGAAATCCCTACAGATGGGACTGGACATACATAAGCCCTACATGTGACTGGCAAAACTAAAGGGATGATTGTATCTAGGGTACTGGTGGACAATGGATCAACTCTAAATGTTTGCCAATACTCAACCCTGAAAAGGCTTGGGATGGACCAATCTCACTTGAACCACAGTAGCATCATCATACGAGCCTTTGACGGATCTAAAAGAGAAACAATACGGGAAATTGAGATACCTGTCGAAATAGGGCCTATCACCTTCGCCATCAAATTCCAAGTTTTGCAAATACCTTCAGCCTACAATATGTTGCTTGGGCGTCCCTGGATTCATTTAGTAGGGGCAGTACCATCCAGTCTTCATCAGAAGGTCAAATTCATAATCAAGGCCAGACTAATTTCCATCTACGTTAAAAAAGAATTTGCAATTTACAAAATCGATGCCATCCCCTACACTGAATTGGCTACTTTATCCTGTTTTCAATCCCTGGAGTATGTTACTGTAATACATGAATGAGATATGGTTGAGCCCAAATATTTAGATAACGCACCGATGATCGCCCACTATTTTCAAAAGAATAGATATAGGTTCGGAAAAGGACTAGGAAAAAGGTTACAAGGGATTCCCAAAATTCTAGACATACTATCTCAAAAGCACACTTTTAGCCTAGGATACAAGCCAACAAAGAAGGAAATTAGGTAACAGACCCAAAAGAGAAAGCGGCAAAGGGTCGCTCAAGGAAATGGAGAAGAGGAAGAAATGACACACCAACTCAAGGCGCATTGCTTGACTGAGGATAACAAAAGTCTCAAGAAAGGAAAAGTGCAGATTAAAGTTCAAGCCAATTTGTTTCAAGAAACCCTAATGATTGATGTGCCTCCGCCCTCAGACATTCAAGTACCAGAAAGTATCATTATCAGGCCAGCTCTTCTTGGAGAGAATCTTAATAATTGGGATAGTGAAGACCTCCTTCGGGCACACAAGTTTCAATACAGGCTTGCTAGGGCATTCCATGCACTTCTGACTCTTTAAAACTTGTCATCTGTTTATCTTTCTATTTTTGCTTTTGTCTCCAATCAAAAGCTATAATAGAAATACCTATATATGAAAGAGTTGCTTCCTTATTTTGAATGATTCTCCTTGTTGTTTTTGATCAGGAATCTATATATCCAACATCTTGGCCAATTAATCAAAAGAATGCCTATCTTAACTTATTGTGATTTTAAAACTAAATTTGACTACCAGCTCTTGGGAATTGAACTCGATGTAAACAACGTTGATGAGATCCCGAAGGAGATTTTAGAATAGTTAGAAAGGCATGATAACTGCAAAACCCCTAATATTAAAGAAACAAAGGCAGTTAATTTGGGAAGCAAAGAATCCCCTAAAGACGTTAAGATTGGAACTGGGTTAGATCATTAGCAATGCAAATAAATGCTGGAATTACTATCTACCTATATTGATGTCTTCGCATGGTCTTACCAAGATATGCCAGGATTGGATAAGTCCATTGTCGAGCACTGACTGCCTCTAGATCCACAGATCAGGCCCATAAAACAGAAACTTCGAAGACTTAAACTCGAGTGGAGCTTGAAAGTCAAAGAGGAAGTGGTTAAGCAGTTCCATGCTGGGTTTCTACAAGTATTCGAATATCTTCAACGGTTAGCCAACATTGTCCCGATCCCAAAAAAGGACGAGAAGGTTCGAATGTGTATTGACTTCTAGGATCTTAACAAAGCAAGCCCAAAAGAGGTCTTCCCCCCTACCCCATATAGAGATCCTAGTAGATAACATTACGGGCCACGAGGTGTTCTCCTTTATGGATGATTTCTCAGGATATAATGAGATCAAGATAGCCAAAGAGGATTGGGAAAAAATAGCCTTTGTTACCCCATGGGGAGTATATTGCTAAAAGGTAATGCCCTTCGGACTGAAGAATCCTAGGCTAACCTATCAAAAGGCCATGGTCACTCTCTTTCACGACATGAGGCACAAAGAAGTGAAAATCTACGTGGATGATATGATAGTCAAGTCTAAAGCCTAAGAAGACTATTTGATCAACCTACAAAAAGTGTTTGATCGGCTCCGCAAGTATAAGCTCAAACTCAACCCTACCAATTGTACTTTCGGTGTTTCTTCGTGAAAAATGCTAGGGTTCTTTGTCAACAAAAGAGGAATATAAGTAGATCCTGCCAAAATTAAGTCGATCACTAAGATGCCACCCCCAAAGGGAGAAATCAAAATTAGGTCCTTTCTAGGCAAGCTGAATTTTATTAGCAGATTCATTTCTTAGATGACCCACCTTTGCGAACCAATTTTCAAATTGCTCAAAAAGGATGCCCCGAAGGTATGGAAGGCAGATTGCCAACAAGTTTTTGAAAAGATCAAAGAATACCTCCTAAATCCTCCAATTTTGGTGCCACCAACTCTGGGGAGACCCCCCCTAATGTATTTAACAGTCCTCAAAACTTCAATGGGATGTGTTTTGTGTTGGTCCAAAAGGCAACCCAAGAGGGGGGGTGAATTAGGTTTATTAAAAATTAAAGCAATTAAGAACAATTAAAATTAATCTAATCAATAGAACAGTAGTTCAAAATGTATACAATGCAATGTAGACAATAATGAAATGAAAACAGAGCATAAGAAAGCACACCAAGAATTACTGAGGTTCAACCACAATTTGTGGTCTACGTTCTCACCCCAAGATCCCCTTAAAGTCTCCTTCCACTATGCAATCTCCAATTACAAAGTAGATGTTGATTTCCAAAGTGCTTAGCTCACTTTTATATAAAAACTCTTTCCTAAGTTCTTCCAGCCACCAAGTGGTTTTGTCCAAGATCCACTTCAACTTACAAGTGTTTTTCTTTTATAAAAGAACACTACAACTCTCACTTACAAGTATATAAAGTATATACAAATGGAATACAAACTCTCTATGAAGAATAAATGGGAATTGAATAGCTCACTAACTGTCAATGTGAAGACAAAGAGAATTTTCAGATTTTTCAGCTCAATCAACCAGTGAATGTTGTATCTCTTATCCATAAATGTATTTGGAGGCTTATATATAAAGCTCTGAATTGATTTTACCCGTTGGAGGTTGTTAAAGCTTCATCAAATGCGCACCCACTTCAATATAACGCTTAAAAATATAGCCGTTAGTCCCCAGGTGTCGACACTTGCTTTCCATGTGTCGACATATCAAGTTTGCATTCTCTAGATTTTGTCCACTATCTTCATGTGTCGACACATCAAAACCATGTGTCGATAGATTACCCAGAAAATGCCCTTCATGCTTTCCTTGATCAGTTTAGCTTCAAATAATCTGGGGATGTTTCAAGGATCTTTTCTTTGAGATATGTTGTTCTTAAAAAACACTTAAGATCTTCAAGGAGTCTTCTCTTTGGGGTATAATGATAGAACAAAGTCTTCAATCCTTTAAAGATGTCTTCCATTCAATTTGGATTGAATTTTTCTTTTGATGATCATATTTTCTTCGTTGCCAAGCTACCGAATTTCTTTTCATTAATGTCGAGCTTCTCTTTTTCATTGCCGAGCTCTTTCTATTTGCCGCTAATGTTCTTTTCATTCATATAGAGCTTCATATACAAGATGTCGATTTCTCATTCTTCAGGATCACTTCATTAGAAGTTTGATGAAGTCCACTTTTAAGCATTCTCAATACATATCAACTTTCTTGAATCTTCACAGCTCTGATGTAGTCATCATTTGAATTCTTGATAAAGGATTTTACAGACACGATGAATCCTCTTTTCGAACACCTTCAATCTCTTTGAATTCAAATCATCTTCATTTAGTCTTTTCACACTTAATGAAGTATTCCTTTGAGCAACTTCAATCTCTTCAAATGTAAATCATCTGTTTGAAGTTTGAGTGGATGCGATTGCTTAGTTTTGGTGCAGGGCTTGACTTTGGTGCATTGGTTGAACTTATAAGTGTTATGCATCCATTTCGATATGAAATAGACTTTAAGCCAAATTTTAAGTCTAAATTATAATCTTTATTAATCTATACACTAATTAAATATATTAGTAAACTAACGCAAAGTTTAGTTATTGTCGCGCCTAGATTTTTCGCACTCGAGAAATACTCACACAAGCGGGAAAAATGCTGTATTCACTCGTTAGAACTCACCCTCCTAGAAGAATGAGTGCGACTAGATTTGAATTGAAAATAAATTCGAATAAAGGGCTTTTGAAAAAGATTCGGAGTCGCCACCTAACTTGATTAAGGTAAGTTAGGTCACCTAAAAACTAAGCATAATCCGAAAACTATACTTAGGGTTTTTGAAAAGGATTTTGAAAATATCTCCTCAAGAGAGGGTTTTTAGAAAAACAGGTTGTTTGGCAACCTTTGGAAAACATTTAGCCCTTTTTTGAAAAATAACTCCGTTTTTGGTCTTTGAAATCAGTGATCTAGGTTCGGAGGTTGGTTACCTGTAGGGAAGACGCACTAAGCCATCACCCTACCCCGCCCTTTCGGTACCTACATGTCAATCTACCCTAGATTCACCTATGAGAGTTTTTAATTAACATATGTTCAACCCTATTCACTTTAGAAAAACAATGTTTAGAAAAACATGATGCATGACACGCAAGTGCAAAATAAGAGAGAATCAAAAAATAGATTTAGAAATAAATTTAGAAAGAATTTGATTTGAAAATAGATTTGAAGAGATGGAATTGAAATTGGAAAGTTTGAAAATTTGGAAACAGGAATTTGAAAATAGAAATGTTGAAATTGAAATTTTGAAAATAGATTAGAATTTGAAATTTGAAAAATGTAGAGACCGCACCTACGAGGGTGGAATTGAAAGTTTGAAAAGTGTTGTGACCGCACCTATAAAGGTTGCCTACATTTCCCTTTGGAGGAATCAGGTTAGTCGTAGTTTCGGACAAGAGTCCGATTGAAAAGAGATTAATTTGAAAGAAAGAGATTGAATTGGAAGATTGAGAAATTGAACCTTGATTGGAAGATTTGAAAAGATTTGATTTTGAAAGACTTGGTTTTAGGAAACCTAGACTTAGGAAAGAGAGGATTTAGAAAAGAAGGATTGGATTTGACTTAGAAAGATTTTTGGAAAAGAATTGACTTGAAGATTGAACTTGGAAGATTAGGAAAGCTTGGAATTAGGAAAGATTCGGACTAGGAAAGTTCCGAATTAGGAAAGTGTCATTTTAGGAAAGTTTTGGAATTAGGGAAGTTTTCGACATAGGAAAGTTTTGAAATTAGGAAAGTTTTTGAAATAGGAAAGTTTCGAAAATTGAAAAGTTTTGTTTTAAGAAAGGTTTTGAAATAGGAAAGTGTTGAATTTAGAAATGTTTTGAATTAGGAAAAGTTTAGATTAAGAAAGGTTTAGAATTTGGAAAGTTTCAAGTTAAGAAAGTTTTGAATTTCAAAAGTTTTAGAATTTTAGAAAGATTTTAAATTAGGAAAGTTTTGAAATTAAGAAAGTTTTGAAAGTTGGAAAGTTTAGAAAACAAGGAAGTTTTGAAAATAAGAAAGTTTTGTGTTTAAAAAGTTTTGAAATTTGGAAAGTTTAAGATTTAGAAAGTTTTAGAGTTTGAATTTTAGAAAATCTTGAGATTAGGAAAAGTTGAGTGTAGGAAGGATTTGAAAACTTGAATTTGGAAAGTTAAGATTTGGAAAGGGGGTCGAATTAGGAAAGGGTTGAATTTTAGGAAAGATTTTTATGTTCAAGTTTTTGGAAACTTAAGGCTTAGGAAAGTGGAAGTTTAGGAAGGATTTGAATTAGGAAGGGATGGATTTTGTTTCTAAAAGAGAAAGGTTGGATTTTGTTTCCAAAAACAGAGGACGGGATCTAGTTTCCTAAACGGGGAGATTTGATTTGGTTTCCTAAAGGGAAGATAGGATTTGGCAAAGATTTGGAAAGGGAGATTCTAGAAACCCTAGATTTGAAAAATTATAGTTTCGACATAGAAAATAGATTTTGAAAACATGTATAGTTTGGATGTGAAAACAAGAGGTTTTGGAAACCTAGGTTTGGGGAAAAGTTTGAAAACCATGTTTTTGGGAAGAAGATTAGGGTTTTCTAATTGTGGGTTCTAGGGCTTGACTTGGGCTCTAAGGAAAAAGAATTTTTGGAAAGTGCGTTTTTGGAAACGAAGGTTCTCTAGAAGGGAATCCTAGGAAGGAGTTTTTGGAAAGTAAATTTGAAGATAGAGTTTTTGGAAAGAGATTTTAAAGAGAAAGAGTTTTTGGAAAGTGTGTTTTTAGAAACGAAGGTTTTCTAGAAGGGAATCCTAGGGAAGAGTTTTTGAAAAGTGAATTTGAAGATAGAGTTTTTGGAAAAAGATTTTGAAGAGAAGGAGTGTTTTTGGAAATGAAGGTTTTGGAAGGAAATCCTAGTGAGGAGCTTCTAGAGGAAAGATTTTGGAAAGAGAGTTTTTGGAAAGATTTTTGGAGAGAGTTTTTCTAGGAAGATTTTTGGAAGGAGATTGTTGGAGAGAGTTTTTGGAAAGATTTTTGGGGAACGTTTTTAGAAAGTGGATTTTGGGGAGAGGATTTTGGAAAGGAGTTGAAAAAGGGAGTTTTGAAAAATAGATTTTGGGAGGGAGTTTTTGAAAACAATTTTGGAGAGGAGAGTTTTAGGAAAGTATGTTGAAAAAGAGATTTTTAGGAAGAAAGACTTTTTGGAAAGAGAGTTTTTAGAAGGTGTAAAACATCTCACTTTCCTAAAGCAATTCTAACCATAAGAGGGCTAGAACCACTTTTGGAAAGCGGTTTTAAAAACAACAAGATTTGAAAATATGGACCGTATTGGTCACTTTGAATGTAACACTTTTCTAAAGCGACCCTAGCCATGGAAAGGCTAGAATCACCCTAGGATTGTGATTTTGAAAACATGTTTTGAAAAAGGAGATTTTGATGCAATTTTGAAAACGATTTTGAAAACAACTTTGAAAACAACTTTTGGAAGATGCAAGACCATGATATGCACAATGCAATTTTGGGGTCGTGAACATACAAGGTTAAGGCTTCACCACATAATCAAGGGGGCCGAACTCACGTGGTCTCTAGTTAGACTATAAGAAAGCCCCCGACACGGTGACTCTCTAATAGTCTAATCCTATACATGGACTGAGAGTTCCCTTGTTTCAAGCATGCAAAGAAAGGGGGGAAAGAGATGGGGGATTAAAATAGAGAAAACCCAAGTGGGTTAGGAGAGAGAAGAGAGAGGGGGGAAGTGCGAAAATTTAAATAGGGAGCCTACCGTATGTCTTGTTTATTTTGCGCGCCTTGCTTGTCTTCGATCTTCGGTCTTCGTCTTGATCTCCGTCTTCAATCTTCAAGAGTTGTCTTCAAGCTTTAGATGGCAGCTCTTCAAGTCTTTGAAGGAGGGTTGAAGGTTAGTGTATGAGTGTATGGGGGTGTATAGGAGGCTATGATTTGTGTATGGTGGCTAGGGTTTGGAAAACCTAAGGAGGCTAGGGTTTAGGGAGTGCTCGAGCTCTGTATATCGAAATATATGATTTTTAGGTTAAGTTTGCGGACCCTTTTCTCGTTGGAGGAGGCTCTACATTTATAGAGGTTGGACAACACTGGCGCCTGTTGTAGTGGCGCCAGGCCAGAATTTACACTAGCGCCACTAGGAGTGGTGCCAGGCCAATTTTTAGCTTGGCGCTACTACTAGTGGCGCCAGCCATTTAGGAAATATTTAAGGTCGGCAAGCAACGTATCTTTGACTAGATTTGGGTGCCTGTACTAGTGACTGCCATGCAATTTTTAGCCTGGCTTCACTAGGAGGGACTCCAGAAAGTCCGAGAATGATTTGAAGGAGCCGGGAATGACCCAGAAGGCCGGAAAGGAGCAGGAACACTTAAAATAATGTCCTGGAGGTATTTGACTTGAGAAATGAGGATAAGATGGGTCAGAAAGGTTGACCAGGCCTTTAGGGGCAAAACAGTCAACTAGATCGGGAAACTGCCGGGACAAACTGGGACTGTCCCGGAAGAAGACTTGGGATTTGGAAACATTATTCAGAATGTTCCCAGAGGTTGCCGGTTTGATTCCTAGAGCCGGCGTGGTCAGAAAAGGTGACCGGCCCACCAGGGGCAAAACGGTCATTTTGTACTAGGTTTACCGGAACTGACTCAGAATGATCCGAAGAGGTAAGGAAAAGTTGAGAATACTATAAGAAGCAATCTCAGGAGATTACCGGTTTGATACCCAGAGCCGGTGTGGTCAAAATGAAGGTGCAAGTGAAAGAGTAAGATGGAGAGGGATAAAGAGAGGTAGGATAAGGGTAGAAGAGTCTAGTGAGGAGAGGCTGGTGGGGATGGCGTTAGGACAAGGGGTGTATCTTTGGTATTTGAGAACTTCTTGCCTTCCCTTGTTCTCAGCCCATACTTCTTAGAAGTAGCAGCATTAGATTCTGTGGCCAAAGAGTCTTCGTCTTCTTGGCCTTGTGCATCTGCTTCAAGCCTTTCTTTAACATTTCTTCCTTTTTCAGTCTCTTCCTCTGCTTCATTCTCTTGTTCTTGTTCTTCTTCTCCTTCTGTTTCTCTTTCTTTTTCTCCTTCCTCACTTTTTTCATTTTCTTCTTCCTCTTCTTCCTCATCCTCTTCTTCTTCCACAATTTTTCCTTTGCCATTTCTCAGCAATTGTACTTTCTTTTTCAGTTCTCTCACCTCTCTTTCTACAAATAACATTCTTGTGGCAACAATGTCTGCCTTTTTGTTCAACTTGTCCAGAGATTCCATTACTTGAGCCATAAACATACTCAAATCCCCGACACTCTCTTCAAGTTCAGGATTTTAACTTCTTTTGTTACTCCTTTATCTAGAGCTACTCCCAGAAGGAGTCTTTTCTTTAGAAGTACTGCCACCATCAGATTTCTTAGGAGTCCATTTGTTATTTTTCAGAGTGTACCCCATTCTCTTGAGAGTCTTTTCATTATATTCATCACTGATGGCCTTGGGGGTCCTCTTTTTCTTGTTACTCAAATCAATGTCAAAATGCTTGAAGACTTTTGTTAGGAAGATGCCATAGGGCAGACTGATTCTAGAAACAGTAGCCTTGTACATATGATCCAAAACAAATAAAGGCAAATCAATCCTAGAGTCAGTTAGATATGCCCATAAGAAAAATAATTCTTTTTCAGTAACATACTCATACTTTCCAGTCTTGGGGGTGAAAATGGTGCAAGTGAAGCAATGAATCAACCTCAATTCCAGAGGCAAATCATTGGCAATGGGTTGTATGCACTCATCTACTTTCTTCCCATAAAGAACTTTCAGTTGATCTCTTTTAGGAATATTATCTTTATAAACCTCTCCACCAAGTCTGATTCCAAGTATGTGCCTAATTACTGTTCTATCCAAAGTAAAGCTAACACCCTTGACATAACTTATAATGGATACTTCTCCATAATCTCTTTCGACATTGGCATAAAAATGGGTAACTAGATCAAGGTAAACATCATCCCTTAATGTAGTCATGGATTTCCAACCCAGATTAGCCAATTTGATACTCAGCTCAAATTTGTGATGATCAAAGAAATTGTAGTCAACCCATCATCCATTATAAACTTTTCTCAAAGAAAAACTGGTATTATACCTTTCTTGTGCCTTGTCTTCATTGAAGTATAACTCATTTCATTCCAGTGTAGTAGAAGGCTCTGGTTCTCCCTTCTTGCTTCTCTTCTTCTTCCTTCTATCTTTGCTCGAATCCCCCTTGGATTTTCTCTTCTGGCCTTTCGGTATATGGCTTGTAGATACAACTAAGACTTTGGAGAGTTTCTTCAGTTTAGGGTTTTTCGGTGCCATGGTGTAATCAATGAGGGTGATGAGAAGATGAGAAGGATTCGATTAGGGTTAAAAAGATTGTTTAGAGGAGAGATTGCGACGGACGGTTGGTGACGGTTGGTTGGTGCAAACAGTGGAGTGAAATAGAGAGAGGGAGGGAAAGTTTGAATGTTTGTAAAAGTGACTATATATGAAGTGGGCTGTTATAAAATATATAGGCCCAACTCATGTGTTGACACATGAATTTGATGTCTCGACACATGCGTGTCAACAAATCATTTTTGAGTCCATTGTCGTGATGTGTTGACACATGAAAAATGGTGTGTCAATACATGCAACCAGACTGGGTCATATTGAGTGCAAGTGAATCCCGGAAATAGTTTTTCAATTGGCAGTGAGAATATGTTCTATTATAAGCATGCAATAAATTATGAGAGCAAGAAATATAATTCAAACAATCAAGTAACATAGTTGTTCAAATGACACGAAGATCAATAAATCAAGACATAGAATCATTCATTTCCAGTTCTCTTCTTATCATGCAGAACCTATCTTCACTCAATGGTTTTATAAAAATATCAGCTAATTACATGTTTGTACTTACAAAATCAAGTTCAATATCACTCTTTTGCATATTGTCTCGTATAAAGTGATATCTAATTTCAATGTGCTTTGTGCAAGAGTGTTGAATATGATTTTTGGTCAAGTTTATAGCACTAGTATTATCACGTCTAATAGGAACGTGATCAAACAAGATACTATAATCTTCTAACTATTGTTTAATCCATAACACTTGAGCACAACAACTACCAGCTGCTACCTATTTAGCCTTAGCTGTGGAAAAAGCAATTGAATTTTATTTCCCAAGACACAATTATGTTGCCTAGGAGTTGGCAAGAGCCACTTATGCTCTTCCTATCAACTCTACTCCCTGCATAGTCAGCGTCAGTGTAAGCAATTAAATTAAAAAAATGTATCTTTTGGATACCATAATCTAAGGTTAGGTGTGTGCTTAAGATAACAAAAGATTCTTTTTACAACAATAACATGAGATTCTTTAAGATTTGATTGAAATCGAGCACACAAGTAAACATTGAACATTATATCTGGGCTACTAGTAGTTAGATATAATAAAAAGACTATCATGCTACCATAAAGCTTAGTATCTATTGATTTACCTTTCTCACCACTATTCAATTTTGTTGTAGTACTCATTGGAGTATTTATGGGCTTTGCATCTTCCATGCCAAACTTCTTAATCAAATCCTTGATGTACTTGGCTTGGTTAAAAAAGATGCCTTCCTTTGATTACTTGATTTGAAGTCCGAGAAAATAATTAAGTTCGCTCATCATACTCATATTGAATTCTCCCTGCATACACTTAGCAAATTCCTTATAAAGTGACTCATTAGTAACACCCAATATAATATCATCTATATATATTTGTACCAAAAGCATGTCATTATTTTTTTATCTTGATAAAAAGAGTGGTATCTATTTTTTCTCTTGAAAAACCTTTTTTCATTCAAAAACTTGCTCAATCTTTCATACCAAGCCCTTGAGGCTTGCTTCAAACTATATAAAACTTTTGTTAATTTGAAAACATGGTTGGGAAACTTTGGATCTTCAAATTCGAGGGGTTGCTCAATATATAGTTCTTTGGTAATAAAACCATTTAGAAAAGCATTTTTAACATCCATTTGATATAGTTTGAAATCTTTAAAGCATGAGAATGTAAGTAATAATCTAATGGCTTCTAATCTAGCTACTGGTGCATATGTTTCATCAAAATCAATGCCTTTCTCTTGGCTATATCCTTGAGCAACAACTCTTGCCTTATTCCTTACTACAATTCCGTATTCATTCATTTTATTTCTAAATACCCATTTAGTTCTAATGGCTGGATGATCATTAGGCCTAGGAACAAGGTGCCACACCTCATTCCTTTTAAATTGATTCAATTCCTCTTGCATATCATTAATCTAAAACTCATCATTTTCAGCATCATTAAAACAATTAGGTTCTATTTATGCTAAAAATGCAAGATGATTACATATATTTCTAAGAGAGGATCGAGTTCTTACTCCTTGTGAAGGATCACCTAGGATTTGTTCCATAGGATGGTTATGTACAAACTTCCATTCCTTAGGTAGACCTTCAATGATCTCTTGCTGGCTTGGAGGCTTCTTGCACTTCTTTTTCTTTTTGTGGTTCTTCATTTGAGCTTGGTTAAATATCCAATCTTTTCATGTTTTGCTCTACCTCATCTACATCATCACTTACAACATTTATAGAGAGAAAGTTATGTTCATCAAAAGTGACATGGATAGATTCTTCAACCACTAGAGTTCTCTTATTAAAGACTCTATAAACTTTGCTATGTGTTAAATACCTAAGAAATACATTGAGGTTGTCTTATCAAACTTGCCGAGGTTGTCATTATTGTTATTCAATACAAAGCACTTGCATCCAAAGGCTCTAAAGTATGAGACATTTGGTTTCTTATCTTTCCAAAGCGTAAGCACCCCATTTTTTCCCGTTCAGAAATCTCCAGTCTGTTAGACTTGTATTCAAGTCCCTGAGATGGTAGAACGGTCCACCTTTGGTGCCTGCTATCCCGCTAACGAAAATGTCCGTTACTCGGCACACCTCCCGAGAAAGTTAATTTCTCAGGCAATAAGTCCACCTAGCAGCTTCTCGAGATCAGACAGTTTCTGGAATGAACGCGAACCATCACAGTGGCGGAAACACTAGTAAACATTGCAACCATTAGAGTGGCGAAAACACTCGCAAACAGGTCGAGATAGGGAATTGCCAATAAACCCCTTATGTCATGGGACTAAACTCGTCTCTTGGCCATGACACGTTTACCAAAGGACGAGATACCTTTGGAAACCAACTCATCACAGACCGTCAGAGTGACGAAAACACATAAAACCCAGGTCAACACCAGTGCTTGCTAGCTTACTCTGGTGAAAAATAACCAAACTGTCTCTTGGGTCTTTTTCGGCACATGTTTTTGAGAAAGTACCTAAGTCCTCGAAGCAGTAAGTCCACCTTTCCAAGATTGTCCAAAAGACAATCTGGCATGATTAGGTGCCTTCCAGTCGGTTTTGGGCCAATTCTAAGATCCTCCGGTCAAAATGACCATTTTGCCCCTAGGCATTTGAGTGCCTCCGGTAACCACACCAGCTCTAGGGTATCAAATCGGCAACCTCCTAGGGATACTTCTGATAGTATCCCTGGCCTTCCAATGTATTTTCCAACCACGCCGGCTCTAGATATTAAATTGAAAACCTCCTGGAACATTCTAGCTAATGTTTCCAAGCCTCGAGTTTTCTCTCCGAACATTCCAAGTCCATCTCGGCAGCTTTTTGGCCCGATTAACCGTTTTGCCCCTAATGGCTTGGTCAACCCTTTCAACACATTTTGACATTAT
This sequence comes from Euryodendron excelsum, assembly GCA_033060915.1. Taxonomy (NCBI): domain Eukaryota; kingdom Viridiplantae; phylum Streptophyta; class Magnoliopsida; order Ericales; family Pentaphylacaceae; genus Euryodendron; species Euryodendron excelsum. Next base: position 9,860,175 of record CM065394.1, on the reverse strand, counting down.
TTTTCAAGTCTACTACTCTCAAGACACTATTCTAAGGGTTCCTGTCCCTTTTCGGCCCTCTGGGCCATTCTCAGCCCTTTAAATCATTCCCGAACTTTTCGGAGTCACTCCTAGTGAAGCCAGGTTAAAAATTATATGGTAGTCACTAATACAGGTGCAACAATCTTCTAAAGATATGTTACTTGCAAACCTTAAACATTTCCTTAATGGCTGGCGCCAAGCCAAAAAGTGGCCTTGCGCTATTGCAACAGTCGCCAGTTTACTCCTCTGTTTATTGTAAGCACCCCATTTTTGACCGCTCGGCAGTCTACACTCCGTCCAGACTTGTTTTCAAGTCATTTTGGGCATATTCCTATCGAATCCAATTCTCCAGTTTCAAATTCCATCTTTCCATCGCTTCGTGGGCCTGTCAGGCCCAAATAGAGGCAAAATGACCAAAATGCCCTTAGGGGCATTGTCCTTTCTTATTCCAATTTCGATCCCTCTCTCGAGACAGTTTATTCCTCGAGACGGTCCGAGTAGTGAAACACTCACAAAACCGTCAGAGTGGCGGAAGCACTCACAAAACCGTCAGAGTGGCAGAAGCACTCACAAAATCGTCAGAGTGGCGGAAACACTCACAAAACTGTCAGAGTGGCAGAAACACTCACAAAACCGTCGGAGTGGCGGAAACACTCACAAAACCGTCAGAGTGGCGGAAACACTCACACAACCGTCAGAATGGCGGAAACACTCAAAACCTAGGCACGTCTCTTCGGAGACGATGAGACCCCTTTCCAATCTCTCTCTCGAGACAGTTTATTCCTTGAGACGGTCCGAGTAGCAAAACTACTCACACAACCGTTAGAGTAGCGGAAATACTCCACCGTTAGAGTAGCGGAAATACTCAACCCATTAGAGTAGCGAAAGTACTCACGGAGCCGTCCGAGTAGCGGAAATACTCACAGAACCGTTAGAGTAGCGGAAGTACTCACAGAACCGTTAGAGTAGCGGAAGTACTCTCAAATCGTCAACCCCGTCCGAGTAGCTGAAATACTCACACCGTTAGAGTGGCGGAAACACTCAAAACCCAGGTCAACACCAGTGTCTGTTATCTCACTTCGGTGAAAAATGACCAAACTACCCTTAGGACCTTCTCCGAGACTTTCCGGTCAAGATGACCATTTTGCCCCTAGGCATCTGAATGCCCCGGGAACCACACCGGCTCTGGGTATTAAACCGGTAACCTCCCGAGAATACTTTTTATAGTATTCTCAATTTTTCTTTATCTTTTCGGACCATTCCAAGTCAGTTCCGGCAAATCCGGTACAAAATGACCGTTTTGCCCCTGGTGGGCCGGTCTCCATTTCCGACCACACCGGCTCTAGGTATTAAACCGGTAACCTCCCGAGAATACTTTTTATAGTATTCTCAATCTTCCTTTACCTTTCCGGATCATTCCGAGTCAGTTCCGGCAAACCCGGTACAAAATGACCGTTTTGCCCCTGGTGGGCCGGTCTCCATTTCCGACCACACCGGCTCTGGGTATCAAACCGGTAATAACCCGGAAACACTTTTTATAGTATTCTCAATCTTCCTTTACCTTTCCGGACCATTCCGAGTCAGTTCCGGCAAACCCGGTGCAAAATGACCGTTTTGCCCCTAGTGGGCCGGTCTCCTTTTCCGACCACACCGGCTCTGGGAATCAAACCGGCAACCTCTGGGAACATTCTAAATAATGTTTGCAGATCCCAAGTCTTCTTCTGGGACAATCTGAGTCTGTCCCGACAGTTTTTTGGTCCGGTTGACCGTTTTGCCCCTAAAGGGCCGGTCGACCTTTCCGACACATCTTACCCTCACTTTTCAAGTCAAATACCTCTAGGACACTATTTTAAGTGTTCCTGCTCCTTTCCGGCCTTCCGGGTCACTCCCGGCTCCTTCAAATCATTTCCGGACTTTCCGGAGTCACTCCTAGTGAAGCCAGGCCAAAGTTTACATGGTAGTCACTAGTACAGGCGCCCAAATCTAGTCAAAGATACGTTGCTTGCCGACCTTAATTGTTTCCTAAATGGCTGGCGCCACTAGCAGTGGCGCCAAGCCAAAAAATGGCCTGGCGCCACTACTAGTGGCGCCAATGTAAATTTTACCCTAGCGCCACTGCAACAGGCGCCAGGCTTGTCTTCCCTCTATAAATACAGAGCCTCGATCAACGTGAAAGGGGTCTGCAAACTTAACCTAAGAATCTCATATTTCGATACACAGGGCTCGAGCACCTCCAAAACCCTAGCCTCCCTAGGTTTTTCCAAACCCTAGCCACTATACACAAACCCTAGCCTCCTATACACTCATACACTCCTCTATATACTCATACCCTAACCTTCAACCATCCTGGGAAGACTTGAAGAGCTGCCATCTAAAGCTTAAAGACAACCCTTGAAGACTGAAGAAGAAGACCAAGACGAAGACCGAAGACCGAAGACTGCACGGCGCACAAAATAAACAAGAAACAAGGTAGGCTCCCTATTTAAATTTCCGCATTCCCCCTCTCTCTTCTCTCTCCAACCCACTTGGGTTTTCTCTATTTTAATCCCCCATCTCTTTCCCCCCCTTTCTTTGCATGCTTGAAACAAGGGGATTCCCGGTCCATGTGTAGGATTGGACTATTGGAGAGTCACCGTGTCGGGGGCTTTCTTATAGTCTAACCAAAGACCACGTGGGTCCGGCCCCCTTGATTATGTGGTGAAACCTTAACCTTGTATGTTCACGACCCCAAATTGCATTATGCATATCATAGTCTTGCATCTTCCAAAACTCGTTTTCAAAGTTGTTTTTCAAAAAATCGTTTTCAAACTTGTTTTCAAAATTGCATCAAAATCTCTTTTTCAAAAACTTGTTTTCAAAACCACAATTCTAGGGTGATTCTAGCCTTTCCATGGCTAGGGTTGCTTTAGGAAAGTGTTATATTAAAAGTGGCCTTTTGGCCTATATTTTCAAACTTTGTTTTCAAAACCACTTTCTTAAAGTGGTTCTAGCCTTCTTATGGCTAGAATCGCTTTAGAAAAGTGAGATGTTTTTGTACTTTCCAAAAACTCTCTCTCTCTCCAAGAATTTCCTCCTAAAAATTCCTTTTTCAATATACTTTCCTAAAACTCTCCTCTTCAAAATTGTTTTCAAAAACTCCCTTCCAAAATCTATTTTTCAAAACTCTCTTTTTCCACTCCTCTCCAAAATCTTTTCCTCAAAATCCACTTTCTAAAAACTCTCTCCAAAAATCTTTCCAAAAACTCTCTTTCTAAAATCTTCTTTCTAGAAATTCCCCTCTAGGATTTCCCTTCCAAAATCTACGTTTCTAAAAACACACCTTCCAAAACTCCTTCTCTTTAAAATCTTTTCCAAAAACTCTCTTTCTAAATTCACTTTCCAAAAACTCCTCCCTAGGATTCCTTTCTAGAAAAACCTTCGTTTCTAAAAACATACTTTCCAAAAACTCTTTCCTTAAAGCCCCAAATCAAGCCCTAGAATCCACAATTAGGAAACCCTAATTTTCTTTCCAAAAACACAATTTTTAAATTTTGCCCTAAACCTAGGTTTCCAAAATCTTTTGTTTTCTACATCAAAACTATACATGTTTCCAAAACCTATTTTCTACGTCGAAACTACAATTTTTCAAAACTAGGGTTTCTAAAATTTCCCTCTCCAAATTCTTGTCAAATCCTATCTTCTCTTTAAGAAACCAAATCCAATCTCCCCGTTTAGGAAACTAGATCCCGTCCTCTGTTTTTGGAAACAAAATCCAACCTTTCTCTTTTAGAAACCAAATCCAATCCCTCCTAATCCCAAACCTTTCTTAATTCAATTCCTTCCTAAACCATAAGTTTCCTAAACCTAAACTTAAAACCTTTCCTTAAGTTTCAAAATCCAACTCTTTCCTAATTCGAATCCTTCCTAAACTTCCACTTTCTTAAACCTTAAGTTTCTAAAAACTTGAACATATAAATCTTTCCTAAACTTTAAAACTCAACTTTCAAATCTTTCTTAGTTCAACCCTTTCCTAATTCTACCCTTTTCCAAAATCTTTTTCAAATCTAAGTTTTCAAACCCTTCCTAAACTCAAACTTTTCCTAATTTCAAGATTTTCTAAAACTCTAAGACTTTCTAAATCTTAAACTTTCTAAGTTTCAAATCTTTCTAAATTCTTAAACTTTCTTAAACTTCAAATCTTTCCAAATCTAAGATTTTTCTAAACTCAAAACTTTCCTAATTTAAGACTTTCTTAAGTTGAAACTTTCTTAATTCAAACATTTCCTAAACTGAAAACTTTCCTTTTTCAAACCTTTCCCAAAACGAAACTTTCGTATTTTCAAAACTTCCTTGTTTTCAAAACTTTCCAAAATCAAAACTTCCCTTTTTCGAACATTTCTAAATTCAAAATTTTCTTAATTCAAAACTTTCCTAATTTCAAAACTTTCTTAATTTCGAAACTCTCCTAAATTGAAAACTTTCGTAATTCAAAGCTTTCCTAACTCGAAAACTTTCCGAAAATGAAACTTTCCTAATTCGAAAACTTTCCAAAAATGAAACTTTCCTAATTCGAAAACTTTCCAAAAATGAAACTTTCCTAATTCGAAACTTTCCTAAATCGAACATTTCCTAATTCAAACATTTCTTAAATCCAACCTTTCCTAATCTCCTAAACCTTCCAAGTCAAGTCAAACCTTTCCTAAGTCTCTTTCCTAAGTCTAGGTTTCTTAAAACCTTCATCTCTCTAAAAACAAGTCTAAATCTTTCTTCCAAAATCAATCTTCTCAAATCCAAGTCCAATCTTCTCAATTCCAATTTCCAATCTCCTTTTCTAATCTCAATTCAATCTCTTTCTTCCAATTCAATCTCCTTTTTCAAATCCACTCTTCTATTTTCAATCGGACTCTTGTCTGAACTACGACTGACCTGATTCCCCCAAAGGGATACGTAGGCAACCTTCATAGGTGCGGTCACAATACTTTTCAAACTTTCAATTCCACCCTCATGGGTGTGGTTTCCAAATTCTTTCCACATTTCAAATTCCAATCAATTTTCAAATTCCAATTTCAAAATTTCTATTTTCAAACTTCTATTTTCAATTTTCAAACTTTCCAATTTCAATTCTATTTCTTCAAATCTATTTTCAAGTCAAAGCAATCTCTTTTCAAATCTATTTTTCAATTCTTTTCTATTGCTTGCATATCATGCATCATATTAGTTTTCAAACATTGTTTTTCTAAAGTGAATAGGGTTGAACTATAGTTAGCCGAAGACTCTCATAGGTGAATCTAGGGTAGATTGACATGTAGGTACCGAAAGGGCGGGGTAGGGTGATAGCTTAGTGCGTCTTCCCTACACGTAACCAACCTTCGAACCTAGATCACTGTTTTCGAAAGACCAAAAAGGAGTTATTTTTCTAAAAAGGGCTAAATGTTTTCCAAAGGTTGCCAAACAACCTGTTTTCCTAAAAACTCTCTCTTGAGGAGGTATTTTCAAAAACCTTTTTCCAAAAACCTTAAGTGTAGTCTTCGGATTACTCTTAGTTTTAGGTGACCTAACTCACCTTAATCAAGTTAGGTGGCGACTCCGAATCTTTTTCAAAAGCCCTTTATTCAAACCTAATTTTCAATTCAAACCTAGTCGCACTCATTCTTCTAGGAGGGTGAGTTCTAACGAGAGAGTACAGCATTTTTCCCGCTTGGGTGAGTATTCCTCGGGCGCGAAAAATCTGGGCACGACATCTATAAATACAAAGCCTCCTCCAGTGTGAAAAGGGTCCACAAACACAGTCCAAAAACTCTATTATTCGATATACAAAGCTCGAAGCCCCTCTAAACCCTAGCTCTCTTTAACTTCTCCAAACCCTAGCCTCCATATAAAAAACCCTAGCCCCTATATACTTAACCCCAGCTCATATACACTTCTATACACTCATATACGAACCTCCAAAATCTCCATTGAAGACTTAAAGTGCTGCAACCTGGAAGCTCTTGAAGACTAAAGCAAACTCTTGAAGACAGAAGTAAAACAAAGCAAATAAAGCAAGCAAAACAAAGAAGACAAAAGGTAGGCTTCCTATTTACTTTTACGCAATTCCCCCCTCTCTCTTCTCTCTCCTAACCTACTTGGGTTTTTTTCTATTTTAATCCTTATCTTCTACCCCCCCTTTCTTGCATGTTTGAAATAAGGGACTCCTCGGTTCATGAATAGGATTGGGCAATTGAAGGTCACTGTGTCGGGGGCTTTTTCTTTGTCTAACCGGAGATCATGTGGGTTCGGCCCCTTTATTATGTGGTGAAGCCTTTAGCCTTATATGTACACAACCCCAATTTGCATTGTGCATATCATGATCATGCATCCCTCCAAAAATTGTTTTCAAACTTGTTTTCAAAACTTGCATCAAAATCTTTTACAAAACTTGTATTAAAATCTTCTTCTTCAAAATTTGTCTTCAAAATCACAATCCTAAGGTGATTCTAGCCATTTCATGATTAGGGTTGCTTTAGAAAAGTGTTATATTTAAAGTGACTATTATTGTCTATATTTTCAAATCCTTGTTGTTTTCAAAACCACTATCCTAGAATGATTCTAATCTTCTTGTGGTTAGAGTCAATTTAGGAAAGTGAGATATTTTTAGAGGCTTACAAAAGTCCACATTCCAATCCCTTTCCAACTTGCTTTTCAAACTTGCTTTCCAAAACCTCTTTTTAAATCCTCTCCAAAATCTCTTTACAAATCACCTTTCCAAAACTTTCTTCAAATTTACTTTCCAAAAATCTCTTTCCTAAAAATCTCTCTTTCCTAAATAGATCTATTTTCTAAAATCCTTTTTTTGGAGTTCAAGTCAAACCCTAAAGCCAAGGTTAGGAATCCCTAATTTTCTCTCCTAAAACATAATTTCCAATCTTTCCTCAAAACATAGATTTCCAAAATCTCTATTTTTTATGTCAAATTCTTGATTTCCAAAATTACTTTTCCTATAACCAAACTATAGCTTTCCAAACCTAAGTTTTCCAAAATTCCTCCTTTCCAATTCTATGTCAAATCAAATATTTCGTTTTTGAAAACTAAATCAAATCCTCCGTTTTTGGAAACAAAAGCAAATCATCCTTTTTTTTTTGGAAATAAAATCCAATCTTTTATTTTAGGAAATAGAAATCAAATCTTTCCTAATCCAAATCTTTTCCTAATTTCAACATTTCCTAATTCCAATCCTTCCTAATCCAAATATATCTTAATTCTAATCCTTCCTAATCTCATACCTTTCTAAATCTAAAGTTACCAAAACTTAAACTTTCAGATCTTTCTTTAAACTTTAAGCTTCTTAATCTTTTTAAACCCAAACTTTTCCTAATTCTAAAACTTTCTAAATTCCAAATCTTTCTCAAACCTAATAAAATCTTTCCTAACAAGGAAACTTCCTAAATTCGAAACTTTCTTAAGTTGAAACTTTCTAAATTCAAAACTTTTTAATTTCAAAACCCTTCCTATTTTAAACTTCCCTAATTTGAAACTTTCCTAAAATGGAACTTTCCAATTTTGAAACTTTCCTAATTATGAGATTTTTTAAATCCAATCTTTTTTAAACTCCAACTTTTCAAAATTTTCTAGTCCAACATTGTAAGCACCCCATTTTTGACCCCTCAGCAGTCTACACTTCGTCCAGACTTGTTTTCAAGTCATTGTGGGCATATTCCTATCGAAATCAATTCTCTAGGTCCAAATCCCGTCTGTCCATCGCTTCGCGGGCCTATCAGGCCCAAATAGAGGCAAAATGACCAAAATGCCCTTCGGGGCATTGTCCTTTCCTTTCCGATTCCAATCCCACTCTCGAGACAGTTTATTCCTCGAGACGGTTCCAACCCAGGCACGTCTCTTCGGAGACGGTAAGACCCCTTTCCAATCCCACTCTCGAGACAGTTTATTCCTCGAGACGGTTCCATTCCAGGCATGTCTCTTCGGAGACGGTAAGACCCCTTTCCAATCCCACTCTCGAGACAGTTTATTCCTCGAGACGGTTCCAATCCAGGCACATCTCCTCGGAGACGGTAAGACCCCTTTCCAAACCTACTCTCGAGACAGTTTATTCCTCGAGACAGTTCCAATCCAGGCACGTCTCTTCGGAGACGGTAAAACCCCTTCCAGTCCCACTCTCGAGACAGTTTATTCTTCGAGACGGTCCGAGTAGCAAAACTACTCACAAAACCGTTAGAGTAGCGAAAATACTCACAAATCATCAACCTCGTCCGAGTAACGGAAATACTCACACCGTTAGAGTGGCGGAAACACTCACAATCCAGGCACGTCTCCTCGGAGACGGTAAGACCCCTTTCCAATCCCACTCTCGAGACAATTTATTCCTCGAGACGGTTCCAATCCAGGCACGTCTCTTTGGAGACGGTAAGACCCCTTTCCAATCCCACTCTTAAGATAGTTTATTCCTCGAGACGATTCCAATCCAGGCACGTCTCTTCGGAGACGGTAAGACCCCTTTTCAATCCCACTCTCGAGAAAGTTGATTCCTCGAGACGGTTCCAATCCAGGCACGTCTCCTCAGAGGCGGTAAGACCCCTTTCCAATCCCATTCTCGAGACAGTTTATTCCTCGAGACGGTCCGAGTAGCGAAACTACTCACAAAACCGTTAGAGTAGCAGAAATACTCACAAAACTGTTAGAGTAGCGGAAATCCTCACAAAACCGTTAGAGTAGCGGAAATACTCACAGATAGGTCGATATAGGGAATTGGCAACAAATCCCTGTGTCACGGCGACCGCCGTTAGAGTGGCGAAAACACTCAAAATCTAGGTCAACACCCGTGTCTGTTAGCTCACTTCGGTGAAAAATGACTAGACTGTCCTTAGGACCTTTTCCGAGACTTTCCTGTCAAGATGACCATTTTGCCCCTAAGCATCCGAATGCCCCGGGAACCACACCGGCTCTGGGTATCAAACCGGTAACCTCCTGAGACTACTTTTTATAGTATTCTCAATCTTCTTTTACCTTTCCAGATCATTCCGAGTCAGTTCCGGCCAACCCGGTACAAAATGACCATTTTGCCCCTGGAAGGCCGGTCTCCTTCTTCGACCACACCGGCTCTGGGTATCAAACCGGTAATGACCCGAGAATACTTTTTATAGTGTTCTCAACCTCCCCTTACCTTTCCGGACCATTCCGAGTCAGTTCCGGCAAACTCGATACAAAATGACCGTTTTGCCCCTAGTGGGCCGGTCTCCTTTTCCGACCACGCCGGCTTTGGGAATCAAACCGGAAACCTCTGGGAACATTCTAAATAATGTTTCCAGATCTCAAGTCTTTTTTCGGGACAATCCGAGTTCGCCCCGACAGCTTCCTAGTCCGATTGACCATTTTGCCCCTAAGGACCCGGTCAACCTTTCCGACACATCTTATCCTCACTTTTCAAGTCAAATACCTCTAGGACACAATTTTAAGTGTTCCTGCTCCTTTCTGGCCTTCCGGGTCATTCCCGACTCCTCCAAATCATTCCCGGACTTTCCGGAGTCACTCCTAGTGAAGCTAGGCTAAAAATTGCACGGTAGTCACCAGTACAGGCGCCCAAATCTAGTCAAAGATATGTTGTTTGCCGACCTTAAACCTTTCCTAATTGGCTGGCGCCAAGCCAGAAAATGGCCTGGCGCCACTCCTAGTGGCGCCAGTGTAAAGTTTGCCCTGGCGCCACTGCAACAGGCGCTAGGTTTGTCCTCCCTCTATAAATACAGAGCCTTATTCAACGTGAAAAGGGTCTGAAAACTTAATCTAAGAATCCTATATTTCGATATACAGAGCTCGAGCACCTCCTAAACCCTAGGTTTTCCAAACCCTAGCCACTATACATAAACCCTAGCCTCCTATACACTCATACACACCCCCATACATTCATACCCTAGCCTTCAACCATCCTTTGAAGACTTGAAGAGCTGCCATCTAAAGCTTGAAGACAATCCTTGAAGGTCAAAGAAGAAGATCAAGACGAAGACCGAAGATTGAAGACTGCACGGCGCGCAAAATAAACAAGACACATGGTAGGCTCCCTATTTAAATTTTCGCACTCCCCCCCCCCCCCCCCCCCCCCCCCCCCCCCCCCCCCCCCCCCCCACCCCCCCCCTCTTCTCTCTCTTAACCCACTTGGGTTTTCTCTATTTTAATCCCCCATCTCTTTCCCCCCCTTTCTTTGCATGCTTGAAACAAGGGGATTCCCGGTCCATGTGTAGGATTGGGCTATTGGAGAGTCACCGTGTCGGGGGCTTTCTTCTAGTCTAACCAAAGACCACGTGGGTCCGGCCCCCTTGATTATGTGGTGAAGCCTTAACCTTGTATGTTCACGATCCCAAATTGCATTGTACATATCATAGTCTTGCATCTTCCAAAAACCGTTTTCAAAGTTGTTTTTCAAAACGTTTTCAAACTTGTTTTCAAAATTGCATCAAAATCTCTTTTTCAAAAACATGTTTTCAAAACTACAATTCTAGGGTGATTCTAGCTTTTTCATGGCTAGGGTTGCTTTAGGAAAGTGTTACATTAAAAGTGACATTTTTGGTCTATATTTTCAAATCTTATTGTTTTCCAAAACCACTTTCTTAAAGTGTTTCTAGCCTTCTTATGGCTAGAATCGCTTTAGGAAAGTGAGACGTTTTCATACTTTCTAAAAACTCTCTTTTCAAAAAGTCTCTCTTCCTAAAAATCTCTTTTTTTCAACATACTTTCCTAAAACTCTCCTCTCCAAAATTGTTCTAAAAAACTCCCCTTTAAAATCTATTTTTCAAAACCCCCTTTTCCAACTCCTTTCCAAAACTCTCTCTCCTAAAAATTCACTTTCTAAAAACGCTCCCTAAAAATCTTTCCAAAAACTCTCTTTTCCTAAATCTCCCTTCTAGAAATTCCCCTCTAGGATTTTCCTTCTAAAATCTACGTTTCTAAAAACGCACTTTCCAAAAACTTTTTTCTTAGAGCCCAAGTCAAGCCTTAGAGCCTACAATTAGGAAACCCTAATTTTCTTTCCAAAAACATGATCTTCAAACTTTGCCCCAAACCTATGTTTCCAAAATCTCTTGTTTTCACACCCAAAATTATACACGTTTCCAAAACCTCTTTTCTACGTCAAAAGTATAATTTTCCAAACCTAGGGTTTTTAGAATCTCCTTTCCAAATCCTTACCAAATCCTATCTTCCCTTTAGGAAACCGAATCAAATCTCCCCGTTTAGGAAACTAGATCTCGTCGTCCGTTTTTGGAAACAAAAATTAAATCTTTTCTTTTAGAAATAAAATCCAATCTCTTCCTAATTCAAATCCTTCCTAAACTTCCACTTTCCTAAATCTTAAGTTTCCAAAACTTGAACATAAAAATCTTTCATAAATTTTAAACTCAACTTTCAAATCTTTCCTAATTCAACCCTTTCCTAATTCTACCCTCTTTTCAAATCTTAACTTCTTAAACCTAAGTTTTCAAACCTTTCCTAAACTCAAGCCTTTCCTAATTTCAAGACTTTCTAAAATTTAAACTCTAAAACTTTCTAAATCCTAAACTTTCTAAATTTCAAATCTTTCTAAAATTCTAAACTTCCTAAATTCAAAACTTTCTTAAGTTAAATCTTTCTAAACCCAAATCTTTCTAAACTCTAAACTTTTCAAAACTTCAACATCTTTCCAAATCTAAGACTTTTCTAAACTCAAAGCTTTCTTAATTTAAGACTTTCTTAAGTCGAAACTTTCTTAATTTAAACATTTCCTAAATTGAAAACTTTCCTTTGTCAAACCTTTCCCAAAACGAAACTTTCTTATTTTCAGAACTTCCTTGTTTTCAAAACTTTCCAAAATTAAAATTTCACTTTTTCAAACATTTCTAAATTTGAAACTTTCTTAATTCAAAACTTTCCTAATTTCAAAACTTTCTTAATTTCGAAACTCTCCTAATTTGAAAACTTTCCTAAACAAAAAACTTTCCTAATTCACAACTTGGAACTTTCCAAAAATGAAACTTTTCAAATTCGAAACTTTCCTAAATCGGGCCTTTCCTAATTCGAACCTTTCTTAAATCCAATCTTTCTTAAACTCTTGAGTCTTTCCTAAGTCTCATCTTTCTTAAGTCTAGGTTTCCTAAAACCAAGTCTTTCCAAAATCAATCTTTCCAAAGCAAGTCCAATCTTCTCAAATTCAATCTCCTCTTCTAATCCCAAATCAAATCCAGTTTTCAATTCAACCTCTTTCTTCTAATCCAATTTCTCTCTTCAAATCAATCTCTTTTCAATCGGACTCCGGTCCGAACTACGACTGACCTGATTCCCCCAAAGGGATACGTAGGCAACCTTCATAGGTGCGGTCACAACACTTTTCAAACTTTCAATTCCACCCTCATGGGTGCGGTTTCCAAAATTTTTCCAAATTTCAAATTCCAATCTATTTTCAAAATTCCAATTTCAAAATTTCTATTTTCAAATTTCTACTTTCAATTTTCAAACTTTTCAATTTCAATTCCATCTCTTCAAATCTATTTTCAAATTAAATTAATTTCAAATCAATCTCTTTTCAAATCTATTTTCTAAATCAACTCTTTTCTATTGCACTTGCATATCATGCATCATGTTTTTTTTTCAAACATTGTTTTTCAAATGGATAGGGTTGAACTATAGTTGGTTAAAGACTCTTATAGGTGAATTTAGGGTAGATTGACATGTAGGTACCTCAAGGGCGGGGTAGGGTGATAGCTTAGTGCGTCTTCCCTACACGTAACCAACCTCCGAACTTGGATCACTGATTTTAAAGACCAAACGGAGTTATTTTTCTAAAAAGGGCTAAATGTTTTCCAAAGGTTGCCAAACAACCCGTTTTCCTAAAAAACCCTCTCTCGAGGAGATATTTCCAAATCGTTTTTCAAAAACCCTAAGTGTAGTCTTCGGATTATGCTTAGTTTTTAGGTGACCTAACTCACCTTAATCAAGTTAGGTGGCGACTCCGAATCTTTTTTTAAAAGCCCTTTATTCAAGCCAAATTTTCAATTCAAACCTAGTCGCACTCATTCTTCTAGGAGGGTGAGTTCTAACGAGAGAGTACAACATTTTTTCTGCTTGGGTGAGTATTCCTCGAGTGCGAAAAATCTGGGCGCGACAAACATTCAAGTCAAATCTTTCCTAAATCCCTTCCAAGTCAAATCAAATCTTTCTTAAACCTCAAGTCTTTCCTAAGTCCTATCTTTCATAAGTCTAAGTCTTTCAAAACCAAACTTTCCAAAATCAAACTTCTCAAGTTCAATTCAATTCAATTACATGCTTCAACCCTAGGTTACTCTAAATCCTAGGATGTCTAGACCCTAGTTTGACCCTAACCCTAAAGTTAGGAAGCCTTCAACTCTTTTCTAAACCAAGATGGTTTTTCAAACGTCAATTCAAATAAAGATGTTTTCAAAACTCTATGTTTCCAAATCAAGTTCAAAGTCAATTCTAAGATCTATTTCAAATCCTCAAGTTCTATTTTAAATCAAAGTCCAATCTTTTCAAATTTTCAAAGTCAATTCCAAATCAAAATTTATTTTTCAATCTTTAAATCCAAGTTCCAAATCAAACTCTTTTTAAATTAAATTTTCAATCAGACTTTTGTCCGAACTATGACTAACCTGATTCCCAAAAAGGATACGTAGGCAACCCCTTATGGGTGCGGTCACAACCTTTTTCAAACTTTCAATTCCATGATCTATTTCAAGTTTCTAATTCAAAAATCTATTTTCAAATCTCTATTTTCAATTTCTAGAACTCTCTTTCGAAAATCAAATCTATCTTTTCTAAGACCTTCTTTCCAATTTTAAATCAAATTTATCTTTTCAAATCTATTTCAATTTTAATTTCAAATCAAGTTCTTTTCAAATCTATTTTCAAAATCAAATCAAATTATTGCACTTGTATGTCATGCATCATGTTAAACATCTTTTCAAAATTGTTTTCAAAAGTGGATAGTTATTGACAATTATTAACCAAAGATTCGGAATGAGTGAATCTAGGGTGAATAGACATGTAGGTACCGCAAGGGCGGGGTAAGGTGATGGCTTAGTGCGTCTTCCCTACATGTAAGTAACCCCCGGACTTAGGATCACTGTTTTCGAAAGACCAAATGGAGTAATTTTTCTAAAAGGGCTTAAATATTTTCAAAGGTTGCCAAACAACCTCTTTCATGAAAATCCCTCCCTTGAGGAAGTTTTCAAAAATTGTTTTCAAAAACCCTAAGTGTAACCTTTGGGTTATGCTTAGTTTTAGGTGACCTAACTCACCTTAATCAAATTAGGTGGCGACTCCAAATATTTTCCAAAAAGCCTTTATTCAAAATCAATTTTTAATTTAAGCCTAGTCGCACTCGTCCTTCTAGGAGGATGAGTTCTAACAAGAGAGCACTGTGTTTTCTCACTTATCTTTTTCGGGTGCGAAAAAATGGGGCGCGACAGCTGGCGACTCCACTGGGGACACTTAAAGGGTTAGGCCAATATCATGTCTCGTCACCTTCACCCATTTGGACTCTTTGATTAATTTGTCCAATTTTTATCCACTTCAAATTTTCAAAATCAAGTTTTTCCAAAATTGTTTTCAAAATTAAAAAAAAAAACGACATGTCATTGTTTGCATTCTACTCATATTCATTCTATCTTGTGTTAAATTTTTCATTCACGTATTGATTTTTGCATCTGTATTTTTTGTAAGTGGACCTTTGTTCACAGTTTGTTTCATGTTATATTAATTCCTATGTATGAATGAATGTATGGAATGGATAGGATGGATGGGAGTTGTTGGGCTCTTTCCTCCAATTTTTAAAAATGACACACGCACTGCACGTGCACTTGCATTTTGCATATTTGCATTCTCTACCCTGATATGTCTCTTCTAGTTAGAAGGGAGAATGGTATATTGGTTATGGGCAAGATACTGTGTCAGTTTCTTCGCCTACGGCCTCTTGATGGTTCCGCCGCTCGGATCACCAACCGATCATGGCATCACGTCAGGGAGTGGGCCTAGGTTTGAAGATCTGGAAACCGAGCCTTCTTAGGAAGTATTAATAAACCCTCAACCTTATGCTCATATAGACACCATGCATAACTAAACCCCTGCTAGATTTAAGACACGTACATCGTTTTCAAAACGATGGAGGAAAGGGCGACTGCTTTACTTTTCTTTAAGTTTATCCATTCCTATTGTTATAATGCTTGTATTCCTATCGTTATAATACCTATCTAACTGCTCATGCATCTATGTTTACTTTACAAATGCATTCTCCTTCTCTTTACTCTATGCATCCATGTTCATGCATTCAATATTCCATGTCAAGACAAGAGTTCCAAAGTAATTCAAGTCACTGCATCTCCATGCATATGATCAACCCAAAGAGAGTGACACCAAGTTCGCTCTCCGTTGTATTAAACCTACCAAAACCCTAAGGGTTCCCACGTAACCCTAAGGACTCATAGCATGCATTTCAAGTCATTTCATAAGAGGGGCCCTAATCCTTCTATGCTCATGGAGATAGGATTACTGAGAAGACAAGGGGCAATCAATCAACAAGGTCTCTCAACGACCTCCTCGACGTCAAATCCAAAGAAGGTGAATCTGAAGACTCAAGAGTAGTTTAGGATTTCATATGTAAAATTAGATAGGTGGAAGTCCAAAGGGAAATGTTCCACCTTCCCCTATTAAAGTGTACTTTGATTCTCTTGTATTTTAAACCCTGAAGTTCAATGTACCTTTTTACCTTTTTTGTGAATGAATGAACGTAGGAATAAAGGTAGGTTCCTGATCAATGGTAAGGCACTTGTATACAGGGGCAAAACCTCCTATCTCCAAAAGTAAGCCAAGGCCATTATATTTAGTCTCTCTTAAATAGAGACACCCTAGGGCATGCATTGCATAGAGCTCTCTAAAAATAAAAAACTAACTAGCGATTTGTGTCCTTGTTTTTCTGCTTCTTTCTTTTTCATTTACAGAGATCACACTATAGCAAGTCAACATTTCTCCCAAGAAGGGTCAACATCCACCTAGAGATCCCATTATCACTCGACAAAGAGTATCACTAATGCCTGCCAACCCTAAAGAATCATCCTAAGTCTCTCGAGAGGAGGTCAACGAAATGAGGATCAAGATTGATGAAATGTTCAAGCTTATTCAAACCATGGCCATGAAAGATGCTGTTGCAATCCCATCGTCGTTCATGACTTATTCCAAGGACCCTAAACTCGTTAACCCAAGGATTGTGCTTCAATCTGACGATAGTGGAAAGAACAAGGAAGATGCTAAGGGGGCTAGTACTGAGGAAGGAGAAACCATACTGCTCTCGCCTACTATGAAAAGGACTCTCCTAGACCCTCTCAACTTGAAAATCCAAGGATTAGAAGATTCATTGCGAAGTCTCCATAGCCATGACACTTATGGGTTTACTTCCTATGACGAGTTGTGTTTCTTCCCAGACCATCCGAGACTTGCCAAGTTCAAAATGCTTGACTTTTAGAAGTATGACGACACTGGTAACCCAATTGCTCATCTTCGCTTGTATGCTGGGGCACTAAGTGGTCATGGCAACAATCTGAAACTCCTCATGCAGTTATTCCAGTATAGCCTCACTGGGTCCGCTCGACAATGGTTTGCCCGTCTAGACCTAAGGAAGATCAAGACCTGGATTGAGCCGGTCAATGCGTTCAAAGCCCAATACCGTGACACATCGACCTCACTTCCAATCGGTGGTCATTGATGACGATGAGTAAAGGTGAGAAAGAAAGCTTCAAGGGCTATGCCCTGAGATGGAGGGAAGCCGCTCCACAAGTCAATCCTCCATTGGAAGAAAAGGAGTATATGCAATTGTTTGTGCACACTTTCCAAGGTATATACTACCAGAAGCTTTGCACTAGCATGGGGAAGAGATTTTCTGAGCTCATCATGTAAGGGAACATGATAGAAAATGGTCTTAAGATAGGGAAGATTACCGATCCCTATGCAAAAATCGGAGAAAGCTTGACCAACATAGCCAAGAAAGTGGCCACTACAAGGGGAGTAATAAAAAAGGAAAGCGAGGTGTCTGCCATCTTACCCGTTTAACCATCTCAATATCGTCTCCCACTTCAGTCTCACCCTATCTTACCCGTGCCCACTTTAAGCATGCTTGCTTAAGCACCCAATATTGGCCCTACTGGGGCACGACCTAATTTCAATAGGCCTGCCCGATGCTTCCGTAACTTTGATGCCTTAACCTGCACCCAAACTGAAGCCTATCATAACCTCCTAAAGAATAACATCTTAAAACCTATTCTGACCCGTCCATTACCAAGTCCCTTACCATTCGGGCAGCCAAGGGCATGACACTGAGAGTTGCTTCTCCCTCAAATATAAAATCTAAGACTTAATCGACAACAAGACCATTGATCTTCAATCGGTGAACCTTGCTCCAACCCCTAATATGACCACCAACTCTCTGCCGGACCACCCCATCAATATGATACTAGTAGAAATAGAAGACGAGGGAGAGTTAGATGAGCCCATGGCTGGAGATTACGAAAAGGATTGAGAGGTTGATCAAGAGAATGACTGGGAAGAAGATCTCCCATTGTGCCCGATCTATCTCTATAACCCTAATGAGGTGCCGGATTCTTCTGATTGGCCAGTTGAAGAGCCAATGCTTTTGGAAGAGGATCTTATTGAAAACGTGGTTGTTGATGGATGGGGTGTTGAGTTTCTACACCTGAGATATACTGCAGCTGAACATCACTTATTGGAGAACCCTGGGCCCGTGACTGAGTGCGACTATAAAGATATGGGCTGTTTACAGAAAAGCCCGCCACCAAGGACATCAAGGAGGTCAATGAAGCCAACAACTGCACCATCACTGCCAACATGCCCGAAGTTGTAGAAGAAGCTTTTGCCTGCCTTGCCTTGGCTGGAAGCTGTGACTGTAGATGGAGTATTGAAGATGTGGGCATCATCCCAAAGCCAGGCTAAAGAAAAAGGGAATCCCATCAAAAGCGTACAAGAGAGGGGTGTTTTCACCCACTTTCTTTCTATCCCTTTGCATTTTGCTCTTACATTGATGTCTGCACTTCTATTCCTTTAAAAAGAACTATATGCTTGTCACTGATATAATAAAATGGTTAGGTCTTTTTATTTAATTGTTGTTATCTTATATTCTTCTTGTGAATGGTGAATACTTCCAACACAAGGGGCATGGTCTACCTTATGGAGGATCCGATTGAGGGTTATGATAGCATGGGTTAGCCACTCATTGATTGATCAACTTTCCGCAAAAAGAGAGAGAATGAAGATGAGTGAGAAAACTACCTAAAGGCGACACTTGCAAGACACCGAAGCTAAGCGATGTGTGGCTAGACTATCAAGATGAAGAGGAGCCATCTTTCATTTTTCCACATATAAAAAGAAATGTTTATATTCCCTTTGCTTAGCCTGCTAGTACCTCGCAAAAAGTAAAAGATTGCTTGTCAATCTCGATCCAATATCGTCCCCCCACACTGGGGCAGACAATAATTGAGAACTCTAGGAATGACATCCATCCTCCATCATGCTGAGGCAATGTTTAAGGCTCTATGAATCAAGAAATCTAGTTGACAGTGAAGAAAAGCCCTCATTTCATTTCTTATATAGTCTGAAGCAACCCTCGTCAAACCCGTTGAGTCATTTACCTTTTTTTCCAAGAAAACCCCAACCTAGGGATCACCACCCATAATGGGTTAGACTGAATTGTTAAGGAAGAGGTCTAAGGAAAAAGGGTTGTAGAAATATTCATTTCATAAAGGGAAAGAAAAGAAATAAAAAAAAAGAAGGAAAAAAAAAAGAAGAAGAAAAAGAAAAGCAAAGGAAAAGAGTTGCTAAGGGGGCAAGAGGCCAAAAAAAAAAAAAAAAAGAATTATTTTGTGCTATCTTGAAAAGCATATAGAAAAGCTAGAAGTCCAGGAGCAAGTGTCAGACAATTCCATTAGAAGGTCAAAAGTTACAAGAAAGGTCAACTCCCTCTGTAAAAAGAGAAAATTTAAAGGTGATCCCAGGTGATATAGAAGCCTAGCAGAAACAATTGGTTCGAGTCTTTACCCTTTCTTGCAAAAACTTGAAACCATTGGTTACATTACAACCCTACTAAAGCCCACACTGATTGAAAATGGATTGCTTGATCTAAATGAGCCAGATGTGTTACAGAAGCTAAAGAATGATGCTAACCCTGTCAATAAAAAAAAAAAAAAAGGTCAAGGATGGTATGGATCTAAACCCTACTGAAACCAACATCAAACTTGAGCCTGTATATCCCATTGTTTCGAAAACCCTATTACTTAGCCTACATTACGGTCTTAAAGCAAAGTCTCCTTAGATTGAAAGACTTGCTGCTTATCGCTCTGCTAAAGGTCGAGTAAGCTGTTGCCAAAGTCCTGAAAGTTAAGAGTTTCAACCCAGTAATCTTATACATTAACCCCGAGGTAGAGAATCGGAGGCTGTCAAAAGGTTGAGAAAGGTATGAAGTGCTATCATCCAGTCAAAGTAAGGTTGAGCCAAAGAGAGATCAGACCCTTGATAAGGAAAAAGTTGCCATTTCAGGGATATATAATTTGACAGTTCCTTGTTCATTATATTAGTTGCTGTGTGCCTAACATGTGTGCGTATTTCTATAAAAAAATTAAGTATGAGCTTCGCATATATAAGACATAGCTCCTTATAGAAACAAAAGTCACCGATACAGTTCAATATCAACTCATGTAATAAATATACAACATCATCATCCATGCACATACATCTGATTACATACTTAGCTGTATAAACCATAAATATTTTTGTCTGTCCATGCATGTAACTATCCAAATCATAAACATCCATCTCTGTGCAAAATTTACAAAAATAAAGCTGTCTAACATAAACTAAACATATCTGTAGGATAGGGGCAAAAGAAGATCAGGGTCTACGATAAGGGGCATTCATCAAATATCAAAGTCGATATCTTCTAGATTGAAATCGCCGAAACCTGGGTCTGGAGGGAGCGAATAACTACTAGAAGTGCCATTATCCTATAAAGAAGGCAAAATCGTAATCAGCAAGGCAAAAGAATAACTAAACAACAGTAGAGCAAAAAGAAGAAGGAAGAAAAGGACAACATACCTCACCACCTCCCATCTGGGCTAACCGGGCCATCAAGGAAGCTACCTCTACTTGGTATTGATCCCGCTCCATCTGGAACCGCTCCCTCTGGTCTCTCATTATAGTAAACTCAGCCTGGGGCACGTATCCCCCGGCACGTATCCACCGGCAAGGCGCCATAAGTTAACCACCTCCTTGCCAATAGCATGTCTGCCAACTACTACCTCAAATCAAGGAAAGACACCCATAGAATTAGCTCCGAAGTGTGCGGCATAGTTAGTCTCTGGAGGAAGCAAGAACCCGGCAATCGGCTAGCGCTTCTGATAGGGAATAGGAACTCCCTCCACCAAAGCTCCAAACATGAACTCCAGTGGATCTCCTGCTGACCTGAACTCCTCATGAAACTAGTGCCAGTGTCAATCTCTTAGGTAGGACTCCTAAGAATCATTGCTGAGAAAGGAAGCCCCCGATAGGGACAACGGGACCAAGTACCACACCATCTTATAATGAATTGACCCAATAAAGGGCCGCTAAGTCACGTCCCTCACCTCGATCAACTCTAGGTTCACCTGTAACGTCACGAAATCAGTGATCTTCGATCGCTAGGCTACCTGGTCACGGGCCCACCTCAAAGCACGAGGACAAAGGTCATCCTTGATAACCATGGGACAATGAAATGGCAGGTACTCATAGCTCCACTAGAAAAGAAAAGGCCAGAAACCAGTCATGCCGCCCCAACGAGAGGAAGTCTAGACCCACATCGATTGAAGGAAGCAACTGAAGGAGAAGGAACCCCAATCTAGCTTAGACAAAGCCCCAAGATTAGCTACTGTGCTCACCATCCGAAAGGGCACAAGCAACTTGTTGTTGTTGTAGAAGTAGCTGAAGATTATGTACAAAACATGTCGCTGCCTCATGATGTCTACTGTCATCCCGACTAAGCCAAGAGACTGGGAAGGCAGAACGCTCAAGAGGGGGCAAGTCCAGTAAAATACACGTGTCAACCCTACTGACTGATTATAAGGTGATCCAATGGAGTGGGTCCTAACTCAAAGCCCACAAAATGGAAAGTCCTGGTCTCTCCGAACCACCTCTCAATAAGCGCTAGCACTAAATGTCTATTCAGGTGGTTAGCCTGTAAACCCATGAAGGCCCCAAAGCCAATCTTTATCAAGAAAGCCCGGTAAGATGGAGCCGCCAGCTGTATAGTACTAAAGACAAGATGAACAGCTTCTCTAAAAGATGTGTGTACCTATGGGGGGGCAAATGCTATTGTGAGTAGACACTAAGATGATAGGTAAGGTTCCCCAGTGGTGGAATATCTGATATCTCCAGGTCACCAAGATCAACATCCATCTGTCTATGTCTAGAGGAGGACCTCTTGTAACCGGTCACCTGATCACCAAGTCCCGGCACCTCGTTAACACCTATCTCCTCCTTGAAAGCTGCCTCAACCAGAGAGAAGGGGTCGACTGGTGGGCTACACCCCTGCCCACTTTGGCTAGAAGATGCTTGTCCAGCAGATCGCTGACTACCCCTGGATCGACTGGGGCTGCTGACAGAATCTGTTTGGGCCGCCTTTTCGGAGCGACGTCTCCTCTCAGAACCGTCATCGCCTACGTCTGCAATTCTGAAAGGTAAGCCAAGGTAAGAGGTATTAATACACGGTATATGCAGTTTAAAAGATAAGAACAGAAGATAAGAAAAGGGAAAAAGCAAAAAAAAAAAATAATGACAACCGAAGATCAAATATAAATGAAAAAAAATGAATGACGCAAGTCTCAATAAATTCTACTCAATTCAAAGGATTTTTCTTCTTAAGTTTTTCCTTCAAAAAATTTTATTTTCAAAAATCAACTCTCGAAAAGGTTTTCTAACTTTTTCTTTCAAAAATTTATCCTTAAAGATCAATTCCTAATGTTCCTAGTATTTCTTTTCAAAAACTATTTCAAAATCAAGTCTTAAAGTTCTTTTCGAAATCAAATTTTCAATCTATCTCGAAGCTTTTTCTTTAAAAAGATTTCTATTCCAGACAAACTTCAGGATTTTCCAGAACTCTTTTACTCAAAAAGTCAAGTTGCAAGTCAAAATGAATTTCCTACACATTTTGATTTTAAAATTCCAGTTCCAATTCAAAATGAATTTTCTATACGTTTTGTCTTTTAAAAGAAAAAATTAAACTGTCGAGTCAAAATGAATTTCTTATACATTTTGTCTTTAACAAAAATTTCAACTTTGGAGTCAAAGTGAATTTCCTATACATTTTGCCTTAAAAAGATTTTAATCAAAATGAATTTCTTATTCATTTTTCTTTCAAAAGATTTTCAATTTCAAATCAAAATAAATTTTTTGAACATTTTGCCTTCAAATTTCAAGTCAAAACGAATTTTCTATACGTTTTGTCAGAGTTTCAAATCAAGATAGTTTCAAATTTAAAATCAAAAGTTCATTTCAATTTGAATCTAAAAAATTTTCAATTAAAATCTATCTCAAAGCTTCTTCCTAATCCTGTTTTCCAAAAAGATTTCTATTCCAGTCAAGCTTCCAGATTTTCTATAACTCCCTCCCAAAATACCTTGGTCCAAAATGAATCCTTAAAAATTTTCAAGGTTTCATTCAAAAATTCTTTTTCCAAAATTTCTATCAATTTCAAAGTTTCCTAAACTCCTTCAGTCAAAGTTTCTACTAATTTCAAAACATTTTTCTTAGTCTAAAATCTATTTTCAAAATCTATTCCCTCCAAAGTTTTATCTAAAAATTTGTTTTCCAAAATCTTCCAAGTGCTTTCCTTCCAAAAGGTTTTTGTAAAAGACCTTCGAGTTTCTCGGGGTCTTCTCCACCAAAAAGGCTCTACTCACAATAGTTTTATATCTTTTTCCTTCAAAAAGATTTTATTCCAAAACTTTTCCAAATCTTTTCCGAATTTTGAAAAATTTTGGTAGAGTTTCGCTTAAAAGTGGTCCCTACAACACCTACAACATCAACACAAAACACAAACTATGCACTTCGCAACATCACAATCACATCGCACCAACACCCGTGCAGATTTTTCAAATTTTCAAAATTTTCAAAAGACATGTTTAAAATTTCAACAAATCAATGGTTTTCAAAGTTATCACAAAATTTCTCAAAATCATTTCAAATATTTTCTAAAATATTCCTAAATTTTTCTAAACACTAAACTCTAATAATTCCTCAATTTTCTCAATTTTTTCTATTTCTCTAAGTATTGTTTTTATTTTTTAAAAAATCAAAAATTCAAAAAGCTTTAAAAAAATCACGAAACTTCACACGGCTGCTAAACACATTTTTTTTAAGGCACATAGTATAAAAATCTAGCCAAAAAACTCCATACCCAAAGTTGTAGGGATAAACCCCCAATTCCTGTGGAAACCCCTTTCACATAATCATGCAAAATTACTCAAATTCAATCAAACAAGCACCAAAATGCAAATATAACTTCACCAAAGTGTTCAAAACATATCAAAACTTCAATTTTCATTGTTCACATAACTCAAATGAAATTCTACACATCAAAATTAACATAAAATCAAAAACTCAATTCTTGGAGTTCTTCGGCGAAATCTTTTCTTCCGGCGACTTTTTCGGCAACGGTGACTACTTCCGGCAACCCTTAGTGGTCCCTAGGAAGCACTCTTTCAATGTCCAAGTCAATTTCCTCGCAAGAGCTCTCAAATTTTTGAAAAACTGTTCAACTTTCGCAAAGTGTTGAACCAGCAGTTTGCTAGTTTTGATTCCAGGCCTGGTGGTGCCAAGGCCAATTTAACAAGGGCGCCACTGGTAGTGGCACCAGTTTCTAATTCCGAGCAGTTTTGCTTTTTTCTCGCCAAAACTTGATTTTGAACACCCTTTGGGCCAAATAGCCATTTTCAAACCCCAATTTTCAAAACATCGTCAAAGTCTGTCCCTTCGACCGCTGCACTATCAAAATGGGACTCTTACTCTATCGTTTTCTATCTTCGACAAGTAAAGACAGAAAAAGAAAGGCAGCTGTAAGCACCTTATTTTTTTCCATTTGGCAATCTTCGGTCCTTCCAGACTTGTATTCAAGTCAATGCAGGCATATTTAAGTTCAAACAAGTTTTCTAGACATAATCCAGTCAATTAATCGCTTTGTGGGCCCATCAGGCCCAAATAGAGGCAAAATAACCAAAATGCCCTTGGGCATTGTCTGGTCCAATTCCAATGGGCACGTCTTCTTGGAGATGGTAAGTCCCCATTTCAATCTCAATTCTAAGATCAAAATCCAATTGTAGTCCAATTCCAGTTCACATCAAGTTTGGCACGCCTTTCGAGAAAGTTAATCCCTCAAGTTATAAGACTATCCAGTTCGGGACGTTTTTTGAAAAAAAAAACTCTTCAGAATGGTAAGTCCCTTCAAACCCATTGACTGAGATGAGGCCCAAGTCCCCGAGATGATAGAATGGTCCACCTTTGGCGCCTGCTAGCCCACTAATGAAGAAATGTCCATTATTCAGCATGCCTTCCGAGAAAGTTGATTCCTCAGGCGATAAGTCCACCTAGCAGATTCCTGAGATCAGGCAGTCTCTGGAATGAAAGCGAACCGTTAGAGTGGCGGAACCACTTGTAAACATCGTAACCGTTAGAGTGGCGGAAACACTCGCAAACAAGTCGACATAGGGAATTGCTAATAAACCCCTTATGTCACGGGACTGAACTCGCCTCTTAGCCGCGACGTGTTTACCAAAGGAAGAGATACCTTTAGAAACCAACTCATCATAGACCGTCAAAGTGACTGAAACACTCAAAACCTAAGTCTACACCAGTGCCTGCTAGCCCACTCCGGTGAAAAATGACCAAACTGCCCCTTTGGGCCTTTTTCGGCACGCTTTTTCGAGAAAGTACCTAAGTCCTCAAAGTGGTAAGTCCATCCTTCCAAGATTGTTCTAAAGATAATCTGGAATGGTTAGGTGCCTTTTAGTCGGTTTGGGGCTAATCCTAAGAACCTCCGGTCAAAATGGCCATTTTGCCCCTGGGCATCCGAGTGCCTCCAGAAACCATACCGGCTCTGGGTATCAAACTGGTAACCTCTCGGGGATACTTCTAATAGTATTCCTAGCCTTTTGATGCATTTCCAGATCATTCTGAATCAAATCAAGCAAGCCCAATGCAAAATGACCATTTTGCCCCTAATGGCTAGTTGCCTTTTCCAACCATGCCGGCTCTAGGTATCAAATCGGCAACCTCCTGGAACATTCTAGCTAATGTTTCCAAGCCTCAAGTCTTCTCCCGGGACATTCCAAGTCCATCCCGGTAGCTTTCCCGCTTGATTGACCGTTTTGCCCCTAATGGCCTGGTCAACCCTTTCAAATCATTCTGACATTATTTTTCAAGTCTACTACTCCCAAGACACTATTCTAAAGGTTCATGTCCCTTTTGGGCCCTCCGGGCCATTTCCAGCCCTTTAAATCATTCTTGAACTTTTCAGAGTCACTCATATTGAAGCCAGGCTAAAAATTGCATGGTAGTCACTAATAATGGTGCCCAAACCTTCTGAAGATACGTTGCTTGCCAACCTTAAACATTTCCTAAATGGCTGGCACCACTAGTAGTGGCCCCAAGCCAAAAAATGGCCTGGCGCCACTGCAGTAGGCTCTAGTTTACTCCCCTATTTATAAATAGAGAGCCTCCTCCAGCATGAAAAAGGTCTGCAAATACAGTCCAGAAACTCTGTTGTTCCATATACAGAGCTCGAAGCCCCTCTAAACCCTAGCTCTCTTTAGATTCTCCAAACCCTAGCCTCCATATACAAAACCCTAGCCCCTATACACTTAACCCTAGCTCATATACACTCCTATACACTCATATACGAACTTCCGAAGCCTCCATTAAAGACTTGAAGTGCTGCAACTTGGAAGCTCTCGAAGATTAAAGCAAACTCTTGAAGACTGAAGTAAAACAAATCAAATAAAGCAAGCAAAACAAAGTAGACACAAGGTAGGCTTCCTATTTACGTTTACGCAATTCCCCCCTCTCTCTTCTCTCTCCTAAACCAGTTGGGTTTTCTTCTATTTTAATCTCCATCTTTTACTCCCCATTTCTCTTAGTCTAACCGGAGATCACGTGGGTTCGGCCCCCTTGATTATGTGGTGAAGCCTTTAACCATGTATATTCACGACCCCAACTTGCATTGTGCATATCATGATCATGCATCCCTCCAAAAATCGTTTTTAAACTTATTTTCAAAACTTGCATCAATTTTTTTTACAAAACTTATATTAAAATCTTATTTTTCAAAACTTGTTTTCAAAATCACAATCCTAAGGTGATTCTAGCCATTCCATGGTTAGAGTTGCTTTAGGAAAGTGTTATATTTAAAGTGACTATTATTGTCCATATTTTCAGATCCGTGTTGTTTTCAAAACCACAATCCTAGAATGGTTCTAATCTTCTTATGGTTAGAGTCATTTTAGAAAAGTGAGATATTTTTAGAGACTTGCAAAACTCTGTAAGCACCCCATTTTTGCCCGCTCGGCAATCTTCGGCCCGACCAGATTCGATTTCCAACATCAAGATGAGCCTTTCAATCTCCAATTCAGTCAACTGGTCGCTTCTCGAGTCCACAAGGATCCGCTGGACCTTTAAGTACCATTATTCCAGGCAGTTTTCCGGACCAGGCTGTCCCGAAAACCAACGCCATCCAGGTAGCTTCTCGGGATCGGGCGATCTTGGGGACCAACACCTCATCAAAAATTTCAGACGGTTCACTTCTGGCGCCTTCTAGCCCGCCAATGTAGAATGTCCGTCATTTGGTAGCTCTCCGAGACTGGGCGTTTTCAGAGACCAACACCACCCTTTCAGGTAACTTTCTGGGACCAGGCGTTCTCAGGAACCAACACCACCTCTACAGGTAGCTCTCTAAGAACGGGCGTTCTTGGAGATCAACATCGCACAGGTAGTTTTCCGAGACCGAGCGGTCTCGGAAACCAACACCTAGGTTAACACCAGCGCTTGCTAGCCCGACTCGGTGAAAAATGACCAAACCTGCCCCTTGGGCCTCCATGCACGTTTTGGGAAAGTTCAAAATCCCTCAAAACGATAAGTCCATCCTTCCAAAATGTTGTCAAACCATCAGGCGTTCCCTGCATGCCATTTGGTCCAAATCCGATTGTATTCCGACTTACTCTGGTCAAAATGATCATTTTACCCCTGAACGGCTCAGCACGACACAAACCCCGTTGAACGGTAAAAGACTCTCTCAAAACCATCCCTGAATAGCCCTACATGCTTAACACAACATACCAAACCCTTCTTGACCATTTCCAGCCAACTCCGGTCAAAATGACCGTTTTGCCCTTGAAAACCTAAAAATGCCCCGAAATAGCACCGGCCTTGGAATTTCGAGCGGAGGGTCTCACTGTAAGCACCCCATTTTTGCCCGCTCGGCAATCTTCGAGTTGACCAAGCTCACTTTCACACATCACATGCATATTTAGACTCTAAGACCGCCTTTTTAACTTGAATTTAGTCCACCAGTCGCTTCTCGGGTCCCTAGGGCCCACTTGAAGCTAAATGACCGTTTTATCCCTGGGCATTCGAACGCCTCGGGTACCACACCGGCTCCGAGTATCAAATCGGTAACCTCCTGAGACTACTTTTTATAGTGTTCTCAACCTCCTCTTACCTTTCCGGATCTTTCCGAGTCAGTTCCGGCCAACCCGGTGCGAAATGACCATTTTGGCCCTGGTGAGCCGGTCTCCTTTTCCGACCACGCCGGCTTTGGAAATCAAACCGACAACCTCTGGGAACATTCTAAATAATGTTTCCAGATCCCAAGTCTTCTTCCGGGATAGTCCGTGTTCGCCCCGGCAGCTTCCCAGTCCGATTGACCGTTTTGCCCCTAAAGGCCCGGTCAACCTTTCCGACACATTTTGTCCTCATTTTTTAAGTCAAATACCTCCAGGACACTATTTTAAGTGTTCCTACTCCTTTCCGGCCTTCCGGGTCATTCCCGGCTCCTTCAAATCATCCCCGGACTTTCCGGAGTCACTCCTAGTGAAGCCAGGCTAAAAATTGCATGGTAGTCACTAGTACAAGCGCCCAAATCTAGTCAAAGATACGTTGCTTGCCGACCTTAAACATTTCCTAATTGGCTGGCGCCACTAGTAGTGGCGCCAAGCCAAAAAATGGCCTAGCGCCACTCCTAGTAGCGCCAGTGTAAAATTTGGCCTGGCGCCACTGCAACAGGCGCTAGTGTTGTCCAACCTCTATAAATGCAGAGCCTCATTCAACATGAAAGGGGTCTGCAAACTTAACCTAAAAATCTTATATTTCGATATACAGAGCTCGAGCACCTCCAAAACCCTAGTTTCCTTAGGTTCTCCAAACCTTAGCCACCCTACACAAACCCTAGCCTCCTATACACTTATACACTTCCCCATACACTCATACACTAGCCTTGAACCATCTTTTGAAGACTTGAAGAGCTACAATCTAAAGCTTGAAGACAACTCTTGAAGATTGAAGACGAAGATCAAGACGAAGACCGAAGACCGAAGACAGCACGGCGCGCAAAATAAACAAGACATACGGTAGGCTCCCTATTTAAATTTCCGCACTTCCCCCCTCTCTCTTCTCTCCCCTAACCCACTTGGGTTTTCTCTATTTTAATCCCCCATCTCTTTCCCCCCCTTTCTTTGCATGCTTGAAACAAGGGGATTCCTGGTCCATGTGTAGGATTGGACTATTGGAGAGTCACCGTGACGGGGGCTTTCTTCTAGTCTAACCAGAGACCACGTGGGTCCGGCCCCCTTGATTATGTGGTGAAGCCTTAACCTTGTATGTTCACGACCCCAAATTGCATTGTGCATATCATAGTCTTGCACCTTCCAATATTCATTTTCAAAGTTGTTTTTCAAATTGTTTTCAAACTTGTTTTCAAAATTACATCAAATTCTCTTTTTCAAAAACTTGTTTTCAAAACCACAATTCTAGAGTGATTCTAGCCTTTCCATGGCTAGGGTTGCTTTAGGAAAGTGTTACATTAAAAGTGACCTTTTTGGTCTATATTTTCAAATCTTATTGTTTTCCAAAACCACTTTCTTAAAGTGGTTTTAGCCCTCTTATGGTTAGAATCGCTTTAGGAAAGTGAGACGTTTTCATACTTTCCAAAAAACTCTCTCTTCAAAAACCTCCTCCTAAAAATCTCTTTTTCAACATACTTTCCTAAAACTCTCCTCTTCAAAATTGTTTTCAAAAACTCCCTTCCAAAATCTATTTTTCAAAAATCTCTTTTTCAACTCCTCTCCAAAATCTTTTCTTCAAAATTCACTTTCTAAAAACACTCCCTAGATTCACTTTCCTAAAAACTCTCTCCAAAAACCTTTCTAAGAAACTCTCTTTCCAAAATCTTCCTTCTAGAAATTTCCTCTCTAGGATTTTCCTTCTAAAATCTACGTTTCTAAAAACACACTTTCCAAAACTCCTTCTCTTTAAAATCTTTTTTCCAAAAAAACTCTCTCTTCAAATTTACTTTCCAAAAATTCCTCCCTAGAATTCCCTTCTAGAAAAACCTTCGTTTCCCAAAAACGCATTTTCCAAAAACTCTTTCCTTAGAGCCCAAGTCAAACCATAGAACCCACAATTAGGAAACCCTAATTTTCTTTCCAAAAACATGGTTTTCAAACCTTGCCCCAAACCTAGGTTCCCAAAATCTCTCGTTTTCTACATCCAAACTATACATAATTCGAAAACCTCTTTTCTACGTTAAAATTCCACACTTTCAAAACTAGGGTTTCTAGAATCTCCCTTTCCAAATCCTTGTCAAATCAAATCTTCCCTTTAAGAAACCAAATCCATTCTCCCCGTTTAGGAAACTAAATCCAATCATCCGTTTTTAGAAACAAATCCCAAACCTTTCCTAATTCCACTTCTTCCTAATTTCCTACCTTCCTAAACCATAAGTTTCCTAAACCTAAACTCTAAATCTTTCTTTAAATTTCAAAATTCAACTCTTTCCTAATTCAAATCCTTCCTAAACTTCCACTTTCCTAAACCTTAAGTTTCCAAAACTTGAACATAAAAATCTTTCCTTTCAAATCTTTCCTAATTCAACCCTTTCCTAATTCTACCATCTTTTCAAATCTTAACTTTTTAAACCTAAGTTTTCAAACCCAAACCTTTCCTAATTTCAAGATTTTCTAAAATTCAAAATCTAAAACTTTCTAAATCTTAAACTTTCTAAATTTCAAATCTTTCCAAATTCAAAACTTTCTAAATTTAAAACTTTCTTAAGTTAAATCTTTCTAAACCTAAATCTTTCCAAATTCTAAAATTTCCAAAACTTCAAAATCTTTTCAAATCTAAAACTTTTCTAAACTCAAAACTTTCTTAATTTAAGACTTTCTTAAGTTGAAACTTTCTTAATTCAAACATTTCCTAAATTCAAAACTTTTCTATTTCAAAACCTTTCTTAAAACGAAACTTTCCTATTTCGAAACATTCCAATTTTCTAAGCTTTCCTAAGTTGAAACTTTCTTAAGTTCCGAACTTTCCTAATTTGAAACTTTCCAAAAATAAAACTTTCCTAATTCGAAACTTTCCTAAATCGGACCTTTCCTAATTCGAACATCTCCTAAAATCTAACCTTTCCAAATCTTCCAAGCCAAGTCAAATCTTTCCTAAGTCTCTTCTCTTTCCTAAGTCTAGGTTTTCTCAAACCTTCTCTTTTTCAAAACAAGTCCAAATCTATCTTTTCAAATCAAAATCCAATCTTTCTTAATCTCAAGTCTTTCCTAGGTCTCCTATCTTTCCTAAGTCTAGGTTTCCTAAACCTCCATCTTTCTAAAACCAAGTCTATCCAAAATCAATCTTTCCAAAGCAAGTTCAATCTTCTCAATTTCAATTTTCAATCTTCTCTTCTAATCTCAAATCAAATCAAATTTTCAATTCAATCTCTTTCTTCTAATCCAATCTCTCTTTCTTCAAATCAATCTATTTTCAATCGGACTCCGGTCTGAACTACGACTGACCTGATTCCCCCAAAGGAATACGTAGACAACCTTCATAGGTGCGGTCACAACACTTTTCAAACTTTCAATTCCACCCTCATGGGTGCGGTCTCCACACTTTTCAAATCCCAAATTCCAATCTATTTTCAAAATTCCAATTTTAAAATTTCTATTTTCAAATTTTTACTTTCAATTTTCAAATCTTTCCAATTTCAAATCTATTTTAAAATCAAATCAATTTCAAATCAACCTCTTTCCAAATCTATTTTTTAATTCTCTCTTATTTTGCACTTGCATATCATGTATCATGTTAGTTTTTTTAAACATCGTTTTCCAAAGTGGATAGGATTGGACATGGGTTAATTAAAGACTCTCATAGGTGAATCTAGGGTAGATTGACATGTAGGTACTGAAAGGGCGGGGTAGGGTGATAGCTTAGTGCATCTTCCCTACACGTAACCAACATCCGAACCTAGAATCACTGTTTTCAAAGACCAAAAGGAGTTATTTTTCTAAAAAGGGCTAAATATTTTCGAAAGGTCGCCAAACAACCCGTTTTCCTAAAAAACCCTCTCTTGAGGATGTTTTCCAAAATCGTTTTCCAAAACCCTAAGTGTAGTCTTCGGATTATTCTTAGTTTTTAGGTGACCTAACTCACCTTAATCAAGTTCGGTGGCGACTCCGAATCTTTTTCTAGAAGCCCTTTATTCAAACCAGTTTTTCAATTCAAACCTAGTCGCACTCATTCTTTTAGGAGGGTGAGTTCTAACGAGAGAGTACAACATTTTTCCTACTTGTGTGTGTATTCCTCGAGTGCGAAAAATCTGGGCGCGACACTCACCACACGCCTTTGTTTAACCCAAGGAACAACCTACGATGCTAAACTCACACGACTCGATAAAATTTCCTTGGAGCGTCTCGCAGACGCTCCGCCTAAATTGTCTTTTCCCCCGATTCTATGGTTATAACGCATCGTCAACCGACTTGAGAAATGCGTAAGTCAGGGAATTCTCGAAAGCTCGTCCATAGATCTTTCCATCGATGCGGTTCGATCGAATAGATCGCCTCCCGAAGCCCTCCATCGTACGGTGTGCAAACCATGACTTTCAGCAACCCCTGGAGTGTCTCACAGATGCTCCGCCAAGGTTGACTTTTTTCCAATTTCCTAATCAAAACGCACCGTCAAATGACTTGAGAAATGCGTAAATTTGGAAATTCTAAAAAGTATTTCCAGAGCACTTTCCATCGGTACGGTCCGATCGAATAGATCCCTCCTCGAAGGCCTCGATCACACAAAACGAAAACAACCACTATCAAACACCCCCGGAGCGTATCACAGACGCTTCGCGAAAGTGTCATTTTTGACACACTTCCCAAGACGATATCACTCACCTCCAAACATAATTCAAACTTTTTGAAAACATGAAAGTTCATCGGAAGCACTAGGAGAACATCCCGAGTGCGACCAATTCCCCTCGGAACCTTCCCGATTGACCCAATTATCGAGGCAAAGTTGGACGAACTTTCCCGATGATGGAGCGTTTGCTACATGCGCTCAAATTTTGATTAGATCGACTAACTTTCGATCAACGGTCGAGATTTAATGAGTACACAGGGTGCCACGTGTTATTCTGGCAATAGAACAGTACCTGCGCATGTCCTACATGCGCAAGGCCAAATTTTGGCCATGCGCATGTAGCACATGCGCTAGGTCTGTTCCAGATTGCCTATAAATAGAGGCCTCCCCCCCTTGCATATTCCAGGTCCGAAATTGATACAAAACTCCGCTGAAATCACTTCAGAAACTTGAATCTCTACATATATTCCTCCCCTCTAACACTTAGGCTAGATGCTACCCCTCCTAAGGCTATACACTCCATATACAAGGCCTCATACACACTTATACACTCCACTCTAGCCTCTCAAGCCTTCTTGAAGTCACTCAAGCTCCAATCAAGACATCCATTGAAGACTACAAATGTGTTGAAGGCAAAAGGTGGTATCCCTTTTACATTTATGCTCTCCCCCACTCTTCTCTTCTCCATTCTAGCCTACTTAGGTTATTCTCTATTTTAATCCCCATCTTCAACCCCCCTTTCTTGCTTGCTTGAGCCAAGAGGGCTCTTAGATCATGCCTAGAGGAAAGCAAGTGAGAGCCACCGTGTAGGGGGACCTCTCACTAGCCTACTTTAAGATAGTATGGCCTAGGAGCCCCTTGTTTATGTGGTGTAGCCTAAAAGCCTTGTATGTAAATCATGACCCCTTGCATATTCCTATTATGATCATGTCTTGTGTGCTTGGCTTCATTTTATGCTTATTATCATGCTCCACAATGCTTACATTGCTCTTAATTTTATGCCATTTCCAAGCTCTACATTTCTTTCAAAAATTGTTCCAAGAGTTGGCCCCTTGAAGTCTTAGATGAGACCTTAGGAGTCATGCCTTAGAAAATTCCTCAATACCCCCTCATTCACACTTTTGCATCATTGCATTTCAACTTGCACAAAAGTTGCTTTCAAGCTCCCTAATTTTCAATGTTTCCATTCTTTCAAATTTAGTGGCTAAAAGGGCCCCATAGAACCCTCTCTTGAATGATCTCCTTTTATATTGGCCATGGGAGCCCTAAATTGTTAGAATGACTGCCTTTTCTCTTTATGCTTGCCTAAGAATGATGTTTAAACTCTTTGAATTCTATGTTTCTATTCTCTCAAGTTTAGTGGTTGGAATGACCCCATGGAACCCTCTCTTGAGTGGTCTCCCTTTTGTTTGGCCATATGAACCCTCTCCTAATGGAATGGTCCACATGAAAAGTGGTTTTCAAAATCCTTCTCAAAAGATGATTTTCAAAAATGCATTCTCTCCATCTTTGAACAAAAAATGATTTTTCAAAAATTGTCATCATTATGTTGAATTTTAAAACCTCCACTCTTGTCAAGATAAAGGTTATAATGGCTATAAGGAAACCTTCCTTGGAATGGTCTCCAATCACCAACCATATAAACCATACTCTTGGCTAGAGTCAAAATTTTCATGGAAATGATCTTCATAAAGATTGCCAATCAAAGTCCATTGCATATCTTGTTTTGTTTTCAAAACTCTTTCCAAGAATGCATCAAAACAACTTTCATGATCATTCTCCAATCTAACCTTAGGTTAACTTGACCTTAGTTGGCCAACCCTAGGTTAACTTGACCCTAGTTGACCAACCCTAGGTTAACTTGACCCTAGTTGTTCAACCCTAGTTTAACTTGACCCTAGTTGACCAACCCTAGGTTAACTTGACCCTAGTTGTCCAACCCTAGGTTAACTTGACCCTAGTTGTCCAACCCTAGGTTAACTTGACCCTAGTTGACCAGTCCTAGGTTAACTTGACCATAGTTGTCCAACCCTAGGTTAACTTGACCCTAGTTCACTCACCTTAGGTTAACCCTACCCTAGTTAGTTAACCATAGGTCATCTTAACCTTAGGTTAACCTAACCCAAGTTAGTTAACCTTAGGTCACCCCTAACCCTAGGTTAACCTAACCTAGGTTGATACACTTCAAGGTTCCAACTCTTGAACCCTTTTCTAAATGATCATTCAATTTTGAAACTATTCTCATAACCTATTTTTCCAAAACCCCTTACTCTCATGATTTCAAAAAGACAACTCCATAAACTCCTTAAATGTTCTTACATTTCATCTTCAAGACATTCCCCAAAATGCTTTCAAAGGGTCACAAACCTAAGGTGTCCCTAGCCCTCTCATGGTTAGGGATTTCGAGGACAAGTGATAAATCAAGAACAACCTCTAAGGTTGTCCATATTAAGATTCCAAACCCTTAGCCAATTTTAAAAATCACTTTTAAAAATTAATTCATCAAAACATTCTAAAATCATGCCTCCAAGGTTTTCGAAACAAGATTACAAAAATACTTTCAAGTTCTCTTAAGTCATGCCAAGGCATTTTTCCAAAACTCCCTCAAGGTGATCCAAAATCATTTTTAAAACACTCCACCATTCAATTTCAAGTCGAAAACTCCAAGACCACAAAGGGTCTTCAACTTTCCAAAGACCTCAAAGTGTCTTAAAATTTTCCAAAGACCTCAAAGTGTCTTAAACCTTTCCAAAAACCTCAAAGTGTCTTAAACTTTTCCAAAGACCTCAAAGTGTCTTAAACTCTTCCAAAGACCTCCAAGTGTCTTAAACTTTTTCAAGGATCTCAAAGTGTCTTAAACTTCTCCAAAGACCTCAAAGTATCTTCAAACCTTCCAATGGCCCTAGTGTGCCTATTTTCCATCGGGCTCTAGCCTGAACTACGAATGACCTGATTCTCGCCAAATGAGATACGTAGGCAACCAAAAAATGGTGCGGTCATAACTTTTATTTCAACCCCAATCCTTTTTTAAAAAATTCTAATCAATTCAAAGTTTCTATCCCAAACTCTTTCAAAACCTCCGTTATTTTCAAAATTTTTCCAAAAACTTGCATCATGTATCATTGTAAGCACCCCATTTTTGACTGCTCGGCAGTTTACACTCCGTCCAGACTTGTGTTCAAGTCATTGTGGGCATATTCCAACCGAAGCCAACTTTCTAAGTTCATATCCCGTCTGTCCATCGCTTCGCAGGCCCGCCAGGCCCAAATAGAGGCAAAATGACCAAAATGCCCTTAGGGGCATTATTCTCTCCAATTCCAACTCCAACCCCTCTCTCGAGACAATTGATTCCTCGAGATGGTAAATCTACTCCAATCAGGCGCGTCTTTTCGAAGGCAGTAAGTCCCCTTTTCAATTCCAATCCCTCTCTCGAGACAGTTCATTCCTCGAGATGGTTCCAAATCAGGCACGTCTTTTCGAAGACGGTAAGTCCCCTTTCCAAATCCAATCCCTCTCTCGAGACAGTTTATTCCTCGAGACGGTTCCAAATCAGGCACGTCTTTTCGAAGACGGTAAGTCCCCTTTCTAATCCCTCTCTCGAGACAGTTTATTCCTCGAGACGGTTCCAAATTAGACATGTCTTTTCGGAGACGATAAGTCCCCTTTCCAATCCCTCTCTCGAGACAGTTTATTCCTCGAGACGGTTCCAAATCAGGCATGTCTTTCTGAAGACGGTAAGTCCCCTTTCCAACCCCACTCTCGAGACAGTTTATTCCTCAAGACGGTTCCAAATCAAGCACGTCTTTTCGGAGAGGATAAGTCCCCTTTCGAATCCCTCTCTCGAGACAGTTTATTCCTCGAGACGGTTCCACATCAGGCTCGTCTTTTCGGAGACGATAAGTCCCCTTTCCAATGCCTCTCTCAGGACAGTTTATTCCTCGAGACGGTTCCACGTCAGGCACGTCTTTTTGGAGACGATAAGTCCCCTTTCCAATCCCTCTCTTGAGATAGTTTATTCCTCGAGACGGTTCCAAATTAGACACGTCTTTTCGAAGACAGTAAGTCCTCTTTCCAATCCCTCTCTCGAGACAGTTTATTCCTCGAGACGGTTCCACATTAGGCACGTCTTTCTGAAGACGATAAGACCCCTTTCTAGTCCCTCTCTCGAGATAGTTTATTCCTCGAGACGGTCTGAGTAGTGGAAATACTCGCAAACATCAAAACCGTCCGAGTAGCAGAAATACTTGTAAATAGGTCGACATAGGGAATTGCCAACAAACCCCTGTGTCATGACGATCGCCGTCAGAGTGGCGGAAATACTCAAAACCTAGGTCAACAACAGTGCCTACTAGCCCACCTCGGTGAAAAATGACCAAATTGCCCCTTGGGCCTTTTTTCAGACTTTCCGGTCAAGATGACCATTTTGCCCCTAGGCATCTGAACGCCCCGGGAATCACACCGACCCTGGGTATCAAACCGGTAACCTTTTGAGATTACTTCTTATTATATTCTCAACATTCCTCTACTTTTTCGGATCATTTCGAGTCAGTTTCGGCAGACCCGGTACATAATGATCGTTTTGCCCTTAGTGGACCGGTCTCCTTTTTCGACCACACCAGCTCTGGGTATCATACCGGTAACTTCCCGAGAATACTTTTTATAGTGTCCTTAACCTTTTTTTGTCCTTTCAGATTGTTCTGAGTCAGTTCTGGCAAACTCGGTGCAAAATGACCTTTTTGCCCCTGGTGGGCTGGTCTCCTTTTCCGACCACACCGGCTTTGGGTATCAAACCGAAAACCTTTGAGAACATTCTAAATAATGTTTCCAAATCCAAAGTCTTCTTCCGGGACAGTCTGAGTCTGTCCCAGTAGCTTCTCGATCCCATTGACCGTTTTGCCCCTAAAGGCCCGGTTAACCCTTCCGACACATCTTGTCCTCATTTTCAAGTCAAATACCTCTGGGACACTATTCTAAGTGTTCCTGCTCTTTTCTGGCCTTCCGGGTCATTCCCAATCTTCCAAACTCCTTCTCGGACTTTTCGGAGTCACTCTTAGTGAACCCAGGCTAAAAATTACATGGTAGTCACTAGTACAGGCGCCCAAATCTAGTCAAAGATACGTTACTTGCCGACTTACAAACTTTCCTAACTGGCTGGCACCACTAGTAGTGGCGCCAGTCCAATTCTTGGCCTGGCGCCACTAGGTGTGGCGCCAAGAGTAATTTTGCCCTAGCGCCACTGCAACAGGCGCTAGGTTTGTCCAACCTCTATAAATACAGAGCCTCTTCCAGCATGAAAGGGGTCTGCAAACTCAGTCTAAAAACCCTAAAATTCGATATACAGAGCTCGAACACTCCAAAAACCCTAGCCTCCTTAGGTTTTCCAAGCCCTAGCCTTACATACACTTATACACACCCTTACACACTTATACACTAGCCTCCAATCCTCCTTGAAAGACTTGAAGAGCTATAATCTGAAGTTTGAAGATTGAAGACAACTCTTGAGGATTGAAGACGAAGATCAAGACAAAAATCGAAGACAAGCAAGGCACGCAAAATAAACAAGACACAAGGTACGCTTTCGTTTTACGTTTTTGTACTCCCCCCTCTCTCTTCTCTCTCCTACCCTACTTGGGTTTTCTCTATTTTAATCTCCCATTTCTTTCCCCCCCTTTCTTTACATGCTTGAAACAAGGACACTCCCGGTCCATGTGTAGGATTAGACTATCGGAGGGTCACCGTGTCGGGGGCTTTCCTTTAGGGTAACAGGAGACCACGTGGGTCCGACCCCCTTGATTATGTGGTGAAGCCTTAACCTTGTATGTTCACGACCCCAAAATTACATTGTGCATATCATGATCTTGCATTTTCCAAAAGTAGTTTTCAAAGTTGTTTTCAAAATCGTTTTCAAACTTGTTTTTAAAATTGCATCAAAATCTCTTTTTCAAAACATGTTTTCAAAATCACAATCCTAGGGTGATTCTAGCTTTTCCATGGCTAGGATTGCTTTAGGAAGGTGTTACATTTAAAGTGACCAATATGATCCATATTTTCAAAATCTTTGTTGTTTTCAAAACCATTTTCTTAAAGTGGTTCTAGCCTTCTTATGGTTAGAATCGCTTTAGAAAACTGAGATGTTTTTATACCTTCTAAAAACTCTCTTTTCAAATCCTTCCTTTTAAAAATCTCTTTTCCAACATGCTTTCCAAAAGCTCCTCTTTCCAAAATTGTTTTCTAAAAACTCTTTTCAAAACTTTCCTTTTTCAACTCCTTTTCAAAACGCTCTCTTCAAAGTCCACTTTCCAAAAGCATTCCCTAGGTCTCTTTCCTAGAAAAACTCTCTCCAAAAATCTTTCCAAAAACTCTCTTTTCAAAATCTTCCTTCTAGAAACTCCCCCCTAGGATTTTCCTTTCTAAAATCTTCGTTTCCAAAAACACACTTTCTAAAAACTCTTTCCTTAGTGCTGAAGTCAAGCCATAGAACCCACGATTAGGAAACCTTAATTTTTCTTTCCAAAAGCATGGTTTTCAAACTTGCCTTAAAATTTAGGTTTCCAAAACCCCTTGTTTTCACATCCAAACTATACACATTCCTAAAACCTATTTTCTACGTCAAAATTATAGCCTTCCAAATCCAAGGTTTCTAAAACTTTCCTTTTCCAAATCCTTGTCAAATCAAATCTTTCGTTTAGGAAACCAAATCAAATCTTCCCGTTTAGGAAACTAGATCCTATCCTCCGTTTTTTTGAAACAAAATCAAACTTCCTCTTCTAGAAACAAGACCCAATCCCTTCCTAATCCAAACATTTCATAGATCAAATCTTTCCTAATTTCCTAAACTATAAGTTTCCTAAAACTTTCAAATCTTTCCATAAAAACTTAACTTCTACATCTTTCCTAATTCAACCATTTCCTAATTCTACTCCTTTTCAAATCTTAACTTTTCAAATCCAAGTTTTCAAACCTTTCCCAAATTCAAACCTTTCCTATTCTCAAGATTTTCTAAAACTCTAAAACTTTCTAAATCCTAAACTTTTTAAATTTCAAATCTTTCTAAATTCCAAATCTTTCCAACTTCAAAACTTCCTTAAGTCAAATCTTTCTAAACCTAAATCTTTCTAAATTCCAAACTTTCTAAATTTCAAATCCTTCCAAATTTCAAAACTTTCTAAACTCAAAACTTTCCTATCTTCAAAACTTCTTTGTTTTCTAAACATTCCAATTTTCAAAACTTCCCTATTTCAAAACTTTCCTAATTTGAAAACCTTTCCTATTTCGAAAACTTTCTAAATTTGAAACTTTCTTAATCCAAAACTTTCCTAAGTTGAACCTTTCCTAATTCGAAACTTTCCTAAACCGAAAACTTTCCTAATTCCAAAACTTTTCTAAAATGACATTTTCCTAATTCGAAACTTTCCTAATCCAAATCTTTCCTAAATTCCAACTTCCCTAATATTCCAAGTCCAACCTTCGAGTCAAATCTTTCTTCATCTCAAGTTCAAATCATATCTTCTTAAGTCTAGGTTTTCTAAAACCCAGCTTTCCAAAATCAAATCTTTTCAAATCTTCCAATTCAATCTCTTTCTTCCAAATCAATCTCTTTTCAATTGGACTCCGGTCCGAACTACGACTGACCTGATTCTTCCAAAGGGATACGTAGGCAACCCTCATGGGTGCGGTCTCCACATTTTTCAAATTTCCAATTCCACACCATTCTTCGAATTTCTATTTCTACAATTTCCTTCCAATCTCCAATCCTACAATTTTCTTTAAGTTTCCAATTCCATGATTTATTTCTATTTTCAATCTTCAATTTCAATTTTCAAATTCAAATTTCAGAGTCTTGCAAGTGTCCAGAGATAGAAATTCAAATTTCTTCCAAATTTAAATTTCCAAATTTGGGTTAGGAGAAAGAAGAGAGAGGGGGAGTGTAGAAATTTAAAGAGAAAGCCTACAGTATATCTTGTTTATTTTGCGCGCCTTGCTTGTCTTCGGTCTTCAGTCTTCGTCTTGATCTTCGTCTTCAATCTTCAAGAGTTGTCTTCAAACTTTAAATTGCAGCTCTTCAAGTCTTCAAAAGAGGGTTGAAGGCTAGTGTATGAGTGTATGGGGGTGTGTATGAGTGTATTGAAGGCTAGGGTTTAGTGTATGGTGGCTAGGGTTTGGAAAACCTAAAAAACTAGGGTTTAGAGAGTGCACGAGCTCTGTACATCGAAATATATGATTTTTAGACTGAGTTTTTAGACCTCTTTCATGCTAAAAGAGGCTCTGTATTTATAGAGGTGGGATAGACCTGGCGTTTGTTGCAGTGGCGCTAGGGCAACATTCCTCTTGGCGCCACTAGAAGTGGTGCCAGGCCAATTCTTGGCTTGGCGCCACTACTAGTGGCGCCAGCCAGTTAGGAAAGTATTTAGGTCGGCAAGCAACGTATCTTTGACTAGATTTGGGCGCCTATACTAGTGACTACCATGCAATTTTTAGCCTGGCTTCACAAGAAGTGACTCCAGAAAGTCCGGGAATGATTTGAAGAGGCTGAGAATCACCCAGAGAGCTGGAACAGGGAAGGAACACTTAGAATAGTGTCCCAGAGGTATTTGACTTGAAGAATGAGGATAGGATGTGTCGGAAGGGTTGACCGGGCTTTTAGGGGCAAAATGGTCAATCGGGTTGGACAGCTACCGGGACTGACTCAGACTGTCCCGGAAGAAGACTTGAGATTTGGAAACATTATTCAAAATGGTCCCAAAGGTTGCTGGTTTGATACCTAGAGCCGGTGTGGTCAGAAAAGGCGATCGGCCCTCCAGGGGCAAAACGGTCATTTTGCACCGGGTTTACCAGAACTGACTCGAATTGATCCGAAAGGACAAAGAAAGGTTGAGAATACTATAAAAAGTATTCTCAGAAAGTTACCGGTTTGAAACCTAGAGCCGGTGTGGTCGGAAACGGAGACCGGCCCACCAGGGGCAAAACGGTCATTTTGCATTGGGTTTGCCAGAACTGACTCAAAACGATCCGAAAGGACAAAGAAAGGTAGAGAAAGGTTGAGAATACTATAAGAAGTAATCTCAAAAGGTTACCGGTTTGATACCCGGAGCTGATGTGGTTCCCAGGGCGTTTGGATGCCTAGGGGCAAAATGGTCATCTTGACCGGAAAGTCTCAGAAAAAGCCCAAGGGGCAGTTTGGTCATTTTTCACCTAAGTGGGCTAGCAGGCACCGGTGTTGACCTGGGTTTTGAGTGTTTCTGCCACTCTGATAGCGATCGTCGTGACACAGGGGTTTGTTGGCAATTCCTTATATCGACTTACTTGTGAGTATTTATGCTATTTGGACGGTTGTGATGTTTGCGAGTATTTTCGCTACTCAGATCGTCTCGAGAGAGGGATTGGAAAGGGGTCTTATCGTCTCCGAAAAGACGTGCCTGATTTGGGACTGTCTCGAGGAATAAACTGTCTCGAGAGAGGGATTGGAAAGGGGACTTATCGTCTCTAAAAAGACGTGCCTGATGTGGAACCGTCTCGAAGAATAAATTGTCTCAAGAGAGGGATTGAAAAGGGGACTTACTGTCTTCGGAAAGACGTGCCTGATTTGAAACCGTCTCGAGGAATAAACTGTCTCGAGAGAGGGATTGGAAAGGGTACTTACTGTCTTCGGAAAGACGTGTCTGATTTGGAACCGTCTCGAGGAATAAACTGTCTCTAGAGAGGGATTGGAAAGGGGACTTACCATCTTCAGAAAGACGTACCTGATTTGGAACCGTCTCAAGGAATAAACTGTCTCGAGAGAGAGATTAGAAAGGGGACTTACCGTCTTCGGAAAGACGTGCCTGATTTGGAACCGTCTCGAGGAATAAACTGTCTCGAGAGAGGGATTGGAAAGGGGACTTACCATCTTCGAAAAGATGTGCCTAATTGGAGTAGATTTACCGTCTCGAGGAATCAACTGTCTCGAGAGAGGGGTTGGAGTTGGAATTGGAAAAGACAATGCCCCTAAAGGCATTTTGGTCATTTTGCCTCTATTTGGGCCTGGCGGGCCCGCGAAGCAATGGATAGACGAGATTTGGACTTAGAAAGTTGATTTCGGTTGGAATATGCCCACAATGACTTGAACACAAGTCTGGACGGAGTGTAGACTGCCGAGCGGTCGAAAATGGGGTGCTTACATAGTGGAAGATTCAAATGTGCCTTTTGAAAATTTTCTTCTTTTAAATGGATCCAAACCAACTCCAGCTTTGTCTAGCGAGCACTTTTGTTTTTCTAAGATTATAACCAATGTTTCTTTTTTATTTACACATCTAAAAAGTGTTGTTTCCAAATGTTTGACTTTATCATTTAAAATCTGGTTTTTCGTTGAAGAATCCTTTGGAAAAGAGTTTTTCTTAATCTTTTCTTTCAAAACACAAACTTCATTTTTTAATACTTTATTTTCCTTTTGCAAGTCCTCATTTTTCTTGGTAAGAGCAGAAACCATCTTTTTGAGGAGTCCATTTTTTATTTCTATCTTTTTGAATTCGAAAAAGTAAATCATTGAATGCATCTTGTAATTCATTAAAAGTAAATTGAGATGAGTTTAAGTTTGATACCTCATTTTCTTCCTCACGAGCCTTGAGACAAAGATTAGTCACCTCTTGAGTTCGACTTCTTCTTCGGAGCCAGATTCTTCATTGTCACTCCATGTTATAGCTGCCATTGCCCTCTTCTCTTGGTTTTTCCTTCCTTTCTTTTAGAGCATGGAGCATTCAACCTTTACATGTCAAGGCTTCTTACATTCATAAAATATAATGTTTGATTCTTTGCTAGAGTCTCCTTTGCCCTCATGCTTCTTTCCTCATTTTCGTTTCCTCTTCATAAACCTTATGAATTTTCGAGTGATGAGAGCAATATGTCTTCATCATCATTCTCATCACTGGTTGCTTCCTCTTATTGGCTGGTGGACTTGAATGCTATTGTCCTCCTTTTCTTTTCTTCATCATCTTGGGCATGTTACTTTTGAGTTAATTTGTATGTCATGAGAGAGCCCAATAGTTCTTCAAGAGGTAATGTGTTGAGGTCATTTGTTTCTTGAATTGCCATGACCTTAACTTTCTAAGTCTTTGGTAATGACCTCAAGATTTTTCGTACCTGTTCATTGTTAGGATTCACCTTTCCAAAATATTTCAAACCATTAATAATATTGGTGAACCTTATGAATATTTCGGTAATAGACTCATCTAGTTTCATTTTAAACAATTCATAATTGTGGACTAATATGTTGATTTTAGATTTCTTAACCTGATTACTACCTTCACGTGTTACCTTTAATCTATTCCATATTTCCTTAGTTGATTCACAAGTAGAAAATGCGATTGAATTCATTAGGATTAAGAGCACAATACAAAATATTCATGGCTTTAGCATTTGATTGCAAAAGTTTCAAATCATTTTCATCCCATTCAAATTCATGCTTAGGAACATCAACCCTCTCCACTTTCATTGTAGGAATTTTGGGACCATTTAAGATAATTCTCTATAATTCATAGTCAATAGATTGCATGTATATTCTCATTCTATTTTTTCAATAATTATAATTGGTGCTATTAAACATCGGTGGTCTATTTGTGGATTGACCCTCACCAATAGAGCTTCGAAAGTTGGTTGTCATGGATCTATTCCTAGGATGTTAAGCCTACAACAGGAATACTAGCTCTGATACCAATTGTTGGCCCAAAAGGCAACCTGAGAGGGGGGGGGGGGCGGGGTGAATTGGGTTTATTAAAAATTAAAGCAAATAAGATCAATTAAAATTAATCTAATCAATGGAACAGTAATTCAAGATATATACAATGCAATGTAGACAACAATGAAATGAAAACAGAGCACAAGAAAGCACACCAAGAATTATCGAGGTTCAACCACAATTTGTGGTCTACGTCCTCACCCCAAGATCCTCTTAAAGTCTCCTTCCACTATGCAATCTCCAATAACAAAGTAGATGCTGATTTCCAAAGTGTTTAGCTCACTTTTACATAAGAGCTCTTTCCCAAGTTCTTCCAACTACCAAGTGGTTTTGTCCAAGATCCACTTCAACTTATAAGTGTTTTTCTTTTGTAAGAGAACACTCCAACTCTCACTTACAAGTATATGAAGGATATACAACTGAAATAAAACTCTC
Organism: Euryodendron excelsum; assembly: GCA_033060915.1. NCBI lineage: Eukaryota > Viridiplantae > Streptophyta > Magnoliopsida > Ericales > Pentaphylacaceae > Euryodendron > Euryodendron excelsum. The sequence continues at coordinate 9,815,576 of CM065394.1, read as the reverse complement.
TATGAAGAGTAAATGGGAATTGAATAGCTCACTAACTACTAACGTGAAGACAAAGAGAATTTTCAAAATTTTCAGCTGAATCAATTAGTGAATGTTGTATCTCTTGTCCATAAATGCATTTGGAGGCTTATATATAAAGCCTTGAATTGATTTCACTTGTTGGATGTTATTAGAGTTTCATTAAATGTGTGCCCACTTCAATATAACATTCAAAAATATAATCGTTAGTCCCTTGGTGTCGACACTTGCTTTTCATGTGTCAATACATCAAACCCATGTGTTGATATGTCACCCAAAAAATGTCCTTCATGTTTTCCTTGATCAGTTTAGCTTTAAATAATCTGGGGATGATCCAGGGATCTTTTTTTTTAGGTAAGATGTTCTTAAAAAACACTTAAGATCTTCAAGGAGTCTTCTCTTTGGGGTATGATGATAGATCAAAGTCTTCAATCCTTCAAAGATATCTTCCATTCAATTTAGATTGAAATTTTCTTTTGATGATCATATTTTCTTCGTTGTCGAGCTGCCAAATTCCTTTTCATTAATGCCGAGCTTCTCTTCTTCATTACTGAGCTCTTTCCATTTGCCGCTAATGTTCTTTTCATCCATATAGAGCTTCATATACATGATGTTGATTTCTTCTTCTTTAGGATCGCTTCATTAGAAGCTTGATGAAGTCTTTTTTTGAGCACTCTCAATGCATATCAACTTTCTTGAATCTTCACAGCTCTGATGTAGTCCTCATTTGAATTCTTTGTAGAGATTTTTGCAGACACGATGAATCCTCTTTTTGAACACCTTCAATCTCGTTGAATTCAAGTAATCTTCATTAAGTGTTTTCACACTTAATGAAGTCTTCCTTTGAGCACCTTCAATCTCTTCGAATGCAAATCATCTGTTTAAAGTTTAAGTGGTTGCAATTGCTCTATTTTGATGCAAGGCTTGACTTTGGTGCATTGCTTGAACTTATAAGTGTTGTGCATCCATTTCGATATGAATTAGATTTTACGTCAAAATTTAAGTCTAAATTATAATCCTTATTAATCTGCACACTAATTAAATACATTAGTAAACTAACACAAGGTTTAGTTATCATCAAAATCAAGGCGTAGAGTCAATATTGTGGGGCAGCATGATGAAACTGGAAGATGAGAGCAAGCCATCTACTACCTCAGCAAGAAGTTTTTACCTTATGAGATCAAATACACCATGTTGGAAAAAACCTATTATGCTTTGGCATGGGCATCCCATCAGCTTAGGCATTACATGTTGTATCACACCACATTCCTCATATTCCAAATGGATCCGATCAAGTACTTGTTTGAAAAACCCACTCTGTCCAGCAGGGTAGCCAGATGGCACATGATTTTAGCTGAGTTCAACATAGTCTTCACCACCCGTAAAGTAGTTAAGGGATAGGTTATAGTAGACTACCTAGCAGAAAACCCCATTAAGGAATACCAACCCACGGAGCCCCATTTTCCCGATGAAGATATCTTGTACATCGAATCTGAGGCCAAGAAACAAGAAGAACCAAGATGAAAGATGTATTTTGATGGTGCCTCAAACAAAATAGGGAGCTGGAATTAGGGCAGTCGTGGTGTTCAAGAAAGGCAATCATTACCCTATTGTGTCCAAGTTAAAGTTTGATCTCTGCAGCAACAATATCGCTAAATATGAAGCCTGCATTCTAGGATTAAGGTTGGCAGTAGAAATGAAGATTTACGAATTAATGGTCTTCAGGGATTCCGATCTGGTGATTCAACAAACTAAGGAAGTATATCAAACCAAGAATGACAAACTCTCCCCTTATCATCAGCAAGTTAAGGACATTTGTCAAATGTTTCTAAAAATAGATTCCTACCACATTCCCTGAATTGAAAATAGTTTTACCGATGCCTTGGCCGTGGCCATCAAAGTTGATGATGATACTAAACTTCCTGCCCTCCAAATCTTTGTTCGAGATACCCCATCTCACTACCTCAACACCTCCACTGAACCAGATGGGTGACCCTGGTTCTATGACATCAAAAGATATATGCAGACTGAGGAGTTCCCTGCTCAAGCTATACAAAACGACAAGAAGATGGTTTGAAGGATGGCAGCCCAATATTTTTTGGTTGGAAATGAACTCTCCAAACAATCCACTTTGGGGCTACTAAAATGCGTTGATGCAGCAGAAGCGGGAGAAATCATGAGAGAATTCCATGAAGGGATTTGCAGGCTCCACATGAATGGCTATACTCCAAAAAGATTCTTAGGATGGGGTACTATTGGACCACTATGGAGACAGATTGTATCCAATATATCCTCCGGTGCCACAAATGTTAAATATATGAAGATATGATCAAATCATCGCCTGTTGAGCTCCAACCAATGACGGCCCCGTGGCCTTTTTCCATGTGGGGGATGGATATGATCAGTTCGATCTCTCCAGAAGCTTCAAATGGACACCGGTTCATCTTAGTTGCCATTGATTATTTCACGAAATGGGTTGAAGCAACATCTTATGTCCATGTCACCAAAAAGGTAGTCAACAAGTTCATCAAGAATCACATTATATACCGGTATGGGATTCCGAAATCACTTATCACAAATAATGCTACCAACCTAACTAATGACTTGATGTCCCAGTTGTGTCGAAACTTTAAAATCACCAATAGAAATTCAGTAAGCTACCAGCCACAGATGAATGGGGTAGTAGAAGCCGCCAACAAAAACAACAAGAGAATTCTCCGAAAAATGATGGACCACTATAAAGATTGGCACAAGAAGCTTCCTTTCGCGCTCATGGCCTACCAGACCACGATAAGGGTCTCTACCGGTACAACCCCTTATGTGTTGGTCTACCGCAATGAAGCTGTGCTCCCTGTCGAAGTAAAAGTTCCTTCCATGAGGGTACTAATGAAAACTTAGCTAGAGGAGGCGGAATGGGTTAAAGACCAATACGCACAACTGTATGTGCTGGATGAAAAGTAGTTAGTCGCTGTCTACCATGCGTAATGCTACAAAAGGAGGTTAACCAAAGCATTTCACAAGAAAGTAAGACCCCAAAGTTTCCAGGTCGGGGACTTATTGCTGAAGAAGATTATTTCCAATCAAGAAGAAGCTCGAGAAAAGTTTGCTCCAAACTATGAGGGGCCTTTCATAGTCAAGAAAGTCCTAACAGGAGGGGCACTCATACTAGCAGAAATGGACAAGCAAGAATTTCCCAACCCTCTGAACTCAGATGTAGTCAAGCGCTACTTTGTGTGAATCGAGAGCTCTTACTTTCTTTTGAGCAACAAAGAAGTCCATTGCAATAAAGGAAGGCTTGTGAACTTTTCTTTTATTAAAAATTGTGTGTTCCTTTCTTGAATCATCAAAATTCTTGTAAAAGAACTCATAGATACTAAGTAGGTTAAATTGATGTGATGAGAGGCCATCAATTCTTTTTACCATATACACCACATCCCTTGCTACAGGCCATTTTGAGCCAATTACGCTCTTTTGACAAACCTGACCTAGCAATCACCGCCCCCAATGGGTGAAAGCAAAACTAGAAAGAAATAAGAAAAAGAAGAAACACGGACCCAATAGGTCCCAAAAGCAAAACGAAAGGAAGAGAAAGGATTAATGAATGAAATGAGGACCCTAGAACTTATCATGATTAACAAAGCTAAGGGCAAGAAAAAGGAAAACAAGCAGTAACTCGGCAAAAGTAAAAAAAAAAAAGGGGTGGTGAAGAAGAAAGAAGAGGTTCTGAAAATGATCGTAGGTCATAAGTAAGCCTTGGAAAAGTATTTTTTGCCTTTACACCCTTTTCTTCAACACCCTACAACTTGACCCACATTACAACCCAGTTTAAAGCCCTCTCTGATCAATGAAAACTGCTTAGTCTAAATTGATTCTAGCACAAGAAAGATGATGATTTTCGAACATGGAAGAATATCTGAAACATCTAGGTCTCCATTCCTGACACAGATCCTTCTCGAATTATAAAAGAATTACTTGTTACTCAAAAAAAAAAAAAAAAGAAGCGTGACCCTAAGGGCGCGGTGAAAACTCGAAAGAGTGTCGCGAGTAAAAAGATGGAGGCATGGCAAGATACAAACCTGTCGGTCTGGTGAAAACCCGCAAGGGTGCCAACAAAATGATAGAGCTAGGATCGGTGAAAACCTTCATGGGTGCCAATGGAAAAATTAGCCTTAAAAAAAAATATTTCTCGTTCCTTCTCATATTTATCTTAACCAACGGGTAAACAGTTCCCAGGTTATGGCAGTAAAAGGCAAGGGAGAAATCACAATTGTCAACAAAGGCATTCTTTCAAAATTGATGGGCCAAGAAGAAGGAACAATGCAGACCCCTGCCAAGAACATCTCAAAGAGAATCCCATCCTAGGGAAGTAATTCCTGCCCCATAGATGTAATTCTTGCTATAACGCATGTTTAAACTAATAAAGTGGAGTAGGAATAAACAGATGGTAACACTCCCCGAAAGGAAGGTAAAATCCATTACAGCAAAATCATGAGACCAAGCTAAAATTAGCATATTTACAATTGTAGGGAATCCCAAAGGAAAATCTAAATATCTTAGGGCAGGCTAGCTACGGTACAGACAAAAAGGGAAAAGAGAAGATGAAAGAGAAAGACTGCATTAAGAACGATGGGCCACGATGTAACGGTCCACGTCCCTGTCCGATGAGTCCTCATCCAAATCTCTAGTGCTAAGACTCATAGGACTGGGGCCGACAGATGAAGGACCAATCTCGCTAAACAGTGGTGTCACCAATATCTCCCTGGAAGCGCCGGCCCTGGTAGAGGCTCCGAAAGATGAAGTCGATAACTGACTCAGTCCATGACACTGGCATTGGTCAAGAAGATGATCCCTCTCCTGTGAAAGGGTATGTACCATGTTCCTCACTAAAACTATGAACTCGTCTCGAGTATCAGTCCTCGCTGAAGGAAGGGTGTCTTGCGATCCTCGAGGGCGCCTAAGTCCCTAAGAAACGTCGACCGAAGGGTAGTCTCTCATCCCAGGAGCCACCTTAAGCTACCCCTCTAAATCACTCACTCGCCTCCTACTGGCCTCCAATAAATCCTCAAACTCACCTAACCGGGCGCGATAAAGACATCAGTGATGTCTCGCCCTGATGGTAGCAATGGCCAAAAGAAAGACATATCCCACTGGAGGTGGGGGAGACTCTGGGAGAGGATCTCTAACTGTGACATCCCCTAAAATATACAATTGGAACCATCTGTCATAATTAGCGGTAGTTGTCGAAACAAAGGAGAATGGACCATTTGAGCCGTCATGCGCTGCCAAAGTCTGCCACAACTTTGTCAAATCGGTCACCAAATCTCTCGACACATCATCATCAAAATAAATCTAATATCCTGTCGCCATGCCTGTGTATGTGACGTCCTGTGTCTGACCTAACTGATGAAGAACTCAAATGCTGAAGAAAGGGACAACACCCTTTAGGTTGATCAAAGGGATAAAAACCCAGTCAAAAGTCCGTACTCTCAACACATTAACATTGCACAAACCCACAAACCATTGAATTAAATCAGATCTCCTTGTTTGGAGGAACGCCATCCAAGTCATGTAGGAATCAAGGTAGTCCACACCATCAATGATCTCCTGTTGAGACCTCACCAAGGCACGGATAGGGTCGACCTTCAGATACCACATGTGATAAGTGATGCAGTGAAAGAATAGATGCTTGAGAGTCCATAGCTGGAAAAGGGGCCGAGACCCTATAAAGAAAGTGTCCTCCCCACTGTAGAGCCGAGTAAAGCTCATATAGGTCTCACCCACGGCTAAAGGGGTGTAAGAATACCCTCGTTGGATTGACAACAATAAAGAGCAAAGTCTGCCATCCACCCGGCCATCTCCTCAAAGGAATACTAGAAGACTAATCAGAATTACGGCAAGGGTGTTCATCTGAGCGATAGGCCACTCCGAAGAAGTATGCCAAACACTAGGGTGAGTAATCTGACCGGTGTGAAACTCAAAATGATCTAGTAGAAAGCCCACCTCAGGGACCGAAAAAGCAGGATGCGAGTCTGAATCCAGAATCTGGTGCTTGAGTCCAAACTGACCAAAAACAACGGACAGAAAGCCCTTAGGAAAGTTTGGACCCATGATACCCTCCTGACTGCTCCCAAAACCTAACAAGTGCCCATACTCGTGAGGGGTTGGCGTCATCTCAAAATTGCCAAAGTGAAACAAACATAGCTTAGGGCACCAAGAGGTAGCAGATGCTTCCACCACACCCTGTACCATCTGAACGAAGAGAAGTAACCCTAGATACTTGAAAGCCCTACAAAAGATCTGTTGCTCCTCCTCAGTATAGCTATTATACCAAGTGCGGAGTCGAGATAGGACGGTAACATCCTCCTCAATTCTCGCCCCTAGAGCAGTAGAGGATTGCCCCCTCGCAGTACTGCCACCTCGAGAGGAACCAATCCTGATGCCATTGCCCTCCTCAGGCTTAACCTGCGGTGCCTTCCCACGGCATCTCCTATTAGAACAATCATCGTCTGCCTCTGACATTTTGAAAAGCAACAATAGAAAAAAAATGTTGAAATTTGATCAGTAACAGGATATGAATGAAAATAAAAAGCAATATATATATAGCAAAAAAAAAAAAAGGAAGAAGAAAAGAACCAAAAAAAAAAAAAGAGAAAAAAAAAAAAAAAAAACAAGAAAAAAAGAGAGAAAAAAAAAGAAAATGAAAAAAAAAGAAAGGAAAAAACAAACTAAGGCCCTATCCATTTCTGTAGTTCTATTTCAAAATATCAAACCAATTTCCTGGGCTTTCTCATTCAAAAGCCATGTTTCAAAGTTTTCTAATGATATTTCTGAGCTTTTTCCACAAAAAGTTTTATTTCAAAATATCAAACAGATTTTCTGGGTTTTCTCCTTCAAAATCCTGGTTTCAAAGTTTTCTAACGGTTTTTCTGAGCTTTTTCCTCAAAAAGTTCTATTTCAAAATTTCAAACTAGTTTCCCAAGCTTTCTCCTTCAAAAGCCTTGTTTCAAAGATTTCTAATGGTTTTTCTACGCTTTTTCCTCAAAAAGCTCTATTTCAAAATATTAAACAAGTTTTCCGGGCATTCTCCTTCAAAAGCACTGTTTCAAAGTTTTCTAACGGTTTTTCTGAGCTTTTTTCTCAAAAATTTCTATTTCGAAATTTCAAATTAGTTTTCCGAGCTTTCTCCTTCAAAAGCCCTGTTTCAAAGTTTTCTAACTATTTTTTTGAGCTTTTTTCTCAAAAAGTTCTATTTCAAAATTTTAAACCAGTTTCCCGAGCTTTGTCATTCAAAATCCCTATTTCAAAGTTTTCTAATGGTTTTTCTGAGCTTTTTTCGTCAAAAAGTTTCATTTCCAAATCTCAAATCGGTTTCCCTGGCTTTCACCTTCAAAAGCCCCGTTTCAAAAGGTTTTCTAACGGTTTTTGTGAGCTTTTTCCTCAAAAAGTTTTATTTCGAAATATCAAATCGATTTCTTAGGCTTTCTCCTTTAAAAGCCCTGTTTTAAAGTTTTCTAATGATTTTTTTGAGCTTTTTCCTCAAAAAAGTTCTATTTCAAAATTTCAAACTGGTTTTTTGAGCTTTCTTTTCAAAGCCTTGTTTCAAAGTTTTCTAACTGTTTTTCTGAGCTTTTTTCCCAAAAAGTTCTATTTCAAAATATAAACCGATTTTCCACGCTTTCTCCTTCAAAAGCTCTATTTCAAAGTTTTATAACGATTTTTCGAGCCTTTTCCTTAAAAAGTTCCATTTCAAAATTTGGAACCGGTTTCCCAAGCTTTCTCCTTCAAAAGCCCGTTTCAAAGATTTTCTAAGGTTTTTCATGCTTTTTCCTAAGAAAAAAAAGTGTCATTCCAAAATTTCAAACCGGTTTCTCGAAATTTCTCTTTCAAAAGCCTCGTTTCGAGGTAATTTTCTAAAATTTTTGTTTCTCTGGGCTTTCCCCTTCAAAAGTCCAGTTCTTAAAAGTAAATGCTTTTTTTAAGGAGTTTTAGAATCGAACATTGAATTTTTAAAGGGGTCAATACTTTTTGAAAAATTTTCGGTAGAGTTCTGCTTTAAAAAGTCACTATCTCAGAATTCAACAAATCACAAACATATCATTGAAGCTCCTCGAGCCTTCAACCATGTCAACCCAGACCATCCCATCCTCTGTAACACATGATGCATAATTAAACACAATTTTCAAGGCCATTTTTTCATTTTTCAAACTATTCTAATTTCGTTTTTATTTCTAAAAAACCCAAAAAATTCTTGGAAAGTTCCAAGAAGATCCCCATAATTTTCTTAAAATGTCCTACAATTTTTCTATATTTAACAGTGTAAATTCTCTAATTTTTCTAAATTTTCCCTATTTTTTCTAATTTTCAAACATTCAAAAATTCAAATTTTTTTAGAAAATTATGAAACATCATATCGTTGTTCAATCCTTTTTTCTAACACACCCGGTTGTAAGCACCCCATTTTTGACCGCTCGGCAGTCTACACTCCGTGCAGACTTGTACTCAAGTCAATATGGACGTATTCCAATCGAAATTAACTCTCTAAGTCTAATCTCGTCAATTCATTGCTTCGCAGGACCCACCGAGCCCAAAGAGAAGCAAAATGGCCAAAATGTCCTTAGGGGCATTATCCTTTCCATATTCTGAATCAGGCATGTCTTTTCGAAGACGGTAAGACCCCTTTCCAATTCCTTTCCAATTCTAATTCCAATCCCTCTCTCAAGACAGATGATTCCTCGAGACGGTAAATCTACTCCAATCAGGCGCGTCTTTCCGAAGACGATAAAACCCCTTTCCAATTCCAATCCATCTCTCGAAATGTTGATTCCTCGAGACGGTAAATCTACTCCAATTAGGCACGTCTTTCCGAAGACGATAAGATCCCTTTCCAATTTTAATCCCTCTCTCGAGACAATTTATTCCTCGAGACGGTCTGACACATTTTTCGAAGAAAATTTCTTTGAAACGGTAAGTCCCTTTAAACCTGTCGACCGGGACAAGACCCCAAGTCCCCTAGATGGTAGAACGGTCCACTTTTGGCGCCTGCTAGCCCGCCAATGCAGAAATGTCCGTTTAGGTTCGCCTTCCAAGAAAGTTGACTTCTCAGGCGCTAAGTCCCTTTAGTAGCTTCCCGAGATCAGGCAGTCTCAGGAATGATTGCGAACCGTCAGAGTAGCGGAAATACTCATAAACATCGCAATCGTCAGAGTAGCGGAAATACTCGCAAACAGGTCGATAGAGGGAATTGCCAACAAACCCCTATATCACACGACCGACGTCAGAATGGTGGAAACACTCAAAACCCAGGTCAACACCGATGCCTGTTAGCCCACTTCGGTGAAAAATGACCAAACTGCCCATTGGGCCTTTTCCAACACGTTTCTCGAGAACACACCTGAGTCTTTAGAACGGTAAGTCTAACCTTCTAGGATTGTTTTTAAAAAAGCAATCTAGCATGAATAGATGCCTTTTAGTCAGTTTCAGACCAATTCCGAGAGTTTCCGATCAAGATGACCATTTTGCCCCCAGGCATCCGAACGTCCCGGGAACCACACCGGCTCTGGGTATCAAACCGGTAACCTTCTGAGATTGCTTCTTATAGTATTCTCAACCTTCCTCTACCTTTCCGAATCATTCCAAGTTAGTTTTGGCAAACCCGGTACAAAATGACCGTTTGGCCCCTGGTGGGCTGGTCTCCTTTTCCGACCACGCCGGCTCTAGGTATCAAACCGGTAAATTCCCGATAATGCTTTTTATAGTATTCTCAACCTTTCTTTATCCTTTCGGATCATTCCGAGTCAATTCTGGCAAACCCAATGCAAAATGAACGTTTTGCCCCTGGTGGGCCGGTCACCTTTTCCGACCACACTGGCTCTGGGAATCAAACTGGTTGGGAACATTCTGAATAATGGTTCCAAACCTCGAGTCTTCTTCTGGGACACTCCGAGTCCGTCCCGGTAGCTTTCCGGCCCGATTGACCGTTTTGCCCCTAAAGGCCCGGTCAACCCTTCCGACACATCTTGTCCTCATTTTTCAAGTCAAATATCTCCGGGACACTATTTTAAGTGTTCCTGCTCTTTTCCGGCCTTCCGGGTCATTCCTCTTCAAATTATTCCTGGACTTTCCAGAGTCATTCCTAGTGAAGCCAGGCTAAAAATTGCATGGTATTCACTAGTACAGGTGTCCAAATCTAGTCAAAGATACGTTGTTTGCCGACTTATAAACTTTCCTAACTGGCTGGCGCCACTACTAGAGGAAAATTGGCCTAGCGCCACTACAATAGGCGCCAGGTCTAGCCCATCTCTAGAAATACAGAGCCTCTTCTAGCGTGAAAGAGGTTCGCAAACTCAGTCTAAAAACACCAATATTCGATATACAGAGCTCGAACACTCCCAAAACCCTAGCCTTCCTAGGTTTTCCAAACCCTAGCCACCATACACAAACCCTAAACCTCATATACACTCATACACACCCTATACACTTATACACTAGCCTCCAACCCTCCATTGAAGATTTGAATTACTGCAATTACGAAGATTTGAAGACCGAAGACGAGCCCTTAATCAAACCAATTTTCAAACCTAGTCGCACTTGTCCTTCTAGGAGGACGAGTTCTAGTGATAGAGTTCCGTGCTTTTGGGTCTCCGACCTGAAAGGACCTTGGACACCCAAAAACAGGGGTGCGACAGCTGGCGACTCCACTGGGGACACTTAGAGGGTTAGGCCGTAGTCATGTCTCTTTACCCTTCACCCATGTAGAGTCTTCAATTAACTTGGTTCAATCCTATTCACTTTAAATTTTCAAAACCAAATTTTTAAAATTGTTTTAAAAAACCATGTATTTATATTATCTTGTATTATGTTTGCCATCCTCATACTAATACTTGCATCTTTGTTTTGTAGGTACACATTTTATTTAAATTTTATTAACTACTATGCATGAATGTGATGAACAGGATGAAGGGGAGTTGTTGGGCTCTTTTCTTCACTTTTAGAAATCACACACACACTGGATGTGCACTTGCATTCTGCATACTTGCATTATTACCCTGATATGACCTTTCTAGTTAGAAAGGGGGAACGATATATTGGTTGTGGACAAGATGCTGTGTCAGTTTCTTCGCCTACGGCCTCTTAATGGTTCCCCTGCTCGGATCACCAACCGATCATGGCACCACTTCGGGGAGTGGGCCTAGGTTTGAAGATCCGGGGACCGAGCCTTTTTAGGATGCATTAGTCAACCCTCAACCTCATGCTCATATAGACACCATGCATAGCCGAACCTCTGCCGGATTTAAGACACAAGCACTGTTTTCAAAACCACGGAGGAAAGGGCAACTGCTCTTACTTTCATTCTTACCTGTCTACTCCTGCTGTTATACTGACTATATTCATACTGTTATAATGCCTGCCTAACTGCTCATGCATGCACGTTTATCTTGCTATTGCATTCTCTCTCTTTATACTCTTTGAATACCCATGTTCATGCATTCTATATTTCATGTCAAGGCAAGAGTTCCAAGTAACTCAAGTCACTGCATCCTCATGCATATGATCAACCTATAGAGAGTGACACCAAGGTCACTCTCCCTTGCATTAAACCTACCTAAACCCTAAGGGTTCCTATATAACCCTAAGGACTCATTACTTGCATCTCAATTCATTCCATAAGAAGGGCCCCAATCCCTCTATGCTCACGGAGATAGGATTGCAATGAAGACAAGGGGCAACCACTCAGCAAGTTCTCTCAGCTACCTCCCCGACATCAAATCCAAGGAAGCCGAATCCGAAGACTCAAGAGTAGTTTAGGGTTTTCCTTTGTAAAAGTAGATAGGTGGAAGTCCAAAGGAAAATGTTCCCCCTCCCCTTATTAAAATGTATTTAAGTTCTTTTGTATCTTAAACCCAAAATTTAATGTACTTCTTTACTTTTATGAATGAATGCATGGATGACTGAAGGTTCCTACTTGACGGTAAGGTATCCACATACAGGGGTAAATCCCTTATCTCCAAAAGTGAGCCAAATACATCATGCCTAGCTTCCCTCCCAAGAGAGGGGCATCCTAGAGCGTGCATTGCATAAAGGCTTGTCAAGGTAAAACACTAACTCTTTTCTTTTATTGGTTTTAGGTACCTTCCCTCGTTCCCTCGTCTTATAAGCATGGAATTGCTTACTCTTGATACCTTAACTCTATAACTAGCAGAGGCAAAGAAGTGTCAAGTATAAGATGACCGAAATGGAAGGCATGCTTTCTTCACTCTTATCCCACACAACCCATGAGCAAGCAGAGTCCTCGCAGGCCCAAACCCATGATGGATAGAAAAGGATGAAGAAGGAAGACCATGCCGCCACCATTGCTTACCAACAACCTCCCAGGCTAAGGGGCTTGCTCGGATGCCTTCCAAACCAACCCCTAACCAAACACAAGGATTATATAACCTCTCATTCGGATATCGTCCCAACCCATTTGGCCCTACCACCGAAAATTATCCCATTTTGAAACATAGAATGCGAAGCCCTTTCAATTCCTGAACCGTCAACCCGGTTGTGACCTCACCAAAGCTCGGTCCCCAATCATCAAAAACATCTACAACACCTCCTCGGCCTAGGTGAACAAGTGGAAAAAAAGGACATTCACTAAACTCGCATGCTCACAGACTGTGGCCTATTTTAGCCTCTTAGTAGCTGGATATCTGAAACCTATACTTGCTTGGCCCCAGCCTAATCCTCTACCTCATTACTTTAAATTTGCAACAAGCTGTAAGTATCATTCGGATAGCTAAGGACATGATACTGAAGATTGTTTGACCCTTAAGCATAAGATTCAAGACCTGATAGATAACCAGATCATTAGGGTACAACCAGTAAATCCTTCTCCGAATTGCCCTACAAACCCTCCATTCGACCACATCGTCAACCTCGTTACAAAGTTTGGTAACAACAAGGTTTGTTTTAATGCATGCCAAAAGATATATTACAAGGATGGGGAGGAGATGGAATGCGACGATATGGAACAAAATCATATTCGGTTACGATGCAACCCCGATAAAATGTTGAACCTTGAAGACAAACTCGCATACGAATCTGTGAAGAAAATTGACTAGGAGCTGTCCAAACTAGGTAATAAAAATCTCCCATTGTGTACACCTGAGGAGCATCGAGCCCCAGCTGGAGGCCAGAGCAGAAAACCCCAGGCACGACCTATCAAGTTGGACGAAGACAAGTCTCCCGAGTGGTTTGTTAGAGAAACTCCGGAGCAAACAAATGAAGGCAAGACAGTTAAGAAAGCTGACAATTACATCATCACCGCCAACTCACTTAGAACTCCGGGAGAAGCATCTACCTATCCTGCCTTGGTTGAAAATCTCAACCGTGGATGGAATGCAGATGAGGGCACAGGCCCAAGACCGTACTAAAATGGGTTCCTTGTACAAGCGTACAAGAGAGGAGTGTTTTCACCCACTTTCTTTCTATCCCTTTCACTTTCTATCTTTAAACTAATGTTTACATTTTCTTATTGCTTAAGAACTTTATGCTTTCCATAAAAATAATAATAATAATCGAATGATAGTCTTTTATTCCAATGTTGTTGTCCTGTCTTCCGTGGGGAATACTGATTAGTTTCTATGCAAGGGGCATGGTTTATCTTGTGGAATGATCAAATTTGAAGGGATGATAGCATGAGGTAACCACTCGCCAAATGATCAGCCTTTCACAGAGAGAGAGAGAGAATAAGGATGAGTGAGGATACTACCCAAAGGCAGCTCTTGTAGGACTCCGAAACTAAGCGATGTGTGGCCAGTTTATCAAAATGAAGAGGAGTCATCTTTCACGTCCCCACATATAAATAAAAGGAATGAATCACTAAATAAATAAACAAATGTGCTCATATTCCCTTTGTTTAACCCCAAGAGCCTCGCAACAAACGAAGTTTTCTTTGTCAAACCCGATCCAAGACTGTCCTCCACACAACGAGGCAAACAACAGTTGAGAACTCTAGGAGTAGTGTCCACCTCTATCATGCTAGGATAGTGTCAAAAGCTCTATAGATCAAGCAATCTAATTCAAAGTGAAGAGAGGCCCTCATTTCATTTCTCATACAGTCAAAAGTAACCCCTTGCCAAACCTGTTGAGCCATCTATCTTTTCTTGAGAAAACCCCAACCTAGGGATCACCGCCCACATCGAATAGATTGAACTGCCAAGGAAAAGGCCTGAGGAAAAAGAGTCGAAGAATTATTCATTTCATGAAGGAATAGAAAGAAAAAGCAAAGGAAAGGAGTCGTCAAGGGGCAAGAGGCCACAAAAAAAAAAAAATCCTTTAAGGAAAGGCCTGAAGAAAATCATGATTGAGTCATCTTCAAAGGCATAATAAAAGGATCGAAAGAAAAGAAAGTCATGTTTATCTCAAAAAGCATATGGAAAGGGTGAAAGAACAAGGTCATTTTCACCCTGACAAATCATGTGAAAAGCAAGGAGGAAATTCAAAGGTGATCCTAGGTTACAAAGAAATCCAGTAGAAACAATAGGTTCAAGCCTTTACCCTTTCTTGCAAAACCCCGAAGCCATGGCCTACATTATAACCCTACTAAAGTCCACTCTGATTGAAAACGGATTGCTTGATCTAAATGAACTAGACACAATGCCAAAGCCAAGAAGGATGCTAGCTTTACTAAAAAAATGGTTAAGGATGGTATGGATCTAAGCCCAACTGAAAACAACATCGAATTTGAGCCTACATATCCCATCGTTTCGAAGACCCCATAACCTAGCCTACATTACGGTCCAAAACAAAGTCTCCTCGGATTGAAATGACTGGTCACTTATCGCTCTGCCAAAGGTCAGGTAAGCTGTTGCTAAAACCCCGAGAGTTGAGAGTCTCAACCCAATAACCATATACACTAACCCTAAGATAGAGAATTAGAGGCGATCAAGAGGTTGAGAAAGGTGCGAAGTGCTATCATCCAACCAAGGTATGGTTGATTCAGAGGAGAGGCTAGACTCCCGAAAAGAAAGGAGTTACCATCCCAGAGATATTTGAGTTCAATAGCACCCTTGTCATTCTGTTAGTTAACACACTTCTATAAAAAAAAAAAAAAAAAAAAAAAAAAAGAGAGTTGGTAGGAGCTTTGCATACATAGGGCATAACTCCATGTAGAAACATAAGTCACCAATATCAACTCATATAATAGATACACAACATCATCATCCATTTTATGCATCTGATCATATACTTAGCTGAAAAAATCGTAAATGTCTTTGTCTATCCATGCATCTGAATACCATAAATATTCATTTTTGTACAAAATATCAAAATAAAACTGTCTAACATAGATACAACTCAGGGACAAGGGGCAAAAGAAGATCAGAGTCTCCACGAGGGGCATACATCATAGGTCAAAGTCGATATCATTTGGATCAAAATCCCCGAAATCCGGCATCGGAGGAGGGGGATAACTGCTCAAAGCACCACCATCCTGTAGGGAAGATAAAATTGAAATCAGCTGCATACAAAAAGAACTAAGCAACAGCAGAGCAAGAAGAAGCAAAGAAAGAATAACTTACCCCCCCCACCACCCAACTGAGATAACTGAGCTGTTAGGGAAGCTACCTCGGCCTGGTACTGATCCCGCTCCATCTGGTACTAATCTCTCTGGTCTCTCACAACAGTAAACTCAGCTTGGGGCACATATCCTCTGGCTCGGCGCCACAAGTCAATCACCTCCTGGCCAACAGCGTACCCACCGACTACTACCTCAAACCAGGTGAAGGCACCGACCAAATGAGCCTCAAAGTGAGCAGCATAATCTGTATCCAGAGGAAGCAAGAACTTGGCACCTGGCTGATGCTTCTGATAAGGGATAGGCACTCCCACCACCATGGCTCCAAACATATACTCTGGCAGAGCCCCTGCTGATCGGAACTCCTTATGAAACTACCGCCAGTGTCGCTCTCCAAGATAGAACTCCCAAGTGTCATCACTGAGAAAAGTAGCTCTCGACAGGGATAACAGGACCAAATATCGGACTGTCTCATAATGAACTGATCCAACGAAGGGCCGCCAGGTCACATCCCTCGCCTTAATCAGCTCTAGGTTAGCCCAAAGTGTCACAAAATCAGTAATCTCCGATCGCTGGCTGCCCGGTCACGAGCCCACTTTAAAGCATGAGGATAGAGATCATTCTCAACAACTGTAGAGCGACGAACAGGAAGGTACTCGTAGCTTCACCAAATGAGGAAAGGCCAGAAACTAGTCATGTTGCCCCAACGAGAAGAAGTCCAAACCTGCATCGACCGAAGAAAGCAGCCAAAGGAAAAGGATCCCCAGTCCAGCTCAAATAAGGCTCCAAGATCAATTACTATACTCACCAAACAACACGACACGAGTGACTTGTTGTTGTTGCAGAAGTAGCTAAAAATGATGTACAAAACAAGTCGCAGTCTCATAATATCCCGCCTGGCAGGCGATGGCTCAGTAGCAAAAGTATGGTCATCCTGATTGATCTAAGAGACTGGGAAGGCAGAACGCTCAGGAGGAGGCAAGTCCAACAACAAACAGGCATCGTCCCTACTGACTGGATTTAGGGTGATCCATCGGTCGACAAATGAGAGCCCTGTAATAATCGCCCAATCCAAAGCAATGGGACCTAACTCGAAGCTGACGAAACGAGAGGTCCCGGTC
The DNA here is from genome assembly GCA_033060915.1 of Euryodendron excelsum. NCBI lineage: Eukaryota > Viridiplantae > Streptophyta > Magnoliopsida > Ericales > Pentaphylacaceae > Euryodendron > Euryodendron excelsum. The sequence continues at coordinate 9,798,881 of CM065394.1, read as the reverse complement.
TCCCCGAACCACCTCTCAACAACTACTAGTACCAAATGCCGGTTCAGGCGGTTAGCATGTAATCCCATGAAGGCACCGAATCCTATCTCGACCAAGAAGGCGCGGTATGATGGGGCAGCCCGCTGTATAGTCACAAAAACCTGATGAACAGCCCCTCTGAAAGCTGTATGTACCCGCGGAGGGGGCAAATGCTGTCTAGAGTACACGCTGGGGTGGAAAGCAAGATCCCCGAGTGGTGGGACGTCTGGAATCTGCAGATCTCCCAAATCAGCATCCGTCTGCGTATGCCTGGAGGAGGCTCTCCCATAACCAGTCACCTGATCCCCAAGGCCTGTTTCCTCCTCCTCGACACCAATCTCCTCTGCGAAAGCCTGCTCAATTGGGGAAAGGGGTCGACAGGTGGCCTACTCCCCCGACCACTCTGACTAGATGCTACCTGCCCAATAGACCGTCGGCTACCCCTGGACCGGCTAGAGCTGCTAGTAGAATCTGTCTGAGCCTCCTTCCCCGAGCAGCATCTCCTCTCAGAGCCATCATTGCCTGTATTTGCCATCCTGAAAAGGTAAGGCAAGGTAAGAGGTGTGAATGTACCATATATGCAATAAATAATAACATTATAAAGCAAAATGAAATAAACAACTAACATAAATAAAAAATAAATAAAAAGATTTCAAATGGTAACTCAAAAATGAAATTTCCATACATCTTGATTTTCTAACTTTAAATCAAATCTCAAGGGTTTTTTGCCTTTTTCTTTCAAAAAGATTTTTTTACTCTAAACCTTTATTTCTAACTCTTCTCCTAATTTCTAAAAATTTCGGCAGAGTTCCGTTCAAAAATGGCCCCTACAACACTCATGACATCAACACAAAACACAGAACGTGCACTTCACATTGTCACAATCACATGACATCAGCACCCCTGCACACTTTTCAATTTTTTGAAATTTTCAAAACACATGTTTTAGTTTTTTCAATAAATCAATGGTTTTCAAAAATGCCTTCAAATTCTTCAAAATCATTTCAAATGTTTTTCAAAAATATTCCTACAATTTTCAAATTTTAGACTCTAAGGAATTCCATCAATTTCCTGAGTTTTATCATTTTCCTAAATTTTTTAAGTATTTTTCTATTTTTTAAAAAATCAAAAATTCACTGAGTTTTCAAAAAATCACGAAACTTCATACGGTTGATAAACACATTCTTCTAAGGCATATGGCATAAAAATATAGATAGAAAACCCAATGCCCAAGCCTGTAGGAACAAATCCCCTATTCCTGCAGAAAACCCCTTTCACATATTCACGTATAATCATGCAAATTCAATCAAACAAGCATCAAAATGCAAAAACAATATCACCATCATGTTCAAAACACATCAAAACATCAATTTTCACTATTCAAATGATTCAAATGAAGTTCTACACATCAAAATCAACAAAATTTGAAAACTTACCTTTTAGAAGTTCTCCAGCAAAATCTTCTCTTCCGGCGACTTTTCCGACGACGTGTTCTCTTTCTGGCAATCACTCGTGGTCTCCAAGAAGTGCTCCTTCAAGGTTCAAATCGATTTTCACGCAAAGTCTCTCAGATTTGCGAAACCTCTCCAAAATGCCGCAAGTGTTCGAACCAGAAAATTTTTTGGTTTTGTTCATAAGCTTGGCACCACTAGCAGAGGCGTCAAGCCTTCTCTGCCAAAGGCGCCACTACTGGTGGCGCCAGTTTCCAATTCTGGGTAGCATTGCCCTTTTTCCCGCCAAAACTCATTTTCGAAGGCCTTTTGGGCCCAACATCCATTTTTCGACCCCTGTTGTTGAGAAATTCTCAATGTCTGTCCCTCCGATTACCTCGCGGTCAACATGGGACTCTTACTTTATCGTTTTCTATCTTTGACAAGCAAGGACAAAAAAAGAGGGGCAGCTATAAGCACCCCATTTTTGACCGCTCGGCAATCTACACTCTGTCCAGACTTGTACCCAAGTCAATATGGATGTATTCCAATCGAAATCAACTCTCTAAGTCTAATCCCATCAATTCATTGTTTTGCAGGCCCCACTGAGCTCAAAGAGAAGCAAAATGACCAAAATGCCCTTAGGGGCATTATTCTTTCCATATTCTGAATCAGGCACGTCTTTCCGAAGACGGTAAGACCCCTTTCCAATTCCTTTCCAAGTCCAATTCCAATTCCAATCTCTCTTTCGAGACAGTTGATTCCTCGAGACAGCAAATCTACTCCAATCAGGCGCATCTTTCTAAAGACGATAAGAGCCCTTTCCAATTCCAATCCCTCTCTCGAGACAGTTGATTCCTCGAGACGGTAAATCTACTCCAATCAGGCACGTATTTCGAAGACGATAAGACCCCTTTCCAATTTCAATCCCTCTCTTGAGATAATTGATTCCTCGAGACGGTAAATCTACTCCAATCAGGTGCATCTTTCCGAAGACGATAAGACCCCTTTCTAATTCCAATCCCTCTCTCGAGACAATTGATTCCTCGAGACGGTAAATCTACTCCAATCAGGCGCGTCTTTTTGAAGACGATAAGACCCCTTTCCAATTTCAATCCCTCTCTCAAGACAGTTTATTCCTTGAGACGGTTCAGCACATTTTTTGAAGAAAATCTCTTCGAAACGGTAAGTCCCTTTAAACCTGTCGACCGGGACGAGACCCCAAGTCCCCTAGATGGTAGAACGGTTCACCTTTGGCGCCTGCTAGCTCGCCAATGCAGAAATGGCCGTTTAGGCATGCCTCCCGAGAAAAGTTAACTTCTCAGGCGTTAAGTCCCTTTAGCAGCTTCCCGATATCAGGCAGTCTCGGGAATGATCGCAAACCGTCTGAGTAGCGAAAATACTTGCAAACATCGCAATCGTCAGAGAAGCGGAAATACTGACAAATAGGTCGATAAACGGAATTGCCAACAAACCCTTGTATCACACGACCGCCGTCAGAGTGGCAGAAACACTCAAAACCCAGGTCAACACCGGTGCCCGCTAGCCCACTTCGGTGAAAAATGACCAAACTGGCCATTGGGCCTTTTCCAACACGTTTCTCGAGAACACACCTGAGTCTTCAGAACGGTAAGTCCAACCTTCTAGGATTGTTTTAAAAAAGCAATCTGGCATGATTAGATGCCTTCTAGTCAGTTTTGAGCCAATTCCGAGACTTTTCGGTCAAGATGACCATTTTGCCCCTAGGCATTCAAACGTCCAGGGAACCACACCGGCTCTGAGTATCAAACCGGTAACCTTATGAGATTGCTTCTAATAGTATTCTCAACCTTCATCTACCTTTCCGGGTCATTCCGAGTCAATTTCGGCAAACCCGGTACAAAATAACGATTTTGCCCCTAGTGGGCCGGTCTCCTTTTCTGACCATGCCGGCTCTAGGTATCAAACCGGTAACTTCCCGAGAATGCTTTTATAGTATTCTCAACCTTTCTTTATCCTTTCGGATCATTCCGAGTCAGTTTCGGCAAACCCGGTGCGAAATGACCGTTTTGCTCCTGGTGGGCCGGTCACCTTTTCCGACCACACTAGCTCTAGGAATCAAACCAAAAACCTTTGGAAACATTTTGAATAATGTTTCCAAATCTCGAGTCTTCTTTCAGAACAGTCCGAGTCCGTCCTGGTAGCTTTTCTGCCCGATTGACCGTTTTGCCCCTAAAGGCCCGGTCAACCCTTCCAACACATCTTGTCCTCATTTTTCAAGTTAAATACCTCCGGGACACTATTTTAAGTGTTCTTGCTCTTTTTCGGCTTTCTGGGTCATTCCCGGCCTCTTCAAATCATTACCTGACTTTCCAGATTCACTCCTAGTGAAGCCAGGCTAATAATTGCATGGTAGTCACTAGTACAGGCGCCCAAATCTAGTCAAAGATAAGTTGCTTGCTGATTTATAAACTTTTCTAACTAGATGGCGTCATTAGTAGTGGTGCCAAGAGGAAAATTGGCATGGCGCCACTGCAACAAGCGCTAGGTCTATCCCATCTCTATAAATACAGAGCCTCTTCCAGCGTGAAGGAGGTCCGCAAACTCAGTTTGACAACACCATTATTCGATATACAGAGCTCGAACACTCCCAAAACCCTAGCCTCCCTAGGTTTTTCAAACCCTAGCCACCATACACAAACCCTAAACCTCATATACACTCATACACACCCTATACACTTATACACTAGCCTCCAACCCTCCATTGAAGATTTGAATTGCTGCAATTAAGAAGATTTGAAGACCGAAGACGAGCGCTCGAAGATCGAGACTGAAGTAAAGTGAAGACCAAAGAAAGCAAGACACACAAAATAAACAAGGCACAAGGTAGGCTTTTGTTTACGTTTTTGCACTCCCCCCTCTCTCTTCTCTTTCCTAACCCACTTGGATTTTCTCTATTTTAATCTCCCATCTCTTTCCCTCCCTTTCTTTGCATGCTTGAAACAAGGGGACTCTCAGTCCATGTGTAGGATTAGACTATTGGAGGTTCACCGTGTCGGAGGCTTTCCTTTAGGCTAACCGGAGACCACGTGGGTTCGGCCCCCTTGATTATTTGGTGAAGCCTTAACCTTGTATGTTCACAACCCCAAACTTGCATTGTGCATATCATGATCTTGCATCTTCCAAACCTTTCCATGGCTAGGGTTGCTTTAGGAAAGTGTTACATTTAAAGAAGACCAATATGGTCTATATTTTCAAAACCACTTTCCTAAAGTGGTTCTAGTCTTCTTATGGTTAGAATCGCTTTAGGAAAGTGAGACATTTTTATACCTTCTAAAAGCTCTCTTTTCGAAAGTCTCTTTTTTTAAAAATCTCTTTTCCCTTACTTTCCTAAAACTCTTCTTTCCAAAGTTGTTTTCAAAAACTCCCTCAAAAAATCTATTTTTTAAAACTCCCTTTTTCAACTCCTTTCCAAAATCATCTCCCCAAAATCCACTTTCTAAAAACGCTCCCTAAAAATCTTTCTAAAAACTCTCTCCAACAATCTTCTACCAAAAATCTCTCTAAAAACTCTCTTCCCAAAATCTTCCTTCTAGAAACTCCCCTTTAGGATTTTCCTTCTAAAAATTCGTTTCCAAAAACACACTTTCCAAAAAATTCCTTTTTAAAAATCTCTTTTCAAAAACTCTATCTTCAAATTCACTTTCTAAAACTCCTCTCTAGGTTTTTCCCTTCTAAAAATCCTCGTTTCCGAAAACGCACTTTCCAAAAGTCCCTTTTTTTGATACCCAAATCAAGCCCTAGAACCCACAATTAGGAGACCCTAGTTTTCTTTCCAAAAACTTGGTTTTCAAACTTGCCTTAAAATCTAGGTTTCCAAATTCTCCCTTTTCACATCCAAATTCTACATATTTCCAAAACCTATTTTCTACGTTAAAACAATAGTCTTCCAAATCTAGGGTTTCTAAAACCTCCCTTTTTAAATCCTTGTCAAATCAAATCTTCCTTTTAGAAAGCCAAATCCAATCTTCCCGTTTAGGAAACTAGATCCAATTCTCTGTTTTTGAAAACAAAATCAAATCTTCCCTTTCAGAAACAAAATCCAATCCCTTGTTTTAGGAAATAGGAATCTTAACCCTTCCTAGTCTAAATATTTCCTAATTCAAATCCTTCCTAATCTTCTCATTTCCTAAATCTTAAATTTTCAAAACATAAACATAAAGATCTTTTCTAAATTTTAAAACTTAACTTCCACATCTTTCCTAATTCAACCATTTCCTAATTCTTCCCCTTTCCAAATTTTAACTTTCCAAATCCAAGTTTTCGAATTTTTCCTAAACTCAACCTTTCCTAATCTCAAGATTTTCTAAAACTCAAACTCTAAAACTTTTTAAATTCGAAATTTTCAAACTCTAAAATTTTCTAAGTTCTGCAATTTTCCTAAACTTCAAATCTTTCAAAGTCTAAACTTTTCCTCATTCTAACATTCTTAATTCCACATCATTTTCAAACTTTAACTCCCAAATCTAGATTTTCAAATCTTTCTAAAATTCAAACTTTGAATCTTCCAAAAATTCTAAAGCTTTCTAAATTCAAATCTTTCCTAATTTAAAATCTTTCTAAAATTCTAAGCTTTCCAAATTCAAAACTTTCTTAAGTTGAAACTTTTCAAATTCTAAACCTTTCTTAAACTAAACTTTTCTTAATTCAAAACATTTCTAAATTCAACATTTTCCTCTTTCAAAACCTTTCTTAAAATAAAACTTTCTTAATTCAAAATTTTCCTAAATCAACATCTTTCCTAATTCTAAGTTTCCTAATCTTCCAAGTCCAATATTCAAGTCAATTCTTTTCTAAAATCTTTCCAAGTCAAGTCCAATTTTTTCAATTCAAAAATTCCAAATTCCAAATTCCAAATTCCAATTCTTTATTCTAAATTCAAATCAAATCCAAATTCCAATTCAACTCATTTTTCAAATCCAATCTTCTATCTTCCATCGGACTCTTATCCGAACTATGACTGACCTGATTCCTCCAAAGGGATACATAGGCAACCCTCATGGGTGCGGTCTCCACACTTTCCAAATCTCAAATTCCATAATCTTTTCAAATCTCCAATCTATTTTCAAACTTCCAATTTCAAATTTCTATTTCCAAATCTCTAATTTTTAAAACTTTCCAATTTCAAATCTATCCTTTCAAATCTCTTTTTAAATCAAATCAAATCTTCTTTTCAAATCTATTTCCAAATCAACTCACTTTCTTGCACTTGCATATCATGCATCATGTTTTTTTTTAAACATTGTTTTATAAAGTGGATAGGATTGAATATTAGTTAGTTAAAAACTCTCATTGGTGAATCTAGGGTAGATTGACATGTAGGTACCGAAAGGGCGGGGTAGGGTGATGGCTTAGTGCGTCTTCCTTACATGTAACCAACCTCCAAACTTAGATTACCGATTTCAAAGACCAAAACGGAGTTACTTTCAAAAAAAGGGCTTACGTGTTTTCTAAAGGTTGCTAAACAATCTGTTTTCCTAAAAAACCCTCTCTTGAGAAGATATTTTCAAAATCGTTTTCCAAAAACCCTAAGTGTAGTTTTCGGATTATTCTTAGTTTTTAGGTGACCTAACTCACCTTAATCAAGTTAGGTGGCGACTCCAAATCTTTTCTAAAAGCCCTTTATTCAAATCTATTTTTAATTCAAACTTAGTCGCACTTATTCTTCTAGGAGGGAGAGTTCTAATGAGAGAGTACAACATTTTTCTTGCTTGTGTGTGTATTCCTCGAGTGTGAAAAATCTGGGCGACACACCGGTACAAAAATCAAGCACAAGCATGCAAAACCCGAGCCTATAGAGGCAATTTTCTCAACCCTGCAGGAAACCCTTTTACATAAAGAAGCAAAATCATCATCAAATCACAAAAGTGATCCACCCATTGTGTTCTAAACATCCTAAAGCATAGATTTACACTAATCATACATGAAAAATGCATACATATTCAACAAATCACCAAAATTCCAAAAAACACCAACCTTTGGTTTCTAGTGAAAATCAAGCTTTCTGACGAGAATCCAGTGACAATATCAACTCCCGGCAAGCACCTGACTTCCCTTGACACTTTCCTAGTAAGACCGAACCTAAATCTCTTGAAACCCCCATGCCCAGGTTCTCCAATCGACTCCAAAGTCCAAAACCTGTAAGCAATGTGTGAAGCGGCTCTGTTTTTAAAACCCATGGCCTGGTGTAGCAGATGTGCCAGAAGGAAAATCCAACTGGCGCATGTGCAGGGTACTTTTTGACCAGGTGCATGTGCTACATGTGGCAGACCCTTCAACTTCCCGCCAAAAATAGTTTTCAATGCTTCAAGTGCCAAAAGTCATTTTTAGGGGTTTCAAAAGCCAAAAATCAAGTTTTCAAAAATTTTTATTTGCAAAAAACCAAGTGTCACGGGTCGAACTTCATCAAATCGGCAATTTCAAAACCCAGGCCTTGAACAAAATTTCGAAAGAACAAAGAGTTTTCGAAATTCAAAGTTTTCCAAACAAACGACTCACCAGTAGTCTAAAACCTTCCAAGACACCATCCTTTCATTCGTCGCACGACCAAAAAGGGATTCTTACCTTATTATTTTTCTGTCTTCGACAACCATAGACAGAAAAAGAGAGGCAATTATAAGCACCCTATTTTTGCCTGCTCGACATTCTTTAGCCCGACTGGATCTCGTTTTTAAACATTGTAGCACATACGAGCCCAAGACGGCTCTTTCAAACTCCAATCCAGTCAACTGGTCACTTCTTTGACCCATAAGGCCCAATTGAAGTTGAAAATACCATATTGCCCCTAGGCATTCCAAGCAGTTTTCTGAGACCGGATAGTTTCGGGAACCAACGCCATTCAGGTAGCTTCCCAAAATTGGGCGATCTTGGAGACCAACACCTTATCAAATTCTAGACGGTTCACTCCTGGCACCTGTTAGCCCGCCAATGTAGAATGTCTGTCATTTGGTAGTTCTCTAAGACCAGGTATTTTTAAGGACCAACACCACCCTCATAGGTAGCTTTCTGAGATTAGGTATTCTAAGAAACCAACACCACCCTACAGGTAGCTTTCTGAGACCAAGCGGTCTCAGGGACCAACACCGCACAGGTAACTTTCCTAGACCCAACGGTCTAGGGAACCAACACCTAGGTCAAAACCGGCGCCTGCTAGCTCGACTCGATGAAAAATGACCAAACCTGCCCTTTGGGCCTCCAGGCACGTCTTGAGAAAGTTTAAAATCCCTCAAGGCGGTAAGTCCACCTTCCTAAAGTGATCTTAAATAGTTTGGCATGCTCAACGAGCTATCTTGTCTAATTCTAGTCCCATTCTGGTCAACTCTAGTTAAAATGATTGTTTTGCCCCTAGACACCCCAACACAGTACTAATCCCACCAAATACTGAAAAACTCTTTCAGGACCATCCTTGAACAGTCTAGCACACTTAATATGGCACTCTAACCCATTATGACCTTTTTCAACCAATCCTAGTTGAAATGACAGGTTTACCCCTGGCAACCCGAATACGCCCAAAAATTACACTAGCTCTAGGTATCAAATGGCAGGTCTCATTATACACCCCTGTTCAACCTAAGGTAAATCTCACAACTTTAAACACTCCTGACTCAATGAAAGTCCCTGTGGAGCATCTCACAGATGCTCTGCTAGGGTTGTCTTTTCTTCTGATTCCTTTGTTATAACGCACCATCAAACAACTTGAGAAATGCATAAATTAGAGACTTCTAGAAATCTCACTATAAGCACCCCATTTTTGCCCGTTCGGCAGTCTCCAGTCCATCCAGACTTGAGTCCAAGTTAATGCAGGCATATTCCAATTTAAATCAATTTTCCAAACTTAAATCAGTTAATCCATCGCTTTACGGGCCCGTCGGGCCCAAATAGAGCCAAAATAACCAAAATGCACTTGGGGGCATTATTCGGTCCAATTCCAATGGGCATGTCCTTTTGAAGACAGTAAGTCCCTATTTTAATCTCAAATCCAATTTCAAGTCCAATTTCAATTAAATCCGGCACACCTTTTGAGAAAGTTGATTTCTCAATGTGGTAAGACCATCCAATTTGACAAGTTTTTTGAGAAAAATCTTTGGAATAGTTAGTCCCGTCAAACCTGTCGACCAGGACGAGACTCCAAGTCCCCGAGATGGTAGAATGGTCCACTTTTGGCGCCTGCTAGCCAGCCAATGAAAAAATGTCTATTTCGGCACGCCTTTTGAGAAATTTGATTCCTCAGGTGATAAGTCCACCTAGCAGCTTCTCGAGATTAAGCAGTCTCTAGAATGATCACGACCAGTTAGAGTGACGGAAGTACTCATAAACATCGCAACCGTTAGAGTGGCGAAAACACTCGTAAACAGGTCGATATAGGGAATTGCCAAACAAACCCCTATGGCACGGGACCGCTATCAAAGTGGGAGAAACACTCAAAACCTAGGTCAACACCAGTGCCTGCTAGCCCATTCTGGTGAAAAATGACCAAATTGCCCCTAGGGCCATTTTTTGGCACGTTTCTTGAGAAAGTACCTAAGTTCTCAGAACGGTAAGTCCACCCATCCAAGATTGTCTAAAGACAATCCGGCATGAATAGGTGCCTTTTAGTCGGTTTTGGGCTAATTTCGAGACCTTTCGGTTAAGATGACCATTTTGCCCTTAGGCATCCGAGCGCCTCGGGAACCACACCAGTTCTGGGTATCAAACCAGTAACCTCCCGGGGATGTTTCTGATAGTATCCCCGGCCTTCCGATACATCTCTAGGTTATTCTGAGGTAGTTCCGGCAAACTTGATGCAAAATGACCATTTTGCCTCTAGTGGGCCGGTCTCCTTTCCTAACCACACCGGCTCTGGATGTCAAATTGGTAACCTCCTGGTACATTTTAAGTAATATTGCCAAACCTCGAGTCCTCTTCTGGGACATTCCGTGTCCATCCCGATAGCTTTCCGACCTGATTAACTGTTTGGCCCCTCGTGGCCTGGTCAACCCTTCCAACAAATCTCGTCATCATTTTTCAAGTCTAATACCCTCGAGACATTTTTCTAAGGATTTTTGTCCCTTTCCGGCCCTCCGAGCCACTCTCGGCCCTCTAAATCATTCTCAGACCTTCCGAAGTCACTCCTAGTGAAGTTAGGCTAAAAATTGCATGGTAGTCTCTAGAACAGGTGCCCAAATCTTTTGAAGATATGTTGCTTGGCGACCTTAAAAACTTTCCTAAGTGGTCGGCGCCACTACAAGCCAAAATTTGTCCTGGCGCCACTGCAACAGGTGCCAAGTCAATCCTCTATCTATAAATATAGAGCCTCCTCCAGCGTGAAAAGGGTCCACAAAATTAGTCCAAAAAATCCTATTCTTCGATACACAGAGCTGGTAGTCTCTCCAAACCCTAGTCTTCTTTAGGTTTTCCAAACCCGAGCCCCCATACACAAAACCCTAATATACATACACTCTCATACACTCTCATACACCCTTATACACTCATATACTAGCCTCCAAAGCCTCCATTGAAGACTTGAAGTGCTGCAACTTTGAAACTCCGGAAGATCAAGGCAAACTCTCAAAGACCGATGCAAAGCAAAGCAAAGATTGAAGCAAAGAAAGCGAGCATAACAAAATAAATAAAAGAAAACATAAGGTAGGCTTCCTATTTATGTTTACGCAATTCTCCCATCTCTCTTCTCTCTCCTAATTCACTTGGATTTTCTTCTATTTTAATCTCTCATCTTCTACCCCCTCTTTCTTGCATGCTTGAAACAAGGGACTCCCCGGTCCATGTGTAGGATTAGGCCATTGAAGGTCACCATGTCAGGGGCTTTCATTTAGTCTAACTGGAGACCATGTGGGTTCGGCCCCCTTGATTATGTAGTGAAACCTTTAACCTTGTATGTTCATGACCCCCAAACTTGTATTGTGCATATCATGGTCATGCATCTCTCTAGAATTCATTTTCAAACCTGTTTTCAAAACTTACATCAAAACTTTTTTCAAAACTCGCATTAAGTTTTATTTTTCAAACTTATTTTCGAAATCACAATCCTAAGGTGATTCTAGCCTTCCCTTGGTTAGGATTACTTTAGGAAAGTAATACATTTAAAGTTATGGTCCATATTTTCAAATCCTTGTTGTTTTCCAAACGACAATCATAGAATGGTTCTAATCTTCTTATAATCTTCTTAGAATGGTTCTAATCGTTTTAGGAAAGTGAGATATTTTTAGAGGCTTGTAAAAGTCCACATTCAAATCCTCTCCAAAATCTCTTTTTAAACTCACTTTCTAAAATCTCTTTTCCTAAAAACTCTCTCCAATCTCTTTTTCAAAGTAGCATTCTAAAAATTGCATTCTAAAAACTCCCTTCAAAAAATCTATTTTCCAAAACTTCTTTTTAAACTCCTTTCCAAAAAGCTCTCTTCAAAATTCACTTTTTGAAAATGCTTCTTAAGTCTCTTTCCCAAAAACTCTATTCAACAATCCCTTTCCTAAAAAGCATTCCTTTCAAAACTTTTCCTTCATAGAAACTCTCTCTAAACTTCTACTTTCCAAAAATCTCTTTTCTTGGAGTCCAAGTTAAGCCCTAGAGCTAATGATTAGGAAACCCTAGTTTTCTTTCCTTAAACATAATTTTCAATCTTGCCTTAAAACCTAAGTCTCCAAAACCTTTTTTTTATATCAAAAACATCAATTTCCAAAACTTATTTTCTACATCAAATCATAGACTTTCAAATCTAGGATTTCTAAAATTTCACCTTCCAATTCCATGTCAAATCCAATCTTCCATTTAAGAAACCAAATCCAATCTTCCCTTTAGGAAACCAAATCTAATCTCCCCATTTAGGAAACTAGATCTAACCCTTCGGTTTTGGGAAACAAAATCAAATCATTTCTTTTTTAGAAACAAAATCCAATATTTTGTCTTAGGAAATAGAAATCCAAATCTTTACTAATTCTAACCTTTCCTAATTCCACACCTTTCCAAATTTCAACTTTCCAAATTTTAAGTTTTCAAATCTTTCTTAAATTCAAACCTTTCCTAATTTCAAATATTTTCCTTCTAAAATTCTAAGCTTTCTAAATCCAAAACTTTCTAAAGTCAAAACTTTCTAGATTCGAAACTTTCTTAAGTTAAAAAGCTTTCTAAATTCAAAACTTTCCTATTTTAAACTTTCCTAATTCAAAATCTTTCCTAAAATGAAACTTTCCTAAAACGGAACTTTTTTATTTTGAAACTTTCTTAAATCTGAGATTTCTAAAATTCAATCTTTCTTAGACTCCAACTCTCCATGTTTTCTAAATCAAACTTTCCAATTAAATTTTTCTTAAATTCAAGTTCTTCTTCTAAGTTCTATCTTTCCAAATCAAAATCCAATCTTTCAATTACGAATTCTAATTTCAAATCTTCTTCTAAGTTCAAATCAAACCATTTTTCAAATCAAAATCTCTTTTTCAAATCAAACCTTCTGTTTTCTATCAGACTCTTGTCCGAACTACGACTGATCTGATTCCTCGAAAAAGATACGTAGACAACCCTCCTGGGTGCGGTCATAACTTTTTTCAAATTTTCAATTCGCCAACCTTTTTCAAACTTTCAATTGCATAACTATTTTCAAACTTCCAATTCTAAAAATCTATTTTCAAATCTCTATTTTCAAATCTTTATTTCAAATCAAATCAAGTTCGTTTCAAATCTATTTTCAAAATCAAAGTTTTATTCTTGCACTTGCATATCATGCATCATATCAATTTCTTTCTAAAATTTCTTTTCAAAGTGGATAGTATTGAACATTTATTAATCAAAGACTCTAATGGGTGAACTTAAGGTGGATAGACATATAGGTACCACAATGGCGGAGTAGGGTGATAGCTTAGTGCGTCTTCCCTACACGTAACTAACCTCCAAACTTAGATCATTGTTTTCAAAGACCAAAATGGAGTTATTTTAAAAAAAAGGCATAATATTTCCAAAGGTTGCCAAACAACCTATTTTCTTAAAAACTCTCTCTTGAGGAAGTTTTCAAAATTGTTTTTTCGAAAACCCTAAGTGTGATCTTCCGATTGTGCATAGTTTTAGGTGACCTAACTCACCTTAATCAAGTTAGGTGGCGACTCTAAATTGTTTTCCAAAAGCCCTTTATTAAATCAATTTTCAATTCAAACCTAGCCACACTCATTCTTCTAGGAGGATGAGTTCTAATGAGAAAGTATAATACTTTTTCCGCTTGTGTGTGTATTCCTCGAGTTCAAAAAATCTGGGCGCGACAACTGATGACTCCACTGAGGACACTTAGAGAGTTAGGACATAGTCATATCTCTTCACCCTTCACCCATGTAGAGTCTTCAATTAACTTGTCCAATTCTATCCACTTTCAATTTTCAAAATCAAATTTTCAAAGTTGTTTTCAAAAAAAAAAAAAAAAACATGCATTTAACTCCATTCATATTATCTTGCATTAAGTTTGTCATTCGCATTGTAACTTTTACATCTTTGTTTTGTTGGTGGGCTTTTTGTTTACAATATTATTTTATTCACTGTTATGCATGAATGTGATGAACAAGAAGGATGGGAGTTGTTGGCCTCTTTCTTCCGCTTTCAAAAATCACATACACACTGCACATGCACTTACATTCTGCATACTTGCATTCTTTACCCTGATATGTCCCTTCTAGTTAGAAGGGGGAACAGTATATTGGTTGTCGGCAAAATGTTGTGCCAGTTTCTTCGCCTACGACCTCTTAATGGTTCTCCCGTTTGGATCACCAACTGATCATGGCACCACTTCGGGGAGTGGGCCTAGGTTTGAAGATCTGGGAACCGAGCCTTTTTAGGATGCAATAGTAAACCCTCAACCTCATGCTCATATAGACACCATGCATAGCCGAACCTCTGCCGAATTTAGGACACGCACACCGTTTTCCAAAACCATGGAGGAAAGGGCGACTGCTTTTACTTTCCATACCTGTTTATTCCTGTTGTTATCATAACTATACTCTTATTGTTATAATGTCTGTCTAACTATTCATGCATGCATATTTACTTCAATTACATTCTCTCTTCTTACACTCTTTGCATCCATTTTTATGCATTCCATATTCTGTGTTAAGATAAAAGTTTTAAAGTAACTCAAGTCATTGCATTCTTATGCATATGATCAACCCAAAGAGAGTGACACCAAGGTCACTCTCCCTTGTATTAAACCTACAAAAAGCCTAAGGGTTCTCATGTGACCCTAAGGAATCATTGCATGCATTTCAAGTCATTCCATAAGAGGGGCCCCAATCCCTCTATGCTCACGGAGATAAGATTGCCAAGAAGATAAGGGGCAATCAATCAATAAGGTCTCTCAGCGATCTTCTCGACATCAAATCCAAAGAGGGCGAATCCGAAGACTCAAGAGTAGTTTAGGATTTCATATGTAAAATTAGATAGGTGGAAGCCCAAGGGAAACTGTTCCCCTTCCCCCATTAAAATGTACTTTGATTCGTTATATTGTAAACCTCGAAGTTTAATGTGTCCCCTTATCTTCCACAAATAAATGATGAAGGCAGGTTTTTTATCAATGGTAAGGTACTTGCATACAGGGGTGAAATCCCTATCTCTGAAAGTGAGCCAAAGCCATCATATTTAGTCTCCCTCTCGAATACGGGCACCCTAGGACATGCATTGCATAGGGCTCTCTAAAAACCAAACACTAACTTGCAACTGGTGTCCTTGTTTTCATTTCATCTTTATTGGTAAGAGAATGAATACTAGTTTAACATCTTCTGTATTACTGAAGGCCATGATTCACAAACTTCAAGAGAGTATTCCACTGGAAAGCAAGAATTTTAGCAGAGGTACCCCGCATAAACCGTTTGTTGTAATTCCAAAAGGGACGACTTATATCCTAAGGGAACTTGAATACCAAGACCATTCTTTCCTAACCATACAATCTCATCAATCCAACATGAACTTAATCGTTGAAACCTTACCTAATCCCACTTATTACCACCTCATCCTTACTCCATTGTCTAAACCTAAATTCATGGTCACCATGGCTGGGCCTGAACCTCAAACCAACACCCAGGGAGCCATACGAGCCGTGTTACCCCTGGTCCTACCAAAGAAACCAATTGTGCCCACCACCTTGCCTGTTCTCACTAACCCTTCACCTATGGTAATCCTTTTGCCTGTAAACCCGAGGATAACTCTTCCCATTATAACCTAATCGCCAATATCCAGTCTTCATAGTGTCCCATGGAATTACCCACCTGATAAAAGCACTGGAAAGCCTATGGTAGAAAGAGGAGGGATAACCCGGTTAGAGCGACTCTACACCTCAGCTGAAGTGGAAAGAAAAAGGAAAGAAAAATATAAAGAGGGAGAAAGCTCCAACCAACCAACAGATCAAGAGATGTTAGAATTCACCAAAGCTTTAGGAAAGGTCGACTACAACTGCATGTAACAACTTAGAAAAGCCCCAGCCCATATTTCGATGTTAGGCCTACTACTCACCTGTAAAGTACACTGAGATGCTTTGTTAAAGATCCTCAAAGATGCTCATATGCTTGAGAATTTCACGCCGGATAACCTACATAACATGGTGAGCCTCATCATGGCCCCGAACATCATTACCTTGTTGGATGATGAAATATCTGCTGACGGAACGGGCCATACCTGTGCTCTACATATCGCTGTAAGAATAAGGGCAAAAATGATAGCCAAATTATTAATAGATAATGGGTCGGCTTTGAACGTTTGCCCGTAGTCTACCTTAGAAAGGCTTGGAATGGACCAAACTTATTTGAATAATAGCAGTATGGTCATTCATGCCTTTGATGGTTCTCGGAGGGAAGCTATGGGGGAAATTGAAATGCCCATTGAGATAGGGCCAGTAACCTTTGCAATCAAGTTCCAAGTCTTGCATATTTCGGCTGTCTACAATTTGCTGTTAAAGTGACCTTGGATTCATTTAGCGGGTGCAGTCCCTTCTAGCCTTCATCAGAAAGTCAAGTTCATCGTAGGCTCCAAGTTGATTTTTGTTTTTACTGAAAAAGAATTCGCCATATACAAAGCTGATATCGTCGTATCTGATACTGAGTCGCCCTCTTACATTCAGTCGTTCGAATATATCACTGTCGTGCAAAAGGAAGATCAAGTAGAGCCAAAATATTCTCGAAATTCTCAGATGATAGTGTGGTACTTTAAAACAAATGGATTTCAACTGGGGAAAGGCTTAGGAAAATATTTACAAGGAAGGCCTAGGATTGTAGAAATACCGTCAACTGAACCTACCTTTGGGTTGGGATATGAACCTACAAGAAAAGAGAGAAGAGAAGCAATGCAAAAGAAGAGGGCTGACAAGAAAGCTACTACAGAGCTCTCATATCAATTTAGGCAGTTAGATATGGGAAAGGGAATGTCTACATCAAATAAGAGTCTGAAGAAGAGGAAAGTTCAAGAAGAAGTACTCGTCATGACGGCCAACACTGGAATAACTTAAGATGGGTCCTTTCGAGCAATGCTGCCAAGTGAGAACTTGCATAACTGGGCCAATGAGGACGTTAGTTGTGCTCGTAAGTTTTGGTACAAAGCTCTCTAGAGCAAAATCTTAGAGTAGCTGATCTGCCATAAACAAATTTTGTCCTTTCAACTTACTTGTCTTAACTTTTAAATCAAGTTATTGTTAATTAAAAAAAAAATATATGTATTTCTTTTTGTTTGATTCAATACACACTATTTTTCATGCCAGGGACCCTTGTATCCGATGTCTTGACTAATCTAGAGAATGCCAATTCTGATAAATAATTGTAAGCACCCCATTTTTACTTGTTCGGCAGTCTCCAATCCATCCAAACTTGTATTCAAGTCAAGATGGACGTATTTCAATCTAAATCAACTTTCCAAGTCTAATCCCAGAATCAATCACTTCTCAGGCCCTTTGGGCCCAAATAGTGGCAAAATGACCAAAATACCCTTGGGGGAATTGTTTGGTCCAATTCCAGTGGGCACGTCTTTTCGAAGACAGAAATCCCCTTTTCAATCCAATTCCAATTTCAATTAAATCCGGCACGTCCCTCGAGAAAGTTGATTCCTTGAGGCAGTACGTCCATCCTGTCCGACGCATCTTTCGAAGAAAGTTCTTTGAAACGGTAAGTCTCTTCAAACCCGTCGACCAGGACGAGACCCCAAGTCTCCGAGATGGTAGAACGATCCACCTTTGGAGCCTACTAGCTCGTCAATGTAGAAATGTTCATTTTGGCACACCTTCTGAGAAAGTTGATTCCTTAGGCGCTAAGTCCATCTAGCAGCTTCCAGAGATTAGGCAATCTCAGAAATGATCGAGACCTATTAGAGTAACAGAGATACTTGTAAACATTGCAACCGTCAGGGTGGCGGAAACACTCGTAAACATGTCAATATAGGGAATTACCAATAAACCCCTGTCTCACGGGACTGCCGTCAGAGTGACGAAAACACTCAAAACCCAGGTCAATACCGGTGCCTACTAGTCCACTTCGATGAAAAAAGACCAAACTGTCCCTAGGGCCATTTTTTGACACGTTTCTCAAGACAGTACCTAAGTCCTTAGAATGGTAAGTCCACCCTTCCAAGATTGCCTTAAAGGAAATCCAGCATGATTAGGTGCCTTCTAGTTAGTTTCGGGCCAATTCCGAGACTGTTAAGATGACCATTTTGCCCCTTGGCATTTGAGCGCCCCGGGAACCACACCGGCTCTGGGTATTAAACCGGTAACCTCCCAAGAATGCTTTTTATAGTATTCTCGACCTTTCATTATCTTTCCGGATCATTCCGAGTCAAGTCCGGCAAACTCGGTACAAAATGACCGTTTTACCCTTAGTGGGCCCGTCGCTTTTTCCAACCACACCGGCTCTGGGTCGTCTCAAACTTGTAACTTTTGAGAACATTCTAAATAATGTTTCCAAACCTCAAGTCTTCTTCCGGGACATTCTGAGTCTGTCCTGGTAGCTTTCCAACTCAATTGACCGTTTTGCCCCTGATGGCCCGGTCAACCCTTTCGACAAATCTTGACATCATTTTTTGAGTCCATTACCCCTGGGACCCTATTCTAAGGGTTCTTGTCCCTTTTCGGCCTTCCGGGTCATTCCCGGCCCCTTCAAATCATTCTTGGACCTTCCGGAGTCACTCCTAGTGAAGCCAGGCTAAAAATTGCAAGGTAGTCACTAGTACAGGCGCCCAAATCTTCTGAAGATACATTGCTTGCTAACCTTAAAACTTTCCTAAGTGGCTGGCGCCACTACTAGTGGCGCTAGAAGAAATTTTGGCCTGGCGCCACTACAACAGGCGCCAGGTCATTCTTCTCTCTATAAATATAGAGCTTCTTCCAACGTGAGAGAGGTCCGCAAACTCAGTCTGAAAACCTTACTATTCGATATACAGAGCTTGTAGCCTCCCTAAACCCTAGTCTTCTTTAGGTTTTCCAAACCCTAATCTCCATACACAATCTTAAGCCTCCTATACACTCACATACACTCATACACTAGCCTCCAAAGCCTCCATTGAAGACTTGAATTTTGCAAACTAAAGCTCTCGAAGATCAAGACAAGCCCTTGAAAACTGAAGCGAAGACTGAAGCAAAGCAAAATAAAGAAGACACAAGGTAGGCTTCCTATTTACGTTTACGTGTCTTCCCACTCTCTCTTCTCCCTTTGAACCCACTTAGGTTTTCTTCTATTTTAATCCCCCATCTTCTTCCCCTCCCCCCCCCCCCCCCCCCCCCCCCCCCCCCCCGCGTTTCTTGCATGCTTGAAACAAGGGACTTCCCGGTCTATATGTAAGATTAGGCTATTGGAGGTCATCTTGTCAGGGGCCTTCTTTTAGTCTAACCAGAGACCACGTGGGTTCAGCCCCTTTGATTTTGTGGTGAAGCCTTTAACCTTGTATGTTCACGACCCCAACTTGCAATTTGCATATCATGATCTTGCATTCTTCCAAAATTAGTTTTCAAACTCGTTTTCAAAACTTGCATTAACATCATTTTCAAAACTTGCATTAGATCTTCTTATTCAAAACTTGTTTTCAAAATCACAGTCCTAAGGTGATTTTAGTCTTTCCATGGTTAGGATTGCTTTAGGAAAGTGTTACATTTAAAGTGACCAATATGGTCCATATTTTCAAAACATTGTTGTTTTCAAAACCATTATCTTAGAATGGTTCTAACCTTCTTATGGTTAGAATCGCCTTAGGAAAGTGAGGTATTTTATATACTTTCTAAAAACTTTTTTTTCAAATCTCTCTTTCTAAAAATCTCTTTTCCAACACACTTTTTGAAATCTCTCTCCAATCTCCTTTCCAAAATTGTTTTCTAAAAACTCCTTTCAAAAAATCTATTTTCCAAAACTTCTTTTCAAACTCCTTTAAAAAAAGCTCTCCTCAAAGTTCACTTTCTCAAAACGTTCCTTAAATTTCTTTATGAAAACTCTTTCCAAATGATCTCTTTCCTAAAAACTCTTTCCTAAAAGCTTCTTCCAAAATCTTCTTTCTAAAACTCCTCTCAAGTTCACTTTCCAAAAACTTCTTTTAGGATTTCCTTCCAAAAATCATCGTTTCCAAAAACGCACTTTCCAAAAATTCTTTCCTTAGAGCCTAAGTTAAACCCTAGAGCCAACGATTAGGAAATCCTAATTCCCTTTCTTAAAGCATGATTTCCACTCTTACCTTAAAACTTGGGTTTCCAAAATCTCCCCTTTTACATAAAAAATTATAAGTTTCCAAAAACCTCTTTTCTACATCAAAACTGTAGTCTTTCAAATCTAGGTTTCCAAAACTTCACCTTCCAATTCCAAACCAAACCCTGTCTTCTCTTTAGGAAACAAAATCCAATCTCCCATTTAAGAAACTAGATCCTATCTTCCGTTTTTAGAAACAAAATCAAACCATCTCTTTTTAGAAACAAAATCCAATCCTTGTTTTAGGAAATAGGAATCTCAATCCTTCCTAGCCTAAACCTTTCCTAATTCAAATCCTTCCTAATCTCCTAGTTTCCTAAATCTTAAGTTTCCAAAACTTGAATGTAAAAATATTTTCTTAAACTTTAAACCTTCAAATCTTTCCTAATTCCAACCTTTCCAAATTCCAACTTTCCAAATCTAAGTTGTCAAACCTTTCTTAAACTCAAACCTTTCCTAATTTCAAGTGTTTCTAAAACTCAAATTCCAAATCTTTTTAAATTCAAAACTTCTTTAAGTTAAAATTTTCTAAAGGCAAAACCTTCTCTAAGTTAAAACTTTCCAAATCCAAAACTTTCTTAAGTCAAAACTTTCTTAAGTCGAAACTTTCTAAATTCTAAACTTTCTAACTTTCAAATCTTTCTTAAATCAAAACTGTTCTATTTCAAAATATTTCCAAATTAAAACTTTCCTAATTTGAAAACTTTCCTAAACTGAAACTTTCCTAATTTGAAAACTTTCCTAATTCAAAACCTTTCCTGAAATGAAACTTTCCTAAAGTGAAACTTTCCTAAAATGAAACTTTCCTAATTCGAACCATTCCTAAATTCAATCTTTCTCTAATCTTTCATGTCCAACATTCAAGTCAAATCTTTCTTAACCTCAAGTCCTTTCTAAATCCTATCTTTCCTAAGTCTAAGTTTCCCAAACCTCAATCTTTCCAAAACAAGTCCAAATCTTTCTTCTAAGTTCTATCTTTCCAAATCAAAGTCCAATCTTTTCAATTCCAAATTCCAAATTCCAATCTTTTATTCTAAGTTCAACTCCAACTCTTTTTCAAATCATACCTTCTATTTTTAATTGGACTCTTGTCTGAACTACGACTGACCTGATTCTTCAAAAAGGATATGCAGGCAACCCTCATGGGTGCAGTCACCACCTTTTTCAAACTTCTATTTCCATAACTTTTTTCCAACTTCTAATTTCATAATCTATTTCAAGTTTCCAATTCAAAAAATCTATTCTCAAATATCTAAAACTTTTCAATTTCAAATCTATCTTTTCAAATCTCTTTTCTAAAATAAAATCAAGTCTTTTCAAATTTATTTCCAAGTCTATTTAAATCTTTCTATTGCATTTAAATATATGCATCATGTCTTTTCAAAAATTCTTTTCTAAAGTGGATAGTTTTGGACATTTGTTAGTTGAAGACTCTTGTAGGTGAATCTAGGGTGAATAGACATGTAGGTACCGCAAGGGCGGGGTAGGGTGATGGCTTAGTGCGTCTTTCCTATATGTAACCAACCTCTGAACCTAGAACACTATTTTCGAGTGACCAAATGGAGTTGTTTTGAAAAAAGGGCTTAAATATTTTCTAAAAGTTGCCAAATAACCTGTTTTCTTAAAAACCCTATCTTAAGGAAGTATTTTCAAAATCTTTTTCAAAAACCCTAAGTGTAGTCTTCAGATTGTGCTTAGTTTTTAGGTGACCTAACTCACCTTAATCAAATTAGGTGGCGGCTCCAAATGTTTTTCAAAAGCCCTTTATTCAATCAACTTTCAATTCTAACCTAGTCGCACTCATTCTTCTAGAAGGATGAGTTCTAACGAGAGAGTACAATATTTTTCCTGCTTGTGTGTGTATTCCTCGAGTGCAAAAAATCTGGGTGCAACAATAATGACTTTAACACTAAGTTTGATTACCAATAACTGGGAATTGCAGTGGACGTGAATTATTCAAACGAGGTACTAGACGAAATTCAGGAACAAATACAATGACATGAGAACCGTAGTACCCCAAACATTTTGGAAATAGAAATAGTTAATTTGGGGAGTAAAAGGGATCCAAAAGAACTTAGAATCGGTGCAGGCCTAGATCAATGGTAGCGCAAAGAATTATTGGAACTGTTGTGTGCATACTTAGATGTTTTTGCTTGGTTTTATCAAGATATCCCTCGGTTGGATGAATTCATTATGGAACACAAATTACCCCTGGACCCGTAGATGAAACCCTTTAAGTAGAAGTTCAGGAGATTAAAGCTAGAATGGAGTCTGAAGATTAAGGAGGAAGTGATCAAACAATTCTAAGCAGGATTTCTGCAAATAGTAGAGTATCCCTAATGGCTGGCTAACATTGTCCTTGTACCCAAGAAAGATGGCCAGGTGTGGATGTGTGTTGATTTTCGAGACCTCAACAAGGTCAGTCCAAAGGTGATTTTCCTCTCCCACACATAGACTTGCTTGTTGACAACACAGCCGGTCATGAAATGTTTTCCTTCATGGACGACTTTTCGGGATACAACCAGATCAAGCTGGCTGAAGAGGATCGAGAGAAGACTGCTTTCATCACCTTCTGGGGAGTGTATTGTTATAAAGTTAAGCCATTTGGACTTCGCAACATGGGGGCAACCTACCAAAAGGCTATAGTAACCTTATTTTATGATATGATGCATCAGGAAGTCAAAATTTATGTGGATGACATGATCATTAAGTCTAAATAGCAAAAAGATTGCCTGTTCAACCTACGGAAGGTGTTTGACCGTCTCCGTAAGTATCAGCCCAAGCTAAATCCTGCGAAGTGCACCTTTAGGGTATCTTCTGTGAAGTTGCTGGGGTTCATAGTCAATGAAAAGGGCATAGAGATTGATCCTGCCAAAGTCAAGTCCACCATTGAAATGTCCGCATTGAGAGGGGAAAAAGAGATTCGGTCCTTTTTGGGAAAACTAAACTCCATCAGCAGGTTCATCGCTCAAATGACTCATTGATGAAAGCCTATTTTCAAACTCCTTAAGAAAGAAGTTCCAAAAGAGTGGTATGATAACTGTCAAATGGTTTTTGAGAGAATCAAAGAATATCTACAAAATCCTCCAGTCCTAGTGGCATCTACCCTGGGGCGCCCTTTATTAATGTACATGTTAGTTTTGGATACTTCCATGGGGTGTGTTTTAGGGCAACATGATGAAACAGGAAGAAATGAGCAAGCCATTTATTACCTTAGTAAAAAGCTCCTGCCATATGAAACAAAGTATTCGGATCTCGAGAAAACCTGTTGTGCATTAGCCTAGGCAACTCATAGGCTTCGACATTACATGCTTTATCATACTACTTTCCTTATCTTTTGAATGGATCCCCTCAAGTATATATTCGATAAACCAGCCTTGTCCAGCAGAATTGCCCAATGGCACATGATCCTATCAAAATTTAATATTATATTCACTACCCATAAGGGGCAGGTGATAGCTGATTATCTAGCGGAGAACCCTATTGATGATTACCAATCCACGGAACCCCAATTCCCCGATGAAGATATACTATGCGCTGACGACGCGATTGAAGAGCAAGCAAAAATTGGGTGGAAGATGTATTTCGATGGGGCTGCTAACAAAAGGGAAGTTGGCATTAGGGCAGTAGTAGTATCGAGAATAGCTAGTCATTACCCAATTGTGGTTAAGCTGTAACTAGAGCTGTGCACCAACAACATTGCCGAATATGAGGCTTGTATCTTGCGATTAAGGCTAGCATTAGAGATGAAGATTGATGAACTGACTATTTTTGGAGATTTAGATCTGGTTATTCAGCAATCCAAGGACATGTATCAAACTCGAAATGCCAAAATTTCCCCGTATCATGAACAAGTTATGGATTTGTGTTAACTCTTCAGAAGTGTGGATTTCCATCACGTACCTCGAGTAGAGAATAGTTTTGATGACGCCTTAGCCACTTTAGCCACAGCAATGAGGGTTAACAGGGGCACCGAAATACCCCCTCTTTAGATCTTTACCAGGGATACGCCTTCCTATTGCCTTCACACAACAGTTGAACCCAGCAGGTAGCCATAGTTTTATGACATCTAGAGATACATTCAAACTAGGACATTCCCTGATGCAGCATCACACAAAGATAGGAAGACCGTTTGCCGTTTGTCGGGACATTACTTTATGGTTGGAAATGAGTTTTTCAGGAGATCATGGTTCAGACCTCTGAGGTGCGCCAATGCCATCAAAGCCAAAGTTATCATGGAGGAAGTGCACGAAGGAGTTTACAGTCCCCACATGAATGGCCACATGCTTGCCAAGAAGATTCTTTGGATAGGGTATTATAGGTCAACAATGGAGTCAGATTGTATTAGATACGTTCTCTGATGTCATAAATGCTAAATACGTGGGGATAAGATTAAAGCACCACCCATGGGGCTCTATTCCATGTCGGCCCCTTGGCCTTTTCTATGTGGGGGATTGATATGATAGGTCCTATCACTCCCAAAGCCTTCAACAGCCACCGTTTCATCCTGGTTGCCATTGATTATTTCACTAAGTGGGTGAAGGCAGTCTCCTACGCTCATGTTACCAAGAAGGTCGTAGAAAAGTTCATAAAGAATCACATCATCTACCGATATGGGATTCCTAAATCACTCATTACTGACAACGCTTCCAATTTAAATAATGAGTTGGTATCAAAGTTATGCCAAAAGTTTCACATTACCCATCGAAATTCAGTTACCTACCGGCCTCAGATGAACGGAGCAGTGGAAGTAGCCAACAAAAACATCAAGCAAATACTCCAAAAGATGGTTGGCAATTACAAAGATAGGCAGGAGAAACTTCCATTTGCATTGATGGCCTACCGAACTACTATGAGAGTTTCTACTGGAGGTACTCCCTAAGAACTGGTCTATGGTATAGAGGCAGTCATCCTCATTGAAATTAAGATTCCTTCCCTAAGGATTCTAATGGAAATCAAGTTAGATGAAGAGGAGTAGATCAAAGACCGATATGCTCAACTCTGCCTGCTAGATGAGAAGCGGTTAGCTGCAGTTTACCACGCTCAGTGCCACAGAAGGCAAATGACTAGGGCATTTGATAAGAAGGTGCAGCCTCGATCATTCCAACCGGGAGATTTGGTATTAAAAAAGATATTCCCTCACCAAAAAGCAACGCAAGGAAAATTTGCTCCAAACTATGAATGGTCATTCGTGATAAAAAGGGTCATGTTAAGAGGAGCTCTCATTTTGAAAAAATAGATGGTCAAGAATTCTCTAGTTTGTTGAATTCAAATGCTGTCAAACACTATTACATGTGATTTCGAAATCTAAACCTTTGGTTTCTGTACGGAAGCAATAAAATCTACTTTCCCTATTCTTAGCTAATCAGTCAGGTATGATTTCAATGGTAAAGCTCTATGGACTAAGCAATTTAATTTTGAAATGATGAGAGTCCCTCGTTTCATTCCCTATATAGTTAAAAAAAAAACCCTCTGTCAAACCCTGAGAGCCGGTTACTCTCCTTCGAAAATATTTCCTAACAGAGCGATCACGCTAGGTCAAGATAGAGCACTGAGGACATGCGTTAAAAAAAAAGGGGAAAAAGAGAAGGAAGAAAGAAGAGAATCCCCGAAGTAGTATCCCAAGTTCACACAAGCGCTTTTGTTATTTCACCCAAAAAAAAAAAAAAGGTGAGGTACCCGAAGAAAGATAAGAATAAGTAGAAAAGTGTTATTGGACCAAAAAGTATTAACAGTGATCGCTAGTAGGTTGCTAGGTTTGAGCCTTTTCCTTTTCTTATGAAAGTAAAAACCCACACCACAAACCCTAAAAGTCCTCTCAGATCGGAGTTAAATTGCTTAGTCCAAATGACCTCACTGAAATAGGCTATCGGTAGGGAAAGCTGGGAGACGGCATAAGTAGTATTTAGAAGTTTCTCAACAGAAACCAAAGACCAAGCTAAGGAAAGAGAGAGGGAGAAGAGAGAAAATAAGCACATTCCCGAGGATGTGGTGAAAACCCAAAAGGGCGTTATAGGTAAAAGAGTAGGGACGTGGCAAGATACAAAACTGTCAACCTTGGTGAAAACCTGCAAAGGCGCCTTGGTGCAAAAATGACAGAGTTGGAACTGGTGAAAACCCTCACAGGAGCCAGTAGTAAGAACAGTAACAAAAAGGGGGGGGGGGGCGGAGGCTGAGATGTAAGAGATAATCCAAGGTGTAGCATTCCCAGAAGCCATAAGTATAAAAGCAGCAATGTGAAAGTCAAAAAGCGTCTCGAAAAGCATTCTCTGGATTAGCCTCGTTAAGGTTAAAAGAAGTAGGGGTTCCCTTCAGGGAACAATAAGTTAGTCAGAGTATCAAACCAAAAGGAGTAATTTTTCACTTAACTATGGCTTTCATTCAATTTTTCTCAAGTTTGCTTTTTATACTAACCATGCAGAAAAAGCACACCAAGCGTATGGAAGGCTATAAGTTCAAAAGGTAAAAAGGTGTACAATACTAAAATGAAGTCTGTCTCTTTATAAATGTAGGAATCAATAAATCTAGGAGCGAGGGGTAAAAATCTATCGCTCCCCATCGTCATTAGAAGAGGAATCGACTAAGCAAGGATCAATTGGCTTGCCAACTGCAAGAGGAGCACTCGAAGAAGTACCAGCTGTTAATGACCCAAGCTGGCCCTGCTTGTAGTCTGCACATCTGGCCAGAAGCATATCCCTCTCCCGGGTAAGGGACTTCACCTCCTCTCGCAAAGAATGACTATCCGCAACATCATCCTCTTGGGGAGTGGAACTGTTTAGAACGCCTCATGGCCGCCTATGTCCCCTCGCGGTACTCAAGGGTGAACTATCATATGCCAATCGGGCCGCTGCTAGCTGCATCTCCAAAGAAGCTACCTCAACGTCTCTCGCTGTTAACCGATCATGTAATACATGTATCAACCGTCGGTTTTGCCACCTATGATGATGCCCCTAAACAATCATAGCTCTCAATAAGTCGATGTACCCTACGGGAGGTAAATGAGTCCCAAAGAGTAGATCCCAAAGTCTGATAGGACCTAACACGTAGAATCGGAGCCAATAGTGGTAAGTCTCAGTCTCAAGAGGCATGACAGAGAAGGGACTGCCATCATCCACGTGTGGAAGCAAAGATCTCCATATATCCATAACTCTCTCTACCAACGCTCTCGGGATTGACGCCTCAAAGACAAGAGTGAAATCATCCACAAATGCCAGATAAGGGATATCTTGACTCTTACTAAGCTGTCGTAGAACTCGAATACCAAAGAAAGGAGCAATGCCCCATAAGCCTGCTAGGGGCACGAAGGCTCTCTCGGAAGGCCGAACTCTCAAGCAATACCTACCAACCAGCCCCGAATACCACCTGATCGTGCCCGACCTCATGCTCTGATGGTAGTCAGCCCAGGTTGTAGCGGTCCGCGAAAACCTCCCCTCATCTGCCATAGCTCTCTGAGATCTCGCCAGGGAGTGTATATGGTCAAGCTCGGGATACCATGTATGCTAGAATAGAGGAGTAAAAAATAAATGCCCAATTGCCAAAAGCTAGAAAAGCGCAACGCATCCTTAAAAATGAGCGTCAACCGTCTGCTGGAATCTGGTAAGGCTCATAAAGATCTTCCCCACAACCATGGGAGCATAGGAGTCCCCCCTACGAATCCAGGCAAGCAGTGCACATAATCGGCAGTTAACTAAATCATCTCCTTGTGGGAATACCAAATAGTTTCGAAGGAGTAGGGCTAGAGCAACCATGCGTGGGCTAGAGCAACCATGCGTGAAATAGACCAATCCTAGGAAGTATGCCAATCACCTAAATGGGCTCACATACCCGTCATAAACTTAAAGCGGGAAAAAAGAAACTCTCCTGGAATGTAAGGAAACTGGGGCAAAGAGGAAGACAAAAGAACTGCATGCCGGAGTCCAAGCTGGGTTGAGACAACTGTAATACAACCGCCAGGAAAGACGGGCCCTATGATGTAGGCAGAATCATCCTAGAAACCAACGAGAAAACCATACTCATGAGGAGTAGGGGTAAACTCGCACTCCCCAAAGCAAAAAAGAGATAAGCTAGGCTGCCAAAAGGGAATCACTGCCTCCATGAATCCTGGAACAAGTTGCATTGACAGGAGTCAAGCCACCCGACTGAAGGATCGGCGAAAGATATCCTGCTCATCCGGAGGATAATTGTCATGCCAAGCTCCCAGCCAACTTAAAATTGCGTCCACCATCTTGAAAGTCAAGGTAAGAATATCAACATCAGGTAAGTATAACTCGGAAAGGTAAAAGAGATGAGAAGTAAGAAAAAGAAGAAAGAGGGACAATAAAAAATATATATAAATGAATAAAAAAAAAAGATAAAAGGGTTTCAAATGATAAGTCAAAATGAATTTCCTACACATTTTGATTTTAAAATTCCAGTTTTAGGTCAAAATGAATTTTCTATACATTTTGTCTTCAAAGGTTTTCAAATTTGAGGACAAAACGAATTCTCTACATGTTTTTTCTAAATTTCCAAAATGATTTCCAATTCAAAATCAAGCTTTCAAATCTTAAAAGTTTCTAATCAAAATCCATCCTAAGCTTTTTCCATTTCAATCAAAGTTTTCTAAAACTTTTTCCTCTAAAAGGTTTTCTTCTCAATTCCCAAGTTTTCAACCTTCCAAAATTCTTGTCAAAGCCCAAAGTTTCCAAAGTCAAAATCCATGCTTAGGCAAATTTCTATTTTCAAAATTCTTCCTAAGTTTTTCCTCAGATAATTTAAAGGCCCCACCCTCAATGATTTATATATTTTTCCTTCAAAAAGATTTTATTCCAAAAATTTTTCCAACCCTTTTTCTAAATTTCTAAAATTTCGGCAGAGTTTCATTTAAAAATGGTCCCTACAACACCCACAAAATCAACACAAAACACAAACCATGCACTGCACAACGTCACAATCACATAACACCAACACTCGCGCACCCTTTTTAAATTTCCAAATTTTTCAAAAAAGACTTGTTTTCTTTTTAAAGTTGTCCCAAAATTTTTCAAAATTATTTCAAATATTTTCTAAAATATCCTTACATTTTTCTAAACACTAAACTCTAATAATTTCACAATTTACTTTATTTTTACTATTTTCCAAGTATTTTTCTATTTTTAAAAAAAATAAAAAATTCACTGAGGTTTCAAAAAATCAGGAAACTTCACATGGCTGTTAAACATATTTTTCTAAGGCACATAGCATAAAAATATGGCCGAAAAACTCAATACTAAAAGCTGTAGGGATAAACCCCCAATTCTTGCAGAAACTTGTAAGTACTCCATTTTTTACCGCTCGGTAGTCTACACTCCGTCCAGACTTGTGTTCAAGTCATTGTGGGCATATTCCAACCGAAACCAACTTTTTAAGTCCAAATCCCGTCTGTCCATCGCTTCGCGGGCCCGCCAGGCTCAAATAGAGGCAAAATGACTGAAATACCCTTAGGGGCATTATTCTCTCCAATTCCAATTCCAATTCCAATCCCTCTCTTGAGACAGTTTATTCCTCGAGACGGTTCCAAATCAGGCACGTCTTTTCGAAGACGATAAGACCCCTTTCCAATCCCTCTCTCGAGACAGTTTATTCCTCGAGACGATTCCAAATCAGGCACGTCTTTTCGAAGACGATAAGTCCCCTTTCCAATCCCTCTCTCTCGACAGTTTATTCCTCGAGACAGTTCCAAATCAGGCGCGTCTTTTCGAAGACGATAAGTCCCCTTTCCAATCCCTCTCTCGAGACAGTTTATTCCTCGAGACGGTCCTAAATCAGGCATGTCTTTTCGGAGATAATAAGTCCCATTTCCAATCCCTCTCTCGAGACAGTTTATCCTCGAGACGGTTCTAAATCAGGCACGTCTTTTCGGAGACGATAAGTTCCCTTTCCAATCCCTCTCTCGAGACAATTTATTCCTCGAGATGGTTCCAAATCAGGCATGTCTTTTCGAAGACGATAGGTCCCCTTTCCAATCCCTCTCTTGAGACAGTTTATTCCTCGAGACGGTTCCAAATTAGGCACGTCTTTTCGAAGACGATAAGTCCCCTTTCCAATAACTCTCTCAAGACAGTTTATCCCTCGAGACGGTTCTAAATCAGGCACGTCTTTTCGGAGACGATAAGTCCTCTTTCCAATCCCTCTCTCAAGACAGTTTATTCCTCGAGACGGTTCCAAATCAGGCATGTCTTTTCGAAGACGATAGGTCCCCTTTCCAATCCCTCTCTTGAGACAGTTTATCCCTCGAGACGGTTCCAAATCAGGCATGTCTTTTCGAAGACGATAAGTCCCCTTTCCAATCCCTCTCTCGAGATAGTTTATTCCTCGAGACTGTTCCAAATTAGGCACGTCTTTTCGATGACGATAGGTCCCCTTTCCAATCCCTCTCTTGAGACAGTTTATTCCTCGAGACGGTCCTAAATCAGGCACGTCTTTTCGGAGATGATAAGTCCCCTTTCTAATCCCTCTCTCGAGATAGTTTATTCTTCCAGACGGTCCTAAATTAGGCACGTCTTTTCAGAGATGATAAGTGGCCTTTCCAATCCCTCTCTCGAGACAGTTTATTCCTCGAGATGGTTCCAAATCAGGCACGTCTTTTCAAAGACGATAAGTCTCCTTTCCAATCCCTCTCTCGAGACAGTTTATTCCTTGAGACGGTTCCAAATCAGGCACGTCTTTTCAAAGACGATAAGTCTCCTTTCCAATCCCTCTCTCGAGACAGTTTATTTCTCGAGACGGTCTGAGTAGCGGAAATACTCGTAAACATTATAACCGTCCGAGTAGCGGCAATACTCGTAAACAAGTCGACATAGGGAATTGCCAACAAACCCCTGTGTCACGACGATCGCCGTCAAAGTGGTGGAAACACTCAAAACCTGGGGCAACACCAGTACCTGCTAGCCCACTTCAGTGAAAAATGACCAAACTGTCCCTTGGGCCTTTTCCGAGACTTTTCGGTCAAGATGACCATTTTGCCCCTAGGCATCCGAACGCCCTAAGAACCACACCGGCTCTAGGTATCAAACCGATAACCTTCTGAGATTACTTGTTACAGTATTTTCAACCTTCCTCTACCTTTACGGATCATTCCAAGTTAGTTACGGCCAACCCGGTGTAAAATGACCATTTTGCCCCTGGTGGGCCGGTCTCCTTTTCTGACGACACCGGCTTTGGGTATCAAACCGGTAACCTCCCGAGATTGCTTTTTATAGTATTCTCAACCTTTCTTCATCCTTTCGGATCATTCCGAGTCAATTCCGGTAAACCCGGTGCGAAATGACCGTTTTGCCCCTAGTGGGCCGGTCGCCTTTTTCGACCACATCGGCTCTGGGTATCAAAGCGGTAACCTCCAGAGAATACCTTTTTGTAGTGTTCTCAACCTCCCTTTACCTTTCTGGATCATTCCGAGTCAGTTCCGACAAACTCGGTACAAAATGACCGTTCTGCCCCTTGTAGGCCGGTCACCTTTTCCGACCACACCGGCTCTGGGAATCAAACCGAAAACCCATGGGAACATTCTAAATAATGTTTCCAAGTCTCAAGTCTTCTTCTAGGATAGTCCGAGTTCGTACTGGCAAGTTCCCGATCCTATTGACCGTTTTGCCCCTAAAGGCCCGGTCAACCCTTCCGACACATCTTATCCTCATTTTTCAAGTCAACTATCTCCGGGACACTATTCCAAGTGTTCCTGCTCTTTTCCAACCTTTCGGGCCATTCCTGGTCCCTTAAATCAATCCCGGACTTTCCGGAGTCACTTCTAGTAAAGCTAGGCTAAAAATTGCATGGTAGTCACTAGTACAGGCGCCCAAATCTAGTCAAAAATACGTTGCTTGCCGACCTTAAACATTTCCTGAATGGCTGACGCCATTACTAGTGGTGCCAAGCCAAAAAATGGCCTGAGTGGCGCCAGTGTAATGTTTGGCCTGGTGGCATTGCAACAGGCGTCAGTGTTGTCCAACCTCTATAAATACAGAGCCTCTTCCAGCATGAAAGAGGTCTGCAAACTCAGTCTAAAAATCATATAATTTGATATACAGAGCTCGAACACTCCCTAAACCCTAGCTTTCTTAGGTTTTCCAAACCCTAGCCACCATACACTAAACCCTAGCCTTCTATACACTCATACACACCCCTATACGCTCATACACTAGCCTTCAATTCTCCTTTGAAGACTCGAAGAGCTGTAATCTAAAGTCTGAAGACAACTCTTGAAGATTGAAGACGAAGATCAAGACGGAGACCGAAGACCGAAGACAAGCAAGGCGCGCAAAATAAAGAAGACATACGGTAGGCTTTCTCTTTAAATTTCTGCACGTCCCCCCTCTCTCTTCTCTCTCCTAACCCACTTGGGTTTTCTCTATTTTAATCCCCCATCTCTTTCCCTCCCTTTCTTTGCATGCTTGAAACAAGGGGACTCCCAGTCTATGTGTAGGATTAGACTATCGGAGGGTCACCGTGTCGGGGGCTTTCCTTTAGGCTAACCGGAGACCATGTGGGTTTGGCCCCCTTGATTATGTGGTGAAGCCTTAACCTTGTATGTTCACGACACCAAATTTGCATTGTGCATATCATGATCTTGCATCTTCCAAAAGTCGTTTTCAAAATTTTTTTCAAAATTGTTTTCGAACTTGTTTTCAAATTGCATCAAAATCTCTTTTTTAAAACATGTTTTCAAAATCACAATCCTAGGGTGATTCTAGCTTTTCCATGGTTAGAATTACTTTACGAAAGTGAGACGTTTTTACACCTTCTAAAAAACTCCCTTTTCAAAAGTCTCTCTTCCTAAAAATCTCTTTTTCAACATACTTTCCTAAAAACTCCTCTTTCCAAAATTGTTTTCAGAAACTCTCTCCCAAAAATCTTTCCCAAAAACTCTCTTTCCAAAAGTCTCCCTTCTCGAAACTCCTCTCTAAGATTTTCCTTCTAAAATCTTCATTTTTAAGAAGACACTTTCCAAAACCTCATTCACTTTAAAATCTCTTTCCAAAAACTCTCTCTTCGAATTCACTTTCCAAAAACTCCTCCCTAGGATTCTCTTCTAAAAACCTTCGTTTCAAAAAACGCACTTTTCAAAAACTCTTCCCTTAGAGCCCAAGTCAAGTCCTAGAACCCACGATTAGAAAACCCTAATTTTCTTTCCAAAAACATGATTTTCAAATTTGCCTTGAAACCTAGGTTTCCAAAACCTCTTGTTTTCACATTCAACCGATACACATTTCCAAAACCTCCTATTTTTTACGTCAAAACTATAGTTTTCCAAATCTAGGGTTTCAAGAAACTTCCCTTTCCAAATCCTTGCCAAATCCAATCTTCCCTTTAGGAAACCAAATCTAATCTTCCCGTTCAGGAAACTAAATCCTATCCTCCGTTTTTGGAAACAAAATCAAACCTTCTCTTTTAGAAACAAAACCTAATCCCTTGTTTTAGGAAATAGGAATCTTAACTCTTCCTAGTCTAAATCTTTCCTAACTCAATTTCTTCCTAATCTTCTACTTTCCTAAATCTTAACTTGAACATAACAATCTTTAAAACTCAAAATCTAAATATTTCCTAATTCAACTCTCCCCTAATTTCTTACCTTCCTAAACCATAAGTTTCCTAAATCTTTCAAATCTTTCCTTAAACATTAAGCTTCCA
Source organism: Euryodendron excelsum (assembly GCA_033060915.1). Lineage (NCBI taxonomy): Eukaryota > Viridiplantae > Streptophyta > Magnoliopsida > Ericales > Pentaphylacaceae > Euryodendron > Euryodendron excelsum. The sequence continues at coordinate 9,765,079 of CM065394.1, read as the reverse complement.
AATCTTTCCTAATTCAACCCTTTCCTAACTCTATCCCTTTCCAAATCTGAACTTTTCAAATCTAAGTTTTCAAACCTTCCCTAAAATTTCAAGATTTTCTAAAACTCAAACTCTAAAACTTTTTAAATCTTAAACTTTCCAAATTTCAAATCTTCCCAAATTCGAAGTTTTTCAAAATTCAAAACTTTCTTAAGTTAAATCTTTCTAAACCCAAATCCTTCTAAATTCTAAACTTTCCTAAAACTTCAAATCTTTCTAAATCTAAAACATTCTAAACTCAAAAATTTCTTATTTTTAAAACCTTTTCCTATTTCAAAACCTTTCTTAAAATGAAACTTCCTTAATTCAAAACTTTCTTAAGCTGAAAATTTTGAAATTCTAAACCTTTCTTAAACTAAACCTTTCTAAATTCAACACTTTCCTATTTCAAGACCTTTCTTAAAACGAAACTTTCCAATTTCAAAACTTTCCTAAACCTAAAACTTTTCTAAGTTGAAACTTTCTTAATTCAAAACTTTCATATTTTCAAAACTTTCCTAAAATGACACTTTCCTTATTCGAAACTTTCCTAAATCGAATCTTTCCTAAATTCCAAGTTTCCAAATCTTCCAAGATCTTTACAAATCCAACATTCAAATCAAACCTTCCTTAAACCTTAAGATTTTCTTAAATCCTATCTTTCCTAAGTCTAGGTTTCCAAAACTTTCATCTTTTCAAAACAAGTCTAAATCTTTCTTCCAAGTGCCAATCTCTTCAAATGAAAATGCAATCTCTTCAATTCCAAAATTCTAAATTCCAATTTTCAATCTTCTATTCTAAGTTCAATCTCTCAATCTTCCAATTCAATTTCCAATTCAATCTCTTTCTTCCAAATCAACTATTCTATTTTCAATTGGACTCTTGTCCGAACTACGACTGACTTGATTCCTCCAAAAGGATACGTAGGCAACCCTCATGGGTGCGGTCACAACATTTTTCAAATCTCAAATTTCACAACATTTTTCAAATCTCAAATTTCACAACATTTTTCAAATCTCAAATTCCACAACATTTTTCAAATTTCTATTTCACAATCTTCTTCAATCTCCAATTCCATATCTATTTCAAGTTTCCAATTCCAAAAATCTATTTTCAAATCTTTATTTCCAATTTCTAAAACTTTTCAATTTCAATTCTATCTCTTCAAATCTCTTTTAAATCAAATCAATTTCTTTTCAAATCAATTTCCAAATCTATTTTTCAATTCTGTTTTTTTACACTTGCATATCATGCATTATATCTTTTTAAACATCTTTTTTCAAAGTGGATAGGATTGAACATTGGTTAGTTAAAGACTCTCATAAGTGAATCTAGGGTAGATCGACATGTAGGTACCGAAAGGGCGGGGTAGGGTGATGGCTTAGTACGTCTTCCCTGCACGTAACCAACCTCCGAACCTTAGATCATTGTTTTCAAAGACTAAAACGGAGTTATTTTTCAAAGGGCTAAATATTTTTTAAAGGTTGCTAAACAACCTGTTTCTTAAAACCCCTCTCTTGAGGAGATATTTTCAAAATCGTTTTTCCAAAACCGTAAGTTTAGTTTTCGGGTTATGCTTAGTTTTTAGGTGACCTAACTCACCTTAATCAAGTTAGGTGGCGACTCCAAATCTTTTCTAAAAGCCCTTTATTCAAATCAATTTTCAATTCAAACCTAGTCGCACTCATTTTTCTAGGAGGGTGAGTTCTAACGAGAGAGTACAGCATTTTTCCCGCTTGTGTGAGTATTCCTCGAGTGCGAAAAATCTGGGCGCGACAACTGGCGACTCCACTGGGGATACTTAGAGGGTTAGGCCATAGTCATGTCTCTTTACCCTTCACCTATGTAGAGTCTTCAATTAACTTGGTTCAATCCTATTCACTTTAAATTTTTAAGACCAAATTTTCAAAATTGTTTTCAAAAAACATGCATTTATTCATATTATCTTATATTATGTTTGTCATCAACATACTAACACATGCATCTTTGTTTTGTAGGTACACATTTTGTTTAAATTTTATTAACTGCTATGCATGAATGTGATGAACAGGATGAATGGGAGTTGTTGGGCTCTTTCCTTCACTTTTAAAAATTACACACACACTGCATGTGCACTTGCATTTTGCATACTTGCATAATTACCCTGATATGTCCTTTCTAGTTAGAAAGGGGGAACGATATATTGGTTGTGGGCAAGATGCTGTGTCAGTTTCTTCGCCTATGGCCTCTTGATGGTTCCCCCGCTCGGATCACCAACCGATCATGGCACCACCTCGGGGAGTGGGCCTAGGTTTGAAGATCTGGGGACCGAGACTTTTCGGACACATTTGTCAACCCTCAACCTCATACTCATATAGACACCATGCATAGCCGAATCTCTGCCGGATTTAAGACACGAGAATTGTTTTCAAAACCATGAAGGAAAGGGCGACTGCTCTTACTTTCATTTGTACTTGTATATCCCTGATGTTATAATGCCTATATTCATGCTGTTATAATGCATGTCTAACTGTTCATGCATACACGTTTACCTTGCTATTACATTCTCTCTCCTTATACTCTTTGCATACCCATATTCATGCATTCCATGTTCCATGTCAAGACAAGATTTCCAAGTAACTCAAGTCACTGCATTCTCATGCATATGATCAACCCATTGAGAGTGACACCAAGGTCACTCTCCCTTGCATTAAACCTACCTAAACCCTAAGGTCTCGTTTGCTTGGCGGGACTAAGCAGGACTGGACTGGACTGGACTGGACTGGACTAATCAGGATTTGACTGGACTAGACTGCACTAACAATCTCATATAGTCTTATTTGATCTTCATATGAGACAAACATGGGATAAAACCAGTAGTTATCCTTATGCCTCACAAATATGATTTAATATATAATAAAAAACACTATATTAATAATAAATAATATTGTCTTAATATATTATTGGGTACAAAATATATATTAACATATACATATAATTATAATATATAAATATGTATTATCAATATAACATTCATATATGCATACATATACAAATATGATATTAACATATAACATGTATTATATTTCTAATTTAATACTAATATACACTATATTAATATATGTATAATTATGATATTAATATAAAGCTAATATACGTGAATAATATATTAACACATATATATTATATTATACAATATTATGTTATACTATATTATATTATATTGTGTTGTTATACATAATATAAAATAATATATGCAAGTTTAGGTAAATGGTATATTTGTCTTTACACTATATTAATAATAAAAAATATTGTTTTAATATATTAACAGGTACAAAATATATATTAACTAACACACACACACATATGATATTAACATATAACATATATTATATTACTAATTTAATACTAATATACACTACATTAATATATGTATAATTATGATATTAATATAAAGCTAATATACATGAATAATATATTAACACATATATATTATATTATAAAATATTATGTTATATTATATTATGTTATTATACATAATATAAAATAATATTTGCAAATTTAGGTAAATGGTATTTTGGTCATTACCCACACAGCTTGTCTCGGGACTATCTGTCCCACCTTCACCCCTGGGACTAAATAAGGCTAAATAGTTCCACATATGTGGGATAAATAGTCCGATCCGGACTATTAGTCCGACTATTTTTTTGCAACCAAACGTGGGATTATATGGGACTGTTAGTCCAGTCCAGTCTAGTCCTGCTTAGTCCGACCAAGCAAACGAGGCCTAAGGGTTCCCATGTAACCCTAAGGACTCATGGCATGCACCTCAATTCATTTCATAAGAAGGGCCCCAATCCCTCTATGCTCATGGAGATAGGATTGCCATCAAGACAAGGGGCAACCAATCAACAAGGTCTCTCAGCGATCTCCTCGATGTCCAATCCAACGAAGGTGGATCCGAAGACTCAAGAGTAGTTTAGGTTTTCCCTTTGTAAAAGTAGATAGGTGGAAGTCCAAAGGAAAATGTTCCCCCTCCCCCTATTAAAATGTATTTCAGTTTTGTTGTATCTTAAACCCAAAATTTAATATACTTCTTTACTTTTATAAATGAATGCATGGATGGCTGAAAGTTCCTACTTGACGGTAAAGTTTCTGCATACAGGGGCAAATTCCCTATCTTCAAGAGTGGGCCAATACATCATGATTAGTTTCCCTCCTAAAGAGGGATACCCTAGGACATGCATTGCATAAAGCTCTCTAAAAACCAGAAACTGACTTGCGATTTTTGTTTTTGTCTTCTTCTTTCTCTCTTTTTATTTTTTGTTTACAGAGGTCACCCTGCACTGAGTCAACATTGCTCCCAAGAAAGGGCAACATCCACCTAGGGATCTCATTATCACCCGACAAAGAGCATCATTGATGGCTGCTAACCCTGAAGAATCCTCTCAAGTCTCTCGAGAGGAAGTCAACGAAATGAGGACTAAGATGGATGAGATGCTCAAACTCATTCAAACTCTGGCCATGAAGGATGTTACTGCGGTCCCATCATCATCTATGACTTCATCCAAGGACCCGGAGCCCGCTAATCCGAGGATCATGCTTTAGTCTGACAATGCTGGGAGGAATAAGGAAGATGCTAAAGGGGTCAACACTGAAGAAGAAGAGACCATATTGCTTTCACCTGTCATAAAGAAGGCCCCTCTAGACCCTCTCAGTCTGAAAATCCAAGGGTTGGAAGATTCATTGCGAAGTCTCCATGGCCACGATGCTTACAGATTCACTTCCTATGATGAACTCTGTTTATTCCCTGACCATCTGAGACCTGCTAAGTTTAAAATGCCTGACTTCCAAAAGTACGACAGTACCGGTAACCCCGTTGCTCATCTTCGTCTATATGCTGGAGTGCTAAGTGGATATGACAATGATCCGAAACTCCTTATGCAGCTATTCCAACATAGTCTCACAGGGTCTGCTCTACAATGGTTTGCTCGTCTGGACTTAAGGAAGATCACCACCTGGATGGAGCTAGTCAATGCGTTCAAAGCCCAATACCGTCATAGCATTGACCTCACTTCCGATTGCTGATCCTTGATGACGATAAGCAAGGGTGAGAAGGAGAGCTTTAAAGCATATGCTCTAAGATGGAGGGAGGCTGCTGCACAAGTTAATCCTCCGCTGGAGGAGAAGGAGTATGTACAACTGTTTGTGCATACTTTTCAAGGTATATTCTACAAGAAGCTCTACACAAGCGTGGGAAAAAGCTTCTCCGAGCTCATCATGCAGGGAGAGATGATAGAAAATGGCCTCAAGACAGGAAGAATTACAGATCGCTATGCCAAGACTGGAGAAAATACCGCCAACATAGCCAAGAATGTGGCTACTACAAGGGGCACGATCAGGAAGGAAAGTGAAGTGTCCGCTATTTTGCCTAGCCAACCACCCCAATACCGACCCCCGCTACAATCACCCCCAGTCCTGCCCTTGCCCACCTTGACAATGCCTACTCCAACCCCTAACTATGGCCCCGCTGGGGCACGACCTAACTTTAATAGACCTGCTACACGCATCCGTACCTTCGATGCCTTAGCCTACACCCAAACTGAGGCTTACCATAGCCTTTTGAAGAACAACATCTTGAAGCCCTTACCTGCTTGCCCGTTGCCAAGCCCTCTGCCCTCGACCTTTAATGCTGCTCTTACATGTGAATATCATTCAGGTGGCCAGGGGCACGACACCGAAAGCTGCTTTGCTCTCAAGCACAAGATCCAAGACCTGATCGATAATAAGACTATTGATCTACAGCCGGTAAAACCTGCTCCCATTCCCAATGTGACCGCTAACCGTCTGCCGGATCACACCGTCAATATGATACTAGTAGAGATGGAAGGCAAGGGAAATCGACGAGCTCGAGGCTGAAGGTTATGAGAGCGATTGGGAGGCCGATGAAGAAAGTGACTAGAAGGAAGATCTCCCATTGTGCTCGATTTATCTTTATAACCCTGAGGAGGTGCCTGATGCTTCTGACTGGCCCATTGAGGAGCCAATATTTCCAGAAGATGGGATGACCAAGAACACAGTTGTTGATGGATGGGGTGCTGAGTTTCTGCATCCAAGGTATGCCGTGGCGGAACGTCACTTACTAGAAAACCCTTGGCCTGCAACTGAGTACAACTATGAAGACATGGGCTGGGAGCTAGAGGAGTCAAGAGAACAGACAGAGCCATTTGAATTAGAAGGGGATGAGCTGGTCACCCTGTTTACAGAAGAACCCACTGCAAAGAACAAGAAGGAGGCTGACAACTGCATCAACAATGTCAACATCTTCGGAGCTCTAAGAGAAGCCTTTTCTTGTCTCGCCTTAACCGAGGATCCAAGTCGTGAATGGAGCATCGAAGATGTGGGAATTGTCCCAAAGCCGTACTAGAATGGGTTCCTTGCAAAAGCGTACAAGAGAGGGGTGTTGTCACCCACTTTCTTTCCATCCCTCTTACTTACTGTCTTTAAATTAATGTTTACATTTTCTTATTGCTTAAGACTTTTACGCTTTCCGTAAAAATAATAATAATAATCAAATGACAGTCTTTTATTCCATTGTTGTTGTCTTGTCTTCCCTAGGGAATAGTGACTACTTTCTACGGAAGGGGTATGATTTATCTTATGGAATGATCCAACTTGAAGGGATGATAGCATGAGTTAACCACTCACCAAATGATCAGCTTTCTAGAGAGAGAGGACAAAGATGAGTGAGGATACTACCCAAAGGCAACACTTGCAAGACTCTGAAGCTAGGCGATGTGTGGCCAGTTTATCAAAATGAAGAGGAGCCATCTTTCACTTCCCCACATATAAACAAAAAGAATAAATAACTAAATAAATGAACAAACGTGCTCCTATTCCCTTTGCTTAACCCCTGGAGCCTCGTAAGAAATGAAGTTTTCTTCGTCAACCTCGATCTAAGACTGTCCTCCCCACACTGGGGCAGACAATAGTTTGAGAGCTCTAGGAATGGTATCCACCCTCGCTGTGCTAAGGCAGCGATAAAAGCTCTATAGATCAAGCAATCTAATTCAAAGTGAAGAGAGGCCCTCATTTCATTTCCCATGCAGTTAAAAGCAACCCCTTGCCAAACCTGTTGAGCCACCTATCCTTTTCTCAAGAAAACCCCAGCCTAGGGATCACCGCCCACATTAGGTAGATTGAACTGCCAAGGAAAAAATCTAAGGGAAAAGGGACGAAGAATTATTCATTTCCTAAAGGAATAGAAAGAAAAGCAAAGGAAAGGAGTTGCCAAGGGGCAAGAAGCCAAAAAAAAAAAAAAAAAGAAAACCATGATTTTAAGGAAAGGCCTAAAGAAGCCATGATGGAGTCATCCTCAAAGGCATAATGAGAGGATTGAAAGAAAAGAAAGCCATGTTTATCTCAAAAAGTATATAGAAAGGGTGAAAAAACAAGGTCATTGTCATCCTGAGAAGTATATGGTCAAAAGCAAGAAGGAAATTCAAAGGTGATCGTAGGTTATGATGAAACCAAGTAGAAACAATAGGTTCGAGCCTTTACCCTTTCTTGCAAAACCCCGAAACCATGGCCTACATTACAACCCTATTAAAGTCCCCTCTGATTGAAAGCGGATTGCTTGATCTAAACGAGCTAGACACATTGCCAAAGCTAAGAAGGATGCTAGTCCTACTAAAAAAATACTCAAGGATGGTATGGATCTAAACCCTACTAAAAACAACAATCGAATTTGAGCCTACATATCCCATTATTTCTAAAACCCCATAACCTAGCCTACATTACAGTCCTAAACAAAGCCTCCTCGGATTAAAATGACTGGCCACTTATGGCTCTACCAAATGCCAGGTAAGCTGTTGCTAAAACCCTAAGAGTTGAGAGTCTCAGCCCAATAACCATATGCACTAACCCTAAGACAGAGAGTTGGAGGCGATCAAAAGGTTGAGAAAGGTGCGAAATGCTATCATCCAGTCAAGATGGGGCTGAGCCAAAAGAGAGGCTAAATCCCCGAAGAGGAGGGAGTTACCATTCCCAGGACTACAAGTCTAACAGCACCCTGTGTCATTCTTTTAACATATTTCTAACTTATGATGCATATTCTAAAAAAAAAAAAAAATCAGCATATCCTTTGCAGACATAGGATATAACTCCCTATAGAAATAAAAGTCATTAACATCAACTCATGTAATATATATCTAACATCATCATACATCACATGCATATGATCATATGCCTAGCTGCAAAGATCATAAATATATCTGTTTGTCCATGCATCTGAATACTATAAATATCCATTTTTGTACAAAATATCAAAATAAAACTGTCTAACATAAATACAACTCAGGGACAAGGGGCAAAGGAGCATCAGAGTCTCTATAAGGGGCATCTATCACAGGTCAAAGTCGATATCATCTGGATCAAAATCCCCGAAGCCCGGCATCGGAGGAGGTGGATAACTACTCAAAGCACCACCATCCTATAGGGAAGATAAAACTGAAATCAGCTGCATACAAAAGGAACTAAACAGTAGCAGAGCAAGAAGAAGCAAAGAAAGAGTAACTTACCCCCCCCCCCACCACCCAGCCGAGATAACCGAGCTATCAAGGAAGCCACCTCGGCCTGGTATTGATCCCGCTCCATCTGGTACTGATCCCTCTGGTCTCTCACAGTAGTAAACTCGGCTTGGGGCATATATCCTCTAGCACAGTGCCACAAGTCAACCACCTCCTGGCCAACAGCGTACCCGTCGACTACTACCTCAAACCGGGTGAAGGCATCGACTGAATGAGCCCTAAAGTGCACAACATAATCTATATCCGGAGGAAGCAAGAGCTCAGCACCTGGCTGATGCTCCTGATAAGGGATAGGCACTCGTGCCACCAGGGCTCCAAACATATACTCTGGCGGAGCTCCTGCTAATCGGAACTCCTCATGAAACTACCGCCAGTGTCGCTCTCCAAGATAGGACTCCCAATTGTCATCACTAAGAAAAGCAACTCTCGACAGGGACAACGGGACTAGGTACCGGACTGTCTCATAATGGACTGATCCAATGAAGGGCCGCCAGGTCACGTCCCTCGCCTCAATCAGCTTCAAATTAGTTTGGAGGGTTACAAAATTGGTAATCTCCGATCGCTGGGCTACCCAGTCACGAGCCCACCTCAAAGTGCGAGGATAGAGATCATCCTCAACAACTGCAGGGCGACGAATAGGAAGGTACTCGTAGCTCCACCAGATGTGGAAGGGCCAGAAACTAGTCATGCTGCCCCAACGAGAAGAAGTCCGTACCCGCATCGACCGAAGAAAGAAGCCAAAGGAAAAGGACCTCGAGTCCAGCTCAGATAAGGCTCCAAGATCGGCTACAATACTCACCAAACGACACGGCACGAGTGACTTGTTGTTGTTGCAGAAGCAGCTAAAGATGATATACAACACAAGTCGTCTTCTCATGATGTCCAGCCTGGTAGGCGATGGCTCAGTAGCAAAAGTACGGTCATCCTGGCTGATCCAAGAGACTGGGAAGGCAGAACGCTCAGGAGGAGGCAAGTCCAACAACAAACAGGCCTCGTCCCTACTGACTGGATGCAGGGTGATCCGCCGGCCGACAAAGGAGAGCCCTGTAATAATCGCCCAATCCAAAGGGGTGGGACCTAACTCGAAGCTGACAAAATGAAAAGTCCCGGTCTCCTCGAACCACCTCTCAACAAGTGCTAGTACCAAATGCCGGTTCAGGCGGTTCGCCTGTAATCCCATGAAAGCACCAAATCCGATCTCCGCCAAGAAGGCATGGTATGATGGGGCAGCCCGCTACATGGTCACAAAAACCTGATGAATAGCCCCTCTAAAAGCTGTATGTACCCGTGGAGGAGGCAAATGATGTCTAGAGTACACACTAGGGTGATAAGCAAGATCCCTGAGTGGTGGGACGTCTGGTATCTGCCGATCTCCCAAGTTGGCATTCGTCTACCTATGCCTGGAAGAAGCTCTCCCATAACCGGTCACCTGATCCCCAGGGCCTGGTACCTCCTCCTCAACATTAATCTCCTTGGCGAAAGCCTGCTCAACTGGAGGAAAAGGGTCGACAGGTAGCCTACTCCCTTGCCCACTCTGACTGGAGGAAGATCGTCCGATAGATCGTCGACTACCTTTAGATCGACTAGAGCTGCTAGCAGAATCCGTCCAGGCCGCCTTCCCCGAGCGGGGCCTCCTCTCAGAACCGTCATCACTCGCGTCTGCCATCCTGAAAAGGTAAGCCAAGATAAGAGATATTAACATATTATGCATGCAGTTCAAATAATAAAGCAAAAATAAACAACTAACACAAACAAAATAAATAAAGGATTTCGAATAACAAATCAAAAACAAAATTTCTACACATCAAGGTTTTCTAATTTTCAAATCACATCTCAAGGGTTCTCTGTCTTTTTCCTCCAAAAAGATTTTATTTCTAAAAACAAAAAAAAACTTTTTCTAACTTATTCCCTAATTTTTAAAAATTTCGGCAGAGTCCGGTTAAAAAATAGCCCCTACAACACCCATGACATCAACACAAAACACAAAGCGTGCATTTCACATTGTCATAATCACATAACATCAGCACCCGTGCACTTTTTTCCAATTTTCAAATTTTCAAAAACACATGTTTTATAGTTTCAATAAATCCATGGTTTTCAAAAATGCCTCAAAATTCTTCAAAATTCTTTCAAATGTTTTCCAAAAATATTCCTACCTTTTTCAAATTTTTAACTCTAAAAATCCCATCAATTTCTTGAATTTTTTCATTTTTCTAAATTTTCTAAGTATTTTCCTATTTTTCAAAAAATAAAAAATTCACTGAGTTTTCAAAAAATCACGAAACTTCATACGGTTGTTAAAGACATTTTTCTAAGGCACATTGCACAAAAATATAGCCAGAAAACTGAATGCCCAAGTCTGTAGGAACAAATTCACTATTCCTGCAGAAAACCCTCTTCACATATTCATATATAATCACTCAAATTCAATCAAACAAGCACCAAAATGCAAAAATAATATCACCATCATGGTTAAAACACATCAAAACATCAAGTTCCAATATTCACATGATTTAAACGAAGTTCTACGCATCAAAATCAACAAAATTTAAAAACTCACTTTTTGGAAGTTTTCCGGCAAAATCTTCTCTTCCGGTGACTTTTTCGGCGACGTGGTCTCCTTCCGACAATCACCTGTGGTTTCCAAGAAGTTCTCCTTCAATGTCCTAGATGGTTTCCTCGTAATGACTTTTGAATTTGTGAGAAACTCCAAAAATCCTGCAACTCTTCGAATCAGAATTTTTCTGGTTTTAATCTCAAGCCTGGCGCCACTAGTAGAGGCGCCAAGCTTCTTCTGCCAAAGGCGCCACTCCTAGTAGCGCCAGCGTCCACTTCTGGGCAACTTTGCCCTTTTTCCCGTCAAAACTCGTTTTTGAAGGCCTTTTTGGCCCGTTATCCGTTTTCGACCCCTATTGTCGAAAGATTTCCAATGTCCGTCCCTCTGACTACCTAGCGGTTAAAATGTGACTCTTACTCTTCTCATTTTCTGTCTTTGACAAGCAAAGACAGAAAAAGAGGGGTAGCTGTAAGCATCCCATTTTTTACCGCTTGGCAGTCTACACTCTATCTAGACTTGTGTTCAAGTCATTGTGGGCATATTCCAACTGAAACCAACTTTCTAAGTCCAAATCTCGCTTATCCATCGCTTCGTGGGCCTACCAGGCCCAAATAGAGGCAAAATGACTGAAATGCCCTTAGGGGCATTATTCTTTCCAATTCCAATTCCAATTCCAATCCCTCTCTTGAGACAGTTTATTTCTCGAGACGGTTCCAAATCATGCACGTCTATTCGAAGACGATAAGACCCCTTTCCAATCCCTCTCTCGAGACAGTTTATTCCTCGAGATAGTTCCAAATCAGGCACGTCTTTTCGAAGATGATAAGTCCCCTTTCCAATCTCTCTCTCGACACAGTTTATTTCTCGAGACGGTCCTAAATCAGGCATGTGTTTTCGGAGACGATAAGTCCCTTTTCCAATCCCTCTCTCGAGACAGTTTATTCCTCGAGATGGTTCCAAATTAGACACGTCTTTTCGAAGACGATAAGTCCCTTTTCCAATTCCTCTCTCGAGACAGTTTATTCCTCGAGACGGTTCCAAATTAGGCACGTTTTTTCGAAGACGATAAGTCCCCTTTCCAATCCCTCTCACGAGACAGTTTATCCCTCGAGACGGTTCTAAATCAGGCACGTCTTTTTGGAGACAATAAGTCCCCTTTCCAATCCTTCTCTCAAGACAGTTTATTCCTTGAGACGATTCGAAATCAGGCACGTATTTTTGAAGACGATAAGTCCCCTTTCCAATCCCTCTCTCAAGACAGTTTATTCCTCGAGACGGTTCCAAATCAGGCACGTCTTTTCGAAGACGATAAGTCCCCTTTCCAATCCCTCTCTTGAGACAGTTTATTCCTCGAGATGGTTCCAAATCAGGCATGTCTTTTTGAAGACGATAAGTCTTCTTTCCAATCCCTTTCTCGAGACTGTTTATTCCTCGAGACGGTCCGAAATCAGGCACGTCTTTTCAAAGACGATAAGTCCCCTTTCCAATCCCTCTCTCGAGACAGTTTATTCCTCAAGACGGTTCCAAATCAGGCACGTCTATTCGAAGACGATAAATTCCCTTTCCAATCCCTCTCTCAAGACAGTTTATTCCTCGAGACAATCTGAGTAGCGAAAATACTCGTAAACATCACAACCGTTTGAGTAGCGGAAATACTCGTAAACAGGTCGACATAGGGAATTGCCAACAAACCCCTGTATCACGACGACTGCCGTCATAGTGGTGGAAACACTCAAAACCCAAGTCAACACCAGTATCTGCTAGCCCACTTTGGTGAAAAATGACCAAACTGTCCCTTGGGCCTTTTCCGAGACTTTTCAGTCACGATGACTATTTTGCCCCTTGGCATTTGAACGCCCCGAGAACCACACCGGCTTTGGGTATCAAACTGGTAACCTTTTGAGATTACTTCTTATTGTATTCTCAGCCTTCCTCTACCTTTCCGGATCATTCCGAGTTAGTTCCGGCCAGCTCGGTGCAAAATGACCATTTTGTCCCTGGTGGGCCGGTCTTCCTTTTCGACCGCACCGACTCTGGGTATCAAACCGGTAACCTCCTGAGACTGCTTTTTATAGTATTCTTAACCTTTCTTTATCCTTTCAGATCATTCTGATTCAATTCTGGTAAACCCGGTGCGAAATGACCGTTTTGCCCCTGGTGGGCCGGTCGCCTTTTCTGACTACACCGGCTCTGGGTATAAAACTGGTAAGCTCCCGAGAATACCTTTTTGTAGTGTTCTCAACCTCCCTTTACGTTTCCGGATCATTCCGAGTCAGTTGCGGCAAACCCGATACAAAATGACCGTTTTGCCCCTGGTGGGCCGGTCACCTTTTTCGACCACACCGGCTCTGGGAATCAAACCGGCAACCCTTGTGAACATTCTGAATAATGTTTTCAAGTCTCAAGTCTTCTTCCGGGACAGTCCGAGTTCGTCCCGACAGCTTCCCGATCTGATTGACCGTTTTGCCCCTAAAGGCCCGGTCGACCCTTCCGACACATCTTATCCTTATTTTTTAAGTAAAATACCTCCAGGACACTATTCTAAGTGTTCCTGCTCTTTTTCGACCTTCTGGGCCATTCTCGGTCCCTTAAATCATTCCCCGACTTTCCAGAGTCACTCCTAGTGAAGCCAGGCTAAAAATTGCATAGTAGTCACTAGTACAGGCGCCCAAATCTAGTCAAAGATATGTTGCTTGCCGACCTTAAACATTTCCTAAATGGCTGGCACCACTACTAGTGGTGCCAAGCCAAAAATAGCCTAGCGCCACTCCTAGTGGCGCTAGTGTAAAGTTTGGCCTGGCGCTACTGCAACAGGCGCTAGTGTTGTGCAACCTCTATAAATACAGAGCCTCTTCCAGCGTGAAAGAGGTCCGCAAACTCAGTCTAAAAATCATATAATTCGATATAAAAAGCTTGAACACTCCCTAAACCCTAGCTTTCTTAGGTTTTCCAAACCCTAGCCACCATACACTAAACCCTAGCCTTCTATACACTTATACACACCCCCATACACTCATCCACTAGCCTTCAATCCTCCTTTGAAGACTTGAAGAGCTGCAATCTAAAGTTTGAAGACAACTCTTGAAGATTGAAAACGAAGATTAAGATGAAGACCGAAGACCAAAGACAAGCAAGGCGCACAAAATAAAGAAGATATACGGTAGGCTTTCTCTTTAAATTTCTGCACTTCCCCCCACTCTCTTCTCTCTCCTAACCCACTTGGGTTTTCTCTATTTTAATCCCCCATCTCTTTCCCCCCCTTTCTTTGCATGTTTGAAACAAGGGGACTCCCTGTCCATGTGTAGGATTAGAGTATCGGAAGGTCACCGTGTCGGGGGCTTTCCTTTAGGCTAACCGGAGACCACGTGGGTTCGGCCCCCTTGATTATGTGGTGAAGCCATAATCTTGTATGTTCACGACCCCAAATTTGCATTGTGCATATCATGATCTTGTATCTTCCAAAAGTCATTTTCAAAGTTGTTTTCAAAATCGTTTTCGAACTTGTTTTCAAAATTGAATCAGAATCTCTTTTTCAAAACATGTTTTCAAAATCACAATCCTAGGGTGATTCTAGCTTTTCCATGGCTAGGATTGCTTTAGGAAAGTGTTACATTTAAAGTGACCAATACGGTCCATATTTTCAAATCTTGTTGTTTTCAAAACCACTTTCCTAAAGTGGTTTTAGCCCTCTTATGGTTAGAATTGCTTTAGGAAAGTGAGACGTTTTTACACCTTCTAAAAAACTCCCTTTTCAAAAGTCTCTCTTCCTAAAAATCTCTTTTTTAACATACTTTCCTAAAAACTCCTCTTTCCAAAATTGTTTTCAGAAACTCTCTCCCAAAAATCTTTCCCAAAAACTCTCTTTCCAAAAGTCTCCCTTCTCGAAACTCCCCTCTAAGATTTTCCTTCTAAAATCTTCGTTTTTAAGAACACACTTTCCAAAACCTCATTCACTTTAAAATCTCTTTCCAAAAACTCTCTCTTCGAATTCACTTTCCAAAAACTCCTCCCTAGGATTCTCTTCTAAAAACCTTCATTTCCAAAAATGCACTTTCCAAAAACTCTTTCCTTAGAGCCCAAGTCAAGCCCTAGAACCCACGATTAGTAAACCTTAATTTTCTTTCCAAAAACATGATTTTCAAACTTGCCTTAAAACCTAGGTTTTCAAAACCTCTTGTTTTCACATTCAAATGATGCACATTTCCAAAACCTCCGATTTTCTACGTCAAAACTATAGTTTTCCAAATCTAGGGTTGCTAGAAACTTCCCTTTTCAAATCCTTGGCAAATCCAATCTTCCCTTTAGGAAACCAAATCCAATCTTCCCATTTAGGAAACTAAATCCTATCCTCCGTTTTTGGAAACAAAATCAAACCTTCTCTTTTAGAAACAAAACCTAATCCCTTGTTTTAGGAAATAGGAATCTTAACTCTTCCTAGTCTAAATCTTTCCTAACTCAATTTCTTCCTAATCTTCTACTTTCCTAAATCTTAACTTGAACATAACAATCTTTAAAACTCAAAATCTAAATCTTTCCTAATTCAACTCTCCACTAATTTCTTACCTTCTTAAACCATAAGTTTCCTAAAGCTTTCAAATCTTTCCTTAAATATGAAGCATCCAAATCTTTCCTAATTCAACCCTTTCCTAACTCTATCCCCTTCCAAATCTCAACTTTCCAAATCTAAGTTTTCAAACATTCCCTAAAATTTCAAGAGTTTCTAAAACTCAAACTCTAAAACTTTTTAAATCTTAAATTTTCCAAATTTCAAATCTTTCCAAATTCGAAGTTTTTCTAAACTCAAAGCTTTCTTAAGTTAAATCTTTCTAAATTCTAAAATTTCCTAAAACTTCAAATCTTTCCAAATCTAAAACTTTCCAAACTCAAAACTTTCTTATTTTTAAAACCTTTCCTATTTCAAAACCTTTCTTAAAATGAAACTTTCTTAATTCAAAACTTTCTTAAGTTGAAAATTTTCAAATTCTAAACCTTTCTTAAACTAAACCTTTCTAAATTCAACACTTTCCTATTTCAAGACCTTTCTTAAAACGAAACTTTCCAATTTCAAAACTTTCCTAAACCTAAAACTTTCCTAAGTTAAAACTTTCTTAATTCAAAACTTTCCTAATCCGAATCTTTCCTAAATTCCAAGTTTCCAAATCGTCCAAGATCTTTCCAAATCCAACATTCAAATCAAACCTTCCTTAAACCTCAAGTTTTTCTTAAATCCTATCTTTCCAAAGTCTAGGTTTTCTAAACCTTCATCTTTCCAAAACAAGTCTAAATCTTTCTTCCAAGTTCCAATCTCTTCAAATCAAAATCCAATCTCTTCAATTCCAAAATTCTAAATTCCAATTTTTAATCTTCTATTCTAAGTTCAATCTCTCAATCTTTCAATTCAATCTCTTTCTTCCAAATCAACTCTTCTATTTTCAATCGGACTCTTGTCCGAACTACAACTGACTTGATTCCTCCAAAAGGATACGTAGGCAACCCTCATGGGTGCGGTCACAACATTTTTCAAATCTCAAATTCCATAACATTTTTCAAATTTCTATTTCCACAATCTTCTTCAATCTCCAATTCTATATTTATTTCAAGTTTCCAATTTCAAAAATCTATTTTCAAATCTTTATTTCCAATTTCTAAAACTTTCCAATTTCAATTCTATCTCTTCAAATCTTTTTTAAATCAAATCAATTTCTTTTCAAATCAATTTCCAAATCTATTTTTCAATTCTCTTTTTTTACACTTGCATATCATGCATTATATCTTTTTAAACATTTTTTTCAAAGTGGATAAGATTGAACATTGGTTAGTTGAAGATTCTCATAGGTGAATCTAGGGTAGATTGACATGTAGGTACCGAAAGGGCAGGGTAGGGTGATGGCTTAGTGCGTCTTCCCTACACGTAACCAACCTCCGAACCTTAGATCACTGTTTTCAAAGACCAAAACGGAGTTATTTTTCAAAAATGGCTAAATATTTTCTAAAGGTTGCCAAACAACCTATTTTCTTAAAAACCCTCTCTTGAGGAGATATTTTCAAAATCATTTTTCCAAAACCCTAAGTGTAGTTTTCGGGTTATGCCTAGTTTTTCTTAATCAAGTTAGGTGGCGACTCCAAATCTTTTCTAAAAACCCTTTATTCAAATCAATTTTCAATTCAAACCTAGTCGCACTCATTCTTCTAGGAGGGTGAGTTCTAACGAGAGAGTACAACATTTTTCCCGCTTGTGTGAGTATTCCTGAAGTGTGAAAAATCTAAGCGCGACAAAACCCCCTTCACGTAATCATGCAAAATCTCTCACATTCAACCAAACGAACACCAAAATGTAAAAATAACTCCACCAAAGTGTTCGGACTGTATCAAAACATCAATTTTCACTATTCATATGATTCAAACGGAATTCCACACATCAAAATCAACATAAAATCAAAAACTCACCTCTTGGAGTTCTCTGCGAAATCGTCTCTTCTGGTGACTTTTCCGGCAATGATGTCTACTTCCGGTAATCCCACGTGGTCCTTAAGAAGCGCTCCTTCAACATCCAAGTCGTTCTCCTTGCAAAAACTTGCACTCTTAGAAAATCTCGCAATCCCGCAAGCGTTTGAACAATAAATTTTTCTAGTTTTGTTCCTAAGCCTGGCGCCACTAGTAGTTGTGCCAATGTCAAATTCTGGGCAGTTTTGTCCTTTTTCCCAACAAAACTAGTTTTCAAAGGCCTTTTGGGCCTGATATTCGTTTCCAAACTCCAACTTTTAGAAATTTCCAAAGTTCGTCCCTCCAACCGTCTCACGATCAATATAAGACTTTTACTCTATCGTTTTCCGTCTTCGACATGCAAAGACAAAAAAAGAGGGGCAGCTGTAAGCACCCCATTTTTGCCCGCTCGGTAGTCTCTAGTTCGTTTAGACTTGAGTTCAAGTTAATACAGACATATTCCAATTTAAATTAGTTTTCCAAACTAACATCAGTCAATCCATCGCTTCGTGGCCTCGCTGGGCCCAAATAAAGCCAAAATGACCAAAATGCCCTTGGGGGCATTGTTCGGCCCAATTCTAATGGACACGTCTTTTTGAAGACAGTAAGTCCCTGTTTTAATCTCAAATCCAATTTCAAGTCCAATTCCAATTAAATCCGGCACACGTTTCTAGAAAGTTGATTCCTCAAGGTGGTAAGACCATCCAATTCGGCACGTTTTCTCAAAAAAATCTTTGGAACGGTAAGTCCCTTCAAACCCATGAACCGGGACAAGACCCCAAGTCCTTGAGATGATAGAACGGTCCACCTATAGCGCTTGTTAGCCCACCAATGAAGAAATGTTCGTTTTGGCACGCCTTTCGAGAAAGTTAATTCCTCAGGCAAAAAGTCCACCTTACAGCTTCCTGAGATCAGGTAGTCTCTGGAATGTTCACGGCCCATTGGAGTAATGGAAGTACTCGTAAACATCGCAACCGTTAGAGTGGCGAAAACACTCGTAAACAGGTTGATATAGAGAATTGCCAAACAAACCCCCTGTGTCACGGGACGGCTGTCAGAGTGACGGAAACACTCAAAACCTAGGTTAACACCAGTGCCTGCTAGCCCACTCTGGTGAAAAATGACCAAACTACCCCTAGGGCCCTTTTTTCAGCCTGTTTCTTGAGAAAGTACCTAAGTCCTCAGAATGGTAAGTCCACCCTTCCAAGATTGTCTTAAAAACAAACCGGCATGATTGTAAGCACCCCATTTTTGACCATTTGGCATTCTACAGTCTGTCCAGACTTGTATTCAAGTCAATGTGGACATATTCCCAATCTAAATCAACTTTCTCAAGTCTAATCCCGTCAATTCATCGCTTCGCGGGCTCGCTTGGCCCAAATAGAAGTGAAATGACCAAAATGCCTTTGGGGGCATTGTTCGGTCCAATTCCAAATCAGGCACGTCTTTCCGAAGACGGTAAATCCCCTTTCCAATTCCAACAGGCATGTCTTTCTGAAGACTGTAAGTCCCCTTTTCAATTCTAATAGGCGCGTCTTCCCAAAGACGGTAAGTCCCCTTCAAATCTCGTAGGCACATCTTCTCGAAAACGGTAAGTGCCCTTTTTCAATTCCAATTCAAATTCCAATTCCAATCCCTCTCTCGTGAAAGTTGATTCCTCGAGATAGTAAGTCTATCCTTTTCGACACTTTTTTTGAAGAATGTTTCTTCGGAATGGTAAGTCCTTTCAAACCCGTCGACCGGGATGAGACCCCAAGTCCCCGAGATGGTAGAACGGTCCACCTTTGGTGCCTGTTAACCCGCCAATGCAGAAAGGTCCGTTTCGGCACGCCTTCCGAGAAAGCTGATTCTTATGCGCTAAGTCCCTTTAGCAGCTTCCCGAGATTAGGCAGTCTCGGGGATGATTACAAACCATTAGAGTAGCGGAAGTACTCGCAAACATTGCAACCGTTAGAGTAATAGAAATACTCATAAACAGGTCGATATTGGGAATTGCCAACAAACCCCTGTATCATGGGACCGCCGTTAGAGTGGCAGAAACACTCAAAACCCAGGTCAACACCGGTGCCTGCTAGCCCACTTCGGTGAAAAATGACCAAACTACCCCTAGGGCCATTTTCGGCACGTTTCTCAAAAAAATACCTAAGTCCTCAGAACGGTAAGCCCATCCTTCCAAGATTGTCTGAAAGGCAATCTGGCATGATTAGGTGCCTTCTAGTTAGTTTCGGGCCAGTTCCGAGACTATCCAGTCAAGATGACCATTTTGCCCCTAGGCATTCGAACGCACCGGGGACCACACCTAGTGAAGCTAGACTAAAAATTGCATGGTAGTCACTAGTACAGGCACCCAAATATTCTTAAGATACATTGCTTGCTGACCTTAAAACTTTCTTAACTAGCTGGCGCCACTAGAAAGAATTTTTAGCCTAGTGCCACCGCAATAGGCTCTAGGTTCATCCTCTGTCTATAAATACAGAACCTTCTCCAGTGTGAAAGAGGTCTGCAAACTCAGTCTAAAAACCCTACTTTTCAATACACAGAGCTCGTGCCTCCCTAAACCCTAGCTCCTTTAGGTTCTCTAAACCCTAGCCTCCATACTCATATACATTCACATAAACTCATACACTAGCCTCCAAAGCATCCATTGAAGACTTGAAGTACTCCAAACTAAAGTTCTTGAAGATCAAGACGAAAACTGAAATGAAGACCGAAGCAAAGCAAGAAAAGTAAAGCGCGTAAAGTAAAGCAAAATAAACAAGACACAAGGTAGGCTTTCTATTTAAGTTTACGCATCTTCCCCCTCTCTTCTCTCTCTGAACCCACTGTGGTTTTCTTCTATTTTAATCCCCCATTTTCTTCCCCCCCTTTCTTGCATGCTTGAAACAAGGGACTTCCTGGTCCATGTGTAGGATTAAGCTATTGGATGGTCACCGTGTCGAGGGCTTTCTTTTAGTCTAACCGGAGACCACGTGGGTTCGGCCCCTTTGATTATGTGGTGAAGCCTTTAACCTTGTATGTTCATGACCCCAACTTGCATTGTGCATATCATGATCTTGCATTCTTCTAAAATTCGTTTTCAAACTTTGTTTTCAAAACTTGCATTAACATTATTTTCAAACTTACATCAAAACCTATTTTTTCAAAACTTGTTTTCAAAATCACAATCCTAAGGTGATTCTAGTTTTTCGTGGCTAGGGTTGCTTTAAGAAAGTGTTACATTTAAAGTGACTTATATGGTCTATATTTTTAAATCCTTGTTGTTTTTAAAACCAATATCTTAAAGTGGTTCTAATCTTCTTATGGTTAGAATCGCTTTAAGAAAGTGAGATATTTTATATACTTTCTAAAAACTCTCTTTTCAAATCTATCCCTCTAGAAATCTCTTTTCTAACATACTTTCTAAATACTCTCTCCAATCTCCTTTCCAAAATTGTTTTCAAAAACTCCCTCCAAAAATCTATTTCTCAAAACTTCTTTTTAAACTCCTTTCGAAAACACTCTTCTCAAAATTCACTTTCTAAAAACGCACCCTAAATCTCTTTCCTGAAAACTATTTCCAGCAATCTCCTTCCAAAAATCTTTCTAAAAACTTTCTCTTCAAAACTCACCTTCTAGAAACTCCTCTCTAGGATTTTCTTCCAAAAAATCACTTTCCAAAATCTCCTTCCTTAGAGTCCAAGTCAAACCTTAGAACCCACGATTAGGAAACCCTAGTTTTTCTTTCCAAAAACATGATTTTCAATCTTGCCTTAAAACCTAGGTTTCCAAAACCTCTTGTTTTCTACATCAAACTTATATAGGTTTCCAAAATCTATTTTCTATGTCAAAACTATAGTCTTCCAAATCTAGGGTTTCTAAAACTTCCCCTTCCAAATCCATGCCAAATTCAATCTCCCGTTTAGGAAACCAAAGCCAATCTTCCCTTTTAGGAAACTAGATACAATCCTTAGTTTTTGGAAACAAAATCAAAACGCTTCTTTTAGAACAAAATCCAACCCGTTGTTTTAGGAAATAGGAATCTCAATCCTTCCAACTCCAAATCTTTCCTAATTTAAATCATTCCTAATCTCATACCTTTCCAAGCCTCAAGTTTCCAAAACTTGAGCGTTTAAAATCTTTTCTTAAACTTTAAGCTTCCAAATCTTTCCTAATTCAACCCTTTCCTAGTTATAAGCACCCCATTTTTGATCGCTCGGCAGTCTACACTCCGTCCAGACTTGTTTTCAAGTCATTGTGGACATATTCCAATCGAAACCAATCCTTTAGGTCCAAATTCTGTCTTTAAATCGCTTCGCAGGCCTGCCAGGCCCAAATAGAGGCAAAATGACCAAAATGCCCTTAGGGGCATTGTCCTTTCTTATTCCAATTCCAATCCCTCTCGCGAGACAGTTTATTCCTCGAGACGGTCCGAGTAGCAAAACTACTCACAAAACCGTTAGAGTGGCAAAAACACTCACAAAACCGTTAGAGTAGCGGAAGTACTCACCAAACCGTTAGAGTAGCGAAAATACTCACACCGTTAGAGTGGCGGAAACACTCAAAACCCAGGCACGTCTCTTCGGAGATGGTAAGACCCCTTTCCAATCCCTTTCTCGAGACAGTTTATTCCTCGAGATGGTTCCAATCCAGGCACATCTCTTCGGAGACAGTAAGACCCCTTTCCAATCCCTCTCTCGAGACAGTTTATTCCTCGAGACGATCCGAGTAACAAAACTACTCACACAATCGTTAGAGTAGCAGAAATACTCACAGAGCCGTTAGAGTAGCGGAAATACTCACAGAACCGTTAGAGTAGCGGAAATACTCACAGAACTATTAGAGTAGCGGAAATACTCTCAAATCGTCAACCTCGTCCGAGTAGTGGAAATACTCAACCCCGTCCGAGTGGCGGAAACACTCAAAACTTAGGTCAACACCCGTGGCTGTTAGCCCACTTCGGTGGAAAAGGACCAAACTACCCTTAGGACCTTTTCCGAGACTTTTCGGTCAAGATGACCATTTTGCCCCTAGGAATCCGAACGCCCCGAGAACCACACCGGCTCTGGGTATCAAACCGGTAACCCTCTGAGATTGCTTTTTATAGTGCTCTCAACCTTCCCTTCTCTTTCCGGATCATTCCGAGTTAGTTCCGGCCAACCCGTTACAAAATGACCGTTTTGCCCCTGGAGGGCCGGTCTCCTTCTTCAACCACACCGGCTCTAGGTATCAAACCGGTAATGACCCGGAAATACTTTTTATAGTGTTCTCGACCTTCCTTTACCTTTCTGGACCATTCCGAGTCAGTTTCGGCAAACCCGATACAAAATGACCGTTTTGCCCCTAGTGGGCCGGTCTCCTTTTCCGACTACGCCGGCTTTGGGAATCAAACCGGAAACCTCTGAGAACATTCTAAATAATGTTTCCAGATCCCAAGTCTTCTTCCGGGACAGTCTGAGTCTGTCCCGGTAGTTTCCTAGTCCGATTGACCGTTTTGCCCCTAAAGGCTCGGTCAACCTTTCCGACCCACCTTATCTTCATTTTTCAAGTCAAATATCTCCAGGACACTATTTTAAGTGTTCCTGCTCCTTTCCGGCCTCCCGGGTCATTCCCGACTCTTTCAAATCATTCCCGGACTTTCCGAAGTCACTCCTAGTGAAGCCAGGCTAAAGTTTACATGGTAGTCACTAGTGCAGGTGCCCAAATCTAGTCAAAGATACGTTGCTTGCCGACCTTAATTGTTTCCTAAATGGTTGGGCGCCAAGCCAAAAAATGGCCTGACGCCACTACTAGTGGCGCCAGTGTAAATTTTGCCCTAGCGCCACTGCAACAGGCGCCAGGCTTGTCTTCCCTCTATAAATACAGAGCCTCGTTCAACGTGAAAGAGGTCTGCAAACTGAACCTAAAAATCACACAATTCGATATACAGAGCTCGAGCACCTCCAAAAACCCTAGCCTCCCTAGGTTTTTCCAAACCCTAGCCACCATACATAAACCCTAGCCTCCTATACACTCATACACTCCTCCATACACTCATACACTAGCCTTCAACCACTCTCTGAAGACTTGAAGAGCAGCCATCCAAAGCTTGAAGACAATCCCTGAAGACTGAAGGTGAAGATCAAGACCGAAGACCGAAGATCGAAGACTGCACGGCGCGCAAAATAAACAAGAAACAAGGTAGGCTTTCTCTTTAACTTTCTGCACTTCCCCCCTCTCTCTTCTCTCTCCAACCCACTTGGGTTTTCTCTATTTTAATCCCCCATCTCTTTCCCACCCTTTCTTTGCATGCTTGAAACAAGGGGATTCCCGGTCCATGTGTAGGATTGGACTATTGGAGAGTCACCGTGTCGGGGGCTTTCTTCTAGTCTAACCAAAGACCAAGTGGGTCCGGCCCCCTTGATTATGTGGTGAAGCCTTAACCTTGTATGTTCACGACCCCAAATTGCATTGTGCATATCATAGTCTTGCATCTTCCAAAATCCGTTTTCAAAAAGTTGTTTTCAAAAATCATTTTCAAACTTGTTTTCAAAATTGCATCAAAATCTCTTTTTCAAAAACTTGTTTTCAAAACCACAATTCTAGGGTGATTCTAGCCTTTCCATGGCTAGGGTTGCTTTAGGAAAGTGTTATATTAAAAGTGGCCTTTTGGCCTATATTTTCAAACTTTGTTTTCAAAACCACTTTCTTAAAGTGGTTCTAGCCCTCTTATGGCTAGAATCGCTTTAGGAAAGTGAGATGTTTTTATACTTTCCAAAAACTCTCTCTCTCCAAGAATTTCCTCCTAAAAATCTCTTTTTCAACATACTTTCCTAAAACTCTCTTCTCCAAAAATTGTTTTCAAAAACTCCCTTCCAAAATATATTTTTCAAAACTCCCTTTTTCGACTCGTTTCCAAAATCTTCTCCCTAAATTCACCTTCCTAAAAACGCTCCCTAAAAATCTTTCCAAAAACTCTCTTTTCCAAAATCTCCCTTCTAGAAATTCCCCCCTAGGATCTTCCTTCCAAAATCTACGTTTCCAAAAACATGCTTTCCAAAAACTTCTTCTCTCTAAAATCTCTTTCCAAAAACTCTCTTTCCAAATTCACTTTCCAAAAATTCCTCCCTAGGATTCCCTTCTAGAAAATCTACGTTTCTAAAAACACACTTTCTAAAAACTCTTTTCTTAGAGCCCAAGTCAAGCCCTAGAACTCACAATTAAGAAACCCTAATTTTCTTCCCAAAAACATGGATTTCGAACTTTGCCCTAAACCTGGGTTTCCAAAATCTTTTGTTTTCTACATCCAAACTATACATGTTTCCAAAACCTATTTTCTACGTCAAAACTATGGTTTTTCAAATCTAGGGTTTCTAGAATCTCCCTTTCCAAACCCTTGCCAAATCCTATCTTCCCTTTAGGAAACCAAATCAGATCTCCCCGTTTAGGAAATTAGATCTTATCCTCCGTTTTTGGAAACAAAATCAAACCTTCTCTTTTTAGAAACCAAATCCAATCCCTTCCTAATCCAAACCTTTCTTAATTCAATTCCTTCCTAAACCATAAGTTCCCTAAACCTAAACTTTAAATCTTTCCTTAAATTTCAAAATCTAAATTTTTCCTAAACTTCCACTTTCCTAAACCTTAAGTTCCCAAAACTTGAACATAAAAATCTTTCCTAAATTTTAAAACTCAACTTTCAAATCTTTCCTAATTCAACCCTTTCCTAATTCAACCCCTTTTCCAAATCTTAACTTTCTAAATTTAAGCTTTTAAACCTTTCCTAAATTCAAACCTTTCTTAATTTTCAAGATTTTCTAAAAACTCTAAAATTTTCTAAAATCTTAAATCTTTCTAAACTCTAAAACTTTCTAAATCCTAAACTTTCCAAATTTCAAATCTTTCTAAAATTCTAATCTTTCCAATTTCAAATCTTTCCAAATTCAAAACTTTCTAAATTTGAAACTTTCTTGACTTAAATCTTTCTAAACCCAAGTCTTTCTAAATTCTAAACTCTCTTAAACTTCAAATCTTTCCAAATCTAAGACTTTTCTAAATTCAAAAACTTTCTTAATTTAAGACTTTCTTAAGTTGAAACTTTCTTAATTCAAACATTTCCTAAACTAAAAACTTTCCTTTTTCAAACCTTTTCTAAAACGAAACTTTCTTATTTTCAAAACTTCCTTGTTTTCAAAACTTTCCAAAATCAAAACTTCTCTTTTCAAACATTTCTAAATTCGAAACTTTCCTAAGTTGAAACTTTCTTAAACCCAAACCTTTCCTAATTCTAAAACTTTCCAAAAATGAAACTTTCCAAAGATAACATTTTCCTAATTCGAAACTTTTCTAATCCAAATCTTTCCTAAATTTCAAGTTTCCAAATCCTTCCAAATCTTCCAAATCCAACATTCCAATCCAATCCTTCTTAATCTCAAGTCTAGGTTTCCTAAACCTCCTTCTTTCTAAAACCAAGTCTTTCCAAAATCAATCTTTCCAAAGCAAGTCCAATCCTCTCAATTCCAATTTCAAATCTCCTTTTCTAATTTCAAATCACATTCAATGTCCAATTCAAGTTCCTTTTTCAATCCACTCTTCTATTTTCAATCGGACTCTTGTCCGAACTACGACTGACCTGATTCCCCCAAAGGGATACGTAGGCAACCTTCATAGGTGCGGTCACAATATTTTTCAAACTTTCAATTCCACCCTCGTGGGTGCGGTTTCAAAATTCTTTCCAAATCTCAAATTCCCATCTATTTTCAAACTTTCCATTTTCAAATTTCCAAAATTTCCAATTTCAATTCCATCTGTTCAAATCTATTTTCAAATCAAAGCAATCTCCTTTTAAATCTATTTTTCAATTCTTTTCTATTGCTTGCATATCATTTTTTTCAAACATTGTTTTTCTAAAAGTAAATAGGGTTGAACTATAGTTAATTGAAGACTCTCATAGGTGAATCTAGGGTAGATTGACATGTAGGTACCGAAAGGGCGGGGTAGGGTGATAGCTTAGTGTGTCTTCCCTACACGTAACCAACCTCCGAACTTAGATCACTGTTTTCAAAGACCAAAAAGGAGTTATTTTTTTAAAAAGGGCTAAATATTTTCCAAAGGTTGCCAAACAACCTATTTTTCTTAAAAACCCTCTCTTGAGGTGGTTTTTCCCAAAATCGTTTTCCAAAACCCTAAGTGTAGTCTTCGGATTATGCTTAGTTTTTAGGTGACCTAACTCACCTTAATCAAGTTAGGTGGCGACTCCGAATCTTTTTCAAAAGCCCTTTATTCAAACCTATTTTCAATTAAAACCTAGTCGCACTCATTCTTCTAGGAGGGTGAGTTCTAACGAGAGAGTACAGCATTTTTCCCGCTTGGGTGAGTATTCCTCGGGCGCGAAAAATCTGGGCGCGACACTAGTTCCATCCCTTTCCCTATTTCTTAACTTTCCTAAACTTCAAATCTTTGCAAATCTAAAACTTTCTAAACTCAAAACTTTCTTACTTTCAAAACTTTCCTATTTCAAAACATTTCTTATTTCAAAACCTTTCCTATTTCAAAACTTTCCTAAATCAAAACTTTCCTAAACTAAAACTTTCCTAAAACGGAACTTTCCTAATTCGAAATCTTTCCTAAAATAAAACTTTCCTAAAACAAAACTCTCCTATTTTGAAACCTTCCCAATTCGAATCTTTCCTAAATCCAATCCTTCCTTAATCTTCCAAGTCCAACATTTGAGTGAAGTCTTTCTTAATCTCAAGTCTTTCCTAAGTCTAGGTTTCCTAAAACCCTATCTTTTCAAATCTAGTTCAAGTTCTTTTCCAAGGGTCAAATCTTCTTTCAAGTCCAATTCTAGGTCTAAGTTCAATCTCTCAATCTTCTAACCCAAATTCCAATTCAATTTCTTTTTCTAATCAAAATCTTCTTTTCTATCGGACTCTTGTCCGAACTATGACTGACCTGATTCCTCAAAAAGGATACATAGGCAACTTTCATGGGTGCGGTCACAATATTTTTCAAATCTCCAATTCCAAATTTCAATTTTCAAATCTCTATTTCCAATCTCCAAAACTTTCTTTCCAATTTCAATTCTATCTTTTCAAATATCTTTTTAAAATCAAATCAATTTCTTTTCAAATCTATTTTCCAACTCCCTTTTCTTGCACTTGCATATCATGCATCATGTCTTTTTAAACATTCTTTTTCTAAAGTGGATAGGATTTAACATTTGTTAGTTGAAGACTCTCATAGGTGAATCTAAGTCAATGGACATGTAGGTACCGTAAGGGTGGGGTAGGGTGATGGCTTAATGCATCTTCCATACACGTAACCAACCTCCGAACCTAGGATCACTGTTTTCGAAAGACCAAAATCAAGTTTAATTTTAAAAAAAGGCTTAAATATTTTCTAAAGGTTGCTAAATAACCTGTTTTCCTAAAAACCCTCTCTTAAGGTAGTATTTTTAAAATCATTTTCAAAAACCCTAGGTATAGTGATGAGAATGCAAATATCATATTTTTGTCCCGTAATGTTTAATCTTTTATACTTATTGGGTACCTAAAAGCACTCACTATTCTTATATTTTGACTTAAGGTGCCATGGAATGCCCATAAAGAGGATCCTAGCTGAAAAGGGACAAATTCGAGCAAAAATACATGCAGCGTTCGAAGAGGCGTTCGAACGGTCCCAAGAGGAGTTCGAACGCTACGTCAAACGGATACACGTTAAGACCAGGTTCGAAGAGCGTTTAAAAGATTCAGAGAGCAAGTTTAACCGTTCGAAGTGCATTCGACGTACTGTTCGAACGGTAGTCCGATCCGTTCCTACCCGTGTTCAGAATGGAGGATTTGTATAGATTATAGAAAATTAAATGTTGTAACTCGCAAGGACCATTGCACTTTACCTTTTATTGGTCAAATGCTTGAAAGGTTAGCTGGTCATTTTTACTATTGTTTCCTTGATGGTTTTTCTAGTTATTTTCAGATTGCAATTGCCCCAGAGGATCAAGAAAAGACAACTTTTACATGCCCATTCGAGACTTTTGCATATCGTCGCATGCCCTTCGGTCTTTGCAACACCCCCGCCACTTTCCAAAGGTGTATGGTTAGCATATTTTTAGATTATATTAAGCATATCATAGAAGTTTTTATGGATGATTTCATAGTTTATGGAGACTCCTTTAATAATTGTTTGCATAACCTTACACTTGTTCTTCGAAGATGCATGGAAACTAACCTTGTGTTAAACTCTGAAAAATGTCATTTTATGGTTGAACAAGGCATAGTGTTAGGTTATGTTGTCTCATCTAGGGAAATTGACATTGAGAAAAACTAAAGTTGACATTATTTAATCTTTACCTTATCCCACTAGTGTGCGGAAAGTTCATTCTTTTCTTGGACATGCAGGTTTTTGCTGAAGATTCATCAAGGACTTCTCCAAAATAGCAGCACCCCTATGCAAGTTACTACAAAAGGACGTGGCTTTTGAGTTCAATGAAGTATGTAAAAAGGTGTTTGATAAGATAAAGGAACTATTGACTTCTACCCCAGTTATCCAGCCTCTTGACTGGAGCGTTCCTTTCGAGATAATGTGCGACTCAAGCGATTATGCAGTACGCTGTCTTGGGTCAACGAATTGACAAAAGCGTCTCATGCCATTTATTATGCTTCCAGAACTTTGAATGATGCTCAGAGAAATTATACTACAATTGAAAAAGAACTTTTAGCTGTTGTTTTTGCTTTAGAAAAGTTTCGATCTTATTTACTTGGCACTAAAGTCATTGTTTACTCCCATTATGCAGCTCTTCATTATTTGATGACAAAGAAAGAGGCAAAACCAAGATTAATTAGATGGATACTTCTCTTGAGTGAATTTGATTTGGAGATCAAAGACAAAAGAGGGACAGAAAATCGTGTCGCCGATCATTTAAGTCGTTTAGCTCATGTCAAGGATGAACTTCATTTGCAGGAAACATTCCCTAACGAGCAATTGTTCTCCGCAAGGGTGACATTACCTTGGTATGCAAATATTGTAAATTATTTGGTTACTAACATACTACCTATTGGTTTGTCTAAGGCTCAAAGAGATAAGATCAAGAGTGATGCCAAATACTATGTGTGGGATGATCCATGCTTATGGAAGCATTGTGTGGATCAAGTAATCAGAAGGTGCGTGCCTAAAAATGAAATCATGTCTATTTTAACCTTTTGTCATTCTTATGCTTGTGGAGGTCATTTTGGAGCCAAAAGAACGGCGAGACAAGTGCTAAAATGTGGTTTCTATTGGCCATCTCTATTTCGATATTCATATTCTTATTGTAAGTCATGCGATCCTTGTCAAAAGACAGGTAACATATCCCACAGGAATGAGATGCCACAAAATCCCATACTATTTTGTAAAATTTTTTATGTTTGGGGCATTGATTTCATGGGACCGTTTCCTGTATCTTTTAGTTATGTTTATATCTTGCTTGCTGTTGATTATGTCTCAAAATGGGTGAAAGCTAAAGCCACCAAGACTGATGATTCTAAAGTTGTTGCAGATTTTATCAAATCTAATATATTCTCTAGGTTTGGAATTTCAAGAGCTCTAATAAGTGATCGAGGTACTCATTTTTGCAATCGAACTGTGGCGACTTTGTTGAGAAAGTACCATGTAATGCATAAGGTGTCAACTTCATATCATCTGTAAACTAGTGGACAAGTGGAAGTGTCAAATCGAGAGATCAAGTCCATCATTAAAAAGACGGTCAATCCAAGTAGGAAAGATTGGAGTTTGCGATTGGATGATGCTTTGTGGGCGTACAAGACTGCATATAAAATGCCTATTGCTATGTCACCTTATCAATTGGTATTTGGAAAATCGTGCCACCTTCCAGTTGAGTTAGAACACAAAGCTTATTGGGCTCTCAAGAGTTTTAACATGAAGATGGATGAAAGTGGAGAACATATGAAATTGCAATTACAAGAGTTTGAGGAAATTTGTAATGATGCCTATGAGAGTGCAAGGGTTTACAAGGAAAAGACGAAGGCTTTTCATGACAAGATGATTTCTAGAAAGGAGTTTAAAGTTGGTCAGAAAGTTTTTCTATACCAGTCCAGACTTTGTTTGTTTCCGGGTAAGTTGCGTTCTCGTTGGATTAGACATTTTCTTGTTACTAATGTTTTTCCTCATAATGCAGTTGAAATTCAAAGCTTCGCCACTTCCAAAGTATTCAAGGTGAATGGTCATTGACTTAAACAATTCTATGAAGGTTTCCAAGTCGAGAATGTGGAGAAATTGAACCTTGAGGATCCGATCTATACGGATTAAAGAAGGAAGCATGGAATCGAGCCCACGACAATAAATAAAGGTGCTGCTTGGGAGGCAACCCGAGGGAAGTTCATTTTTCTTTTCTTATTTTCGCATTTATATATTAGTTATCTCTGCCCATTCTGTGCATTTTACTTTACATTGGGGACAATGTAAGTTTTAAGTGTAGGGGAGGGGATTTAGGTTGTGTTTTCATATTTGTTAAAATAAATATAATAAAAAAAATAAAACAATAACAAGATTCAATTAAGCTTGAAGAATTCATAACATGATTGAATAAGTAATCTTCCAACTTAGAGTTAATTAGTCTAGTTATTTTACTTGAGATTGGAGTGACTAAATTTGGTAGACAAAAGCCGGTGAGATTTTGAGCCTTTAGACTGACACATCTATATCAGTCATTATTTTCTTTCATGTGATATATTTTTCCTTGAATTTGTTTCTCTAGAACTTGCCTTGATTCTCTTTGAGGTCATATTGACACATGCATGCATGTATATGATTAAGGTCATCTTTGTTATAAGCTACATAAGCCAAATAGCCTACCTTGTAATTAATTTTTCCCTTTGTGAACCCCTTTGAGCTTGATATGTCATTATTATGAATCCAGAATGCAAGCTTTAAACCCGAAAAATAATAATACCTTTACCCAAGCCGTAGAGCTAGTGGATCATTGTTCATTCTTATGATATGTACGAGAGAAATAAGTGTGGGGGTGTTTGGAATTGTGGTAGGGCTATGGTTGGTGAAAAGGAAAAAGTTCTCATTCTCAATTCATGATTTCCATTGTTAATGTAATGTTAAAAAAAGAAAGAAGTAAGAAAAAAAAAACAGAGAAGGGAAGTGATGGAGGAAATTGCTTTTAATGTTACAAATTATCCATGTTCATAATTCCTCCTAAAATTCTAAGAGATGGGTCTGTTTATATGGGATTTATACAAAGATAGAAGCTGTTGAATGGAGTGATTGGTTTTACATGTTTTATATATTCGAAATTGAGTTGATTCATTGTTGGTCCACTAGTTTCGATGGCTTTTGAGCTACATTCTCAAATATTTCCCACCTTGATCCTAAACCCCGTTATAACCCTTGAAAAGTCCTTATGATTTGTGTTCTGTATGTGATCCTAGTGATGGAGAATGAGAAGATGTGTGAGCCTATGGTAGATCATCTCGATTGGAATGAATTTGAGTGATACACATACCCTTTAAATACACAAGAGTAGAGTGTTTATATCTGTGAGGGTCTACATATTCAGTTTACTCCTTTTTTAAGTGGAAATGCTTGCTAAGTGATTGTGAGTTGTTCGAGAATATTGTTCATGATATGTTATGAGTTTTGAAGAGTTTGGTTGTTCTTTGTTGAGACTTTGATATCTTAGGAAAGTGAATTTGAGTTTTGCCTGAGGATGAACAAAGGTTAAGTGTGGGAGAATTTGATGAGAATGCAAATATCATATTTTTATCCTGCAATGTTTAATCTTTTATACTTATTTGGTATCTAAAGGCACTCACTATTCTTATATTTTGACTTAGGGTGCCATGGAATGCCCAGAAAGAGGATCCTAGCTGAAAAGGGATGAATTCGAGTAAAAATACACGCAGCGTTTGAAGAGGCGTTTGAACGATCCCAAGAGGCGTTCGAACGCTACGTCAAACGGATACACGTTAAGACCAAGTTCGAAGGGCGTTCGAAAGATTCAGAGAGCAAGTTTAACTGTTTGAAGTGCGTTTGACGTACCGTTCGAATGGTAGTCCGATCCGTTCGAATGGTGACAAGGGCATTCGAACGGTCGTGCGTAGCTGCAAATTTTCAGAAGCCTATAAAAGCTAGGACTGTTTTGTTTCTAGGGTTGTCGACGTTTTTCGTATTATTGAAGGTTATTATTTGAGTTATTTTCATGGCCCTGCGTGGCTAAACTTTCAATCTTGGTCAAAGGAGACAGAAACCTCGGAATTAATAATAAACTGTGAGATCTAATTTGTTTTCATTATTCGATTTATGCTTTGAGTATCGAATGTTGTTCTATGCCTATTTTCATTATTGTGTTGTTTAATTGCTAGGAGGCCTATTATTTTATTAATCATTGCAATCTACTGCTGAGTTAGATATCAAATCCGTAATTGTTTGATTCCTCTGATTTGTGAAGCAACTGAGATTTAATGATCTACTGCGTTGAGAATTATTATATCTTAGGAAGGACATTCGACTAAATTAAATACAACCGCGTGTGCTTGTGTTGTTTAGTTTCATTGATCTCTCTATTTCTTAAGGTTATTGCTAGATTAAACCTTGTGTGTGCTTTTCCTAGGTTGTTTAATAGTTAGGGTTAATCAGATCACTTGTTTCTGATTAACTACGACTAAGGAGAGATAGGAAAATAATTTCGACGGTGAATATTCATTGTGTGAATTGATATGTTTGCATCGATGATCAGTTGTAAATTCCGATGCTGGATGTTGACTTAGACCAAGGTTTGTTCTTTTGTTTGATTTCAATACTTTAATCTGAATTGTTTCGTAGCCATGATTATTAAAATAGTTTTTATTAAATCCAAAACCCCGTAATCCTGGTTCACATAGCATAAAACTAAGCTACACACTCTTCGTGGGAACGATCCTTACTTGCACTACAACATATTTGTTTTTCGGGCATCGGTTTTATATTTGGGTGCCTACGACAACACGCCCATATAGTCTTCAGATTGTGCTTAGTTTTTAGGTGACCTAACTCACCTTAATCAAGTTAGGTGGTGACTCCAAATTGTTTTCCAAAAGCCCTTTATTCAAATCCATTTTCAATTCAAACCTAGTCACACTCATTCTTCTAGGAGGGTGAGTTCTAATGAGAGAGTACATTATTTTTCCCGCTTGTGTGTGTATTCCGTGAGTGCGAAAAATCTGGGCGCGACAGCTGGCGACTCCATTAGGGACACTTAGAGGGTTAGGCCGTAGGCATGTCTCTTTACCCTTCAACCATGTAAAGTCTTCAATTAACTTGTTCAATCATATTCACCTTAAATTTTCAAAACCAAATTTTCAAAATTGTTTTCATAAAAACATGCATTCATTCATATTATCATGTATTAGGTTTGCCCTCCACATACTAACTCTGTCATCTTTGTTTTGTAAGTGCGCTTTTTGTAACTTTATAACTCTATCATCTTGGTCCCCGAATCTTCAAACCTAGGCCCACTCCCTGATGTGGTGCCATGAATGTGATGAACAGGATGAATGGGAGTTGTTGGGCTCTTTCCTCCACTTTCAAAAATCACACACACACTGCACGTGTACCTGCATTCTACATACTTGGATTTTTACCTTGATATGACCCTTCTAGTTAGAAAGGGGGAACGGTATATTGGTTGTGGGCAAGATGCTGTGTTAGTTTCTTCGCCTACAGCCTCTTGATAGTTCCCCCACTCGGATCACCAACCAATCATGGCACCACCTCGGGGAGTGGGCCTAGGTTTGAAGATCCGGGAACCAAACCTTTTTAGGACGCATTAGTCAACCCTTAACCTCATGCTCATATAGACACCTTGCATAGCCGAACCTCTGCCGGATTTGAGATGCGCGCACCGTTTTCAAAACCATGGAAGAAAAGGCGACTGCTCTTACTTTTATTTAGATATATTTATTCCTGCTGTTATAATGACTATATTCTTACTGTTATAATAACTGTCTAACTGCTCATGCATGCATGTTTAGCTTACTATTACATTCTCTCTCCTTATACTCTTTGCATATCCATTTTCATGCATTTCATATTCCATGTCAAGACGAGAGTTTTAAGTAACTCAAGTCACTACATTCTCATGCATATGATCAATCCAAAGAGAGTGACACCTAGTTCACTCTCCCTTGCATTAAATCTACCTAAACCCTATCCCACGTAATCCTAAGGACTCATGGCATGCTCCTCAATTCATTCCATAAGAGGGGCCCCCAATCCCTCTATGCTCATAGAGATAGGATTGCCATAAAGACAAGGGGCAATAATCAACAAGGTTTCTCAGCAACTTCATCGACACCAAATCTAGAAAAAGTGAATCCAAAGACTCAATAGTAGTTTAGGACTTCTTATGTAAAACTAGATAGGTGTAACCCTAAGGGAAAATGTTCCCCCTCCCCCTGTTAAAATGTATTCTAATTCTTTTGTATTATAAACCCAAAGTTAAAATGTATTTCTTTATTTTCCTCAAGCACATGGATGGATGAATATATGGATGGATGAATATGTGAATGGATGAAGCTCCTCATCCGACGGTAAGGTATCTGCATACAGGGGCAAATCCCCTGTCCCCAAAAGTGAGCCAATACATCATGCTTAGCTTCTCTCCTAAAAGAGGGGCACCCTAAGACTCTCCAAGAACAGAACTCTAACTTGCAAGTGTTGTCTATATTTTTATAGGCAAGGGAAATGAATACTAGTCCAATATCTTCCGTAATAGTGAAGGCTATGGTTCATGAGTTTCAGGAGAACATACCGATGGAAAGCAGGAATGTTAGCAGAGACACCCTATGCAACCCACTTGCCGTAATTCCAAAAGGGACAACTTATACCCTAGAGGAACCCGAATACCAAGACCATTCCTTCTTAACAATGCAATCTCACCAACCTGACATGAACCTAACCATAGAAACCTCACCTAACCCCCCTCATTATCGCCTTATCCTTACTCCATTGTTTAAATTTGAACCTATGGTCGCTATGGCTAGGCTCGAACCTCAAACCAACATCCAAGGAGTCGTACGACCTAAGTTACCCTTAGTCTTGCCAAAGAAACCAATTATTCCCACCACCCAACCTGTCCTCACCAACCCTTCACCTCTAGTAATCCCATTGCACATAAACCCGAGGATAACTCTTCCCATTGTAACCCAACCGCCAATATTCAGTTTTCATAGTGTCCCATGGAATTACCCACCTGATAAGGGCATTGAAGAGGGATGACTCGGTTAGGGCGCCTCTACACCTCTACTAAAGTGGAAAGAAAAAGAAAAGGGAAGGATAAAGAGGGAGAATGCTCCAACCAACTGACAGATCAAGAGATGTCAGAATTCACCAAAGCTCTAGGAAAGGTTGACTACAACATCATGGAACAACTTAGAAAAGCCCCAGCCCATATTTCGATGTTAGGCTTGTTGCTCACTTCTGAAGTACACTGGGACGCTTTAATGAAGATCCTCAAGGATGCTCATGTGCTGAGAGTTTCACGCCAAATAACCTACATAAGATGGTGAGCCTCATCATGGCCCCAAACATTATTACCTTCTCCAATGACGAGATTCCTGTTGACGGAACAAGCCATATCCAAGCTTTGCATATCGCTGCAAGAACAAGAGGAAAAATGGTAGCCAAAGTATTGATAGACAATAGGTCAGCTTTGAATGTGTGCCCATATTCTACCCTAGAAAGGCTTGGAATGGACCAAATTTATTTGAAGAACAGTAGTATGATCATTCGTGCCTTTGATGGTTCTTAGAGGGAAGCAATAGGGGAAATTGAAATGCCCGTTGAGATAGGACTAGTAACCTTCACAATCAAGTTCTAAGTCTTGCACATCCCGGCTGTCTATAATTTGCTGTTAGGACGGCCTTGGATTCATTCGCCAGGTGCAGTTCCTTTTAGCCTTCATCATAAAGTCAAGTTCATCGTGGGCTTTAAGCTGATTTCTATTTTTGCTAAAAAAGAATTCCCTGTATACAAAGCTAATATTGTTGCATCTGATACTGAATTGCCCTCCTGCTTTCAATCGTTCAAATATATCACTGTTGTGTAGAAAGAAGATCAAGTGGAGCCAAAATATTCTCGAAACTCTCAGATGATAGTGCGGTACTTTAAAGCAAATGATTTTCATCCAGGGAAAGGCTTAAGGAGATATTTACAAGGAAGGCCTGAGGTCATAAAAATACCGTCAGCTAAACCCACCTTTGGGCTAAGGTATGAACCCACGAGAAAGGAGAAAAAAGAAGCAACATGGAAGAAGAGGGCTGATAGGAAAGCTATCATGGAACTCTCGGATCGATTCAAGCAGTTGGACATGGGGAAACGAATGTCTACATTAAATAAGAAGAAGAGGAAAGTCCAAGAAGAAGCACCCGTTATGACAGCCGACACTGAAATAACTCAAGATGGATCCATTTGAGCGATGTTGCCAGGCAAAAATTTGCATAATTGGGCCAGTAAAGACATCATCTGTGCTCATAAGTTTCGGTACAAAGCTCACTAGAGCGAGATCCCAGAGTAGTTGATTTGCCATAAACAAACTTTGTCCTTTTAATTTAGTTGTCTTAACTTTTAAATCAAGTTATTAATGAAAAAATACTCCTTTTTGTTTGATTCATTGCACACTATTTTCCATGCCAGGGACCCTTGTATCCGACGTCTTACTCAACTAATCTAGAGAATGCCAATCTTGACAAATGATGACTTTAACACCGAGTGTGATTACCAACAACTGGGAATTGCAAAAGATGTAAATTATTCAGAGGAGGTGCCAGAGGAAATTTGGGAACAAATAGAAAGACATGAGAACCGTAATACCCCAAACATTGAGGAAACAGAAACCCTTAATTTGGGGAATAAAGGGGATTCAAAAGAGCTTAGAATCGGTACAGGCCTAGATCAATGGCAACGCAGAGAATTATTGGAACTATTGCGTGCATACTTGGATGTTTTCGCTTGGTCCTATCAAGACATGCCTGGGCTGGATGAATCCATTGTTGAACATAGATTACCCCTAGACTCGTAGATGAAACCCTTTAAGCAGAAGTTGAGAAGATTGAAGTTCGAATGGAGCCTGAAGATCAAGGAAGAAGTGATTAAATAGCTCTAGGTAGGATTCCTGCAAGTAGTAGAGTATCCCAAATGGCTAATATTGTCCCTGTACCCAAGAAAGACGGCAAGGTGCGGATGTGTATTGACTTTTGGGACCTCAACAAGGCTAGTCTAAAGGACGATTTTCCTCTCCCACACATAGACTTGCTTGTTGACAACACGGCCGGTCACGAAATGTTTTCCTTCATGGACGATTTTTCGGGATACAATCAGATTAAGCTGGCTGAAGAGGATCGAGAGAAGACTACTTTCATCACCCCCCGGGGAGTGTATTGCTATAAAGTTATGCCATTCGAACTTCGCAACGCAGGGGCAACCTACCAAAAAGCCATGGTAACCTTATTCCATGATATGATGCATCAGGAAGTAGAAATTTATGTGGATGACATGATCGTCAAGTCCAAACAGTGGAAAGACCACCTGTTCAACCTGCCGAAGGTGTTTAACCATCTTCGTAAATATCAGCTTCAGCTAAATCCTGCCAAGTGCACCTTTGGAGTATCTTCAGGGAAGTTACTAGGGTTTATAGTCAATGAAAAGGGGATAGAGGTTGATCCTGCCAAAGTTAAGTCCATCGTCGAGATGCCAGCATCGAAGGGGGAAAAGGAGGTCCGGTCCTTTCTAGGAAAGTTAAACTTTATCAACAGATTCATCGCCCAAACGACCCATCTGTCCGAACCTATTTTTAAGCTCCTTTAGAAAGACGTTCCAAAAGAGAGGGATGATAATTGTCAAATAGTTTTTCAAAAAATCAAAGAATATTTGCAGAATCCTCCTGTCCTAGTGGCACTAACCTCGGGGCATCCTTTGTTCATGTACATGTCAGTGTTAGATACTTCCATGGGGTGTGTTTTGGGACAACATGATAAAACGGGAAGAATAGAGCAAGCCATTTACTACCTCAGTAAGAAATTCCTACCATATAAAACAAAGTATTCGGATCTCAAGAAAACCTGTTGTGCATTAGCCTGGGTAGCTCACAAGCTTCGACATTACATGCTCTATCATACCACATTCCTCGTCTCTCAAATGGATCCCCTCAAGTATATTCGAAAAACCAACCCTGTCCAGCAAAATTGCCCGATGGCACATGATCCTGTCAGAATTTGACATCGTGTTCACTACTCGTAAAGCAATCAAGGGGCAGGTGATAGTTGATTATCTGGCTGAGAACCCTATTGATGATTATCAATCCATAGAACCCCAATTCCCTGATGAAAATATACTATGCATTGATGATGCATCTGAAGAGCAAGCAAGAGCTAGGTGGAAGATGTATTTTGACGGGGCTGCTAACAAAAAGGGAGCTGGCATTGGGGTAGTAGTAGTATCAAGAACAGGCAGTCACTATCCTATTGTGGTTAAGCTACAACTTGAACTATGCACCAATAACATCGCTGAATATGAGGCTTACATCCTGGGATTAAGGCTAGCATTAGAAATGAAGATTGACGAACTGGTTGTTTTTGGTAATTCAGATGTGGTTATTTAGCAATCTAAGGACATATGCCAAACTCGAAATGCCAAACTTTCTCCGTATCATCAACGGGTCAAAGATTCATGTCAGCTATTCAGAAGCGTGGATTTTCATCATGTACCTCGGGTAGAGAACAGTTTTGCCGATGCCTTAGCTACATTAGCTGCAGCAATCAGGGTTGACAAGGGCACTGATATACCTCCTCTACATATTTTTACCAGGGATATCCCTTCCTCTTGCTTGCACACAACTGTTGAGCCCGATAAGCAACCATGGTTCTATGACATCCAGAGGTACATCCAAGCCAAGACATTCCCCGATGCAGTATCACAACGAGATAGGAAGACCATTTATCATTTGGCGGGACATTATTTTATCGCTGGGAATGAGCTTTTTAGGACATCATGGTTCGGACCTCTAAGATGCGTTAATGCCATCGAAGCCAAGGTTATCATGGAGGAAGTGTACGAGGGAGTTTGCGGTCCCCATATGAATGGCCACACGCTTGCAAAGAAGATTCTCTAGATAGGGTATTATTAGTCGATAATGGAGTCAGATTGTATTAGATACGTTCTTCGGTGTGACAAGTGCCAGATACATGGGGATAAGATTAAAGCGTCGCCTACTAAGCTTCATTCCATGTTAGCCCGTGGCCTTTTTCTATGCGGGGGATAGATATGATTGGCCCTATCACTCCTAAAGCCTCTAACGACCACCGCTTCATCCTTGTCGCCATTGATTATTTCACTAAATGGGTGGAAGTCATCTCCTATGTTCATGTTACCATGAAGGTCGTGGAAAGGTTCATAAAAAATCATATCATTTACCGGTATAGGACTCCCGAGTCACTCATTATTGATAACGCTTCCAATCTGAATAATGAGTTGGTATCAAAGTTATGCCAAACATTTCACAGTACGCACTGGAATTTGGTTACCTACTAGCCTCAAATAGCAAAGGGAAGATCATCGGTATAGGTAGTGTTGGTAAGAATTCCTCTACTTCTATCGAAAATGTATTACTTGTTAAGGGACTCAAACACAATCTTTTGAGCATTAGTCAATTTTGTGATAAAGGATGCAAGGTTGTATTTGAATTCTCTAAATGTGATGTAATTGACATTAATGATAACAAGACAATTCTCACTGGGCATAGACAAGACAATATTTATGTTTTCAACCTTAATGATTTATCTTCATGCAAAATGGAATGTCTTGCTGCTATGAATAGTGATGAAAATTGATTGTGACATAAAAGACTTGGTCACATTAGTATGAGCATACTTTCAAAGGTTTCTAAAAATGATTTGGTCAAAGGTCTTCCAAAAATAAAATTTGACAAAGATAGAGTTTATGATGCTTGCCAATTAGGAAAGTAAACTCGAATTTCTTTCAAATCCTTAAATATGCTCACTACCTCTAGGCCACTACAACTATTGCATATGGACTTATTTGGACCTACTAAGACTCTAAGTCTTGGTGGTAAACAATATGCACTTGTTATTATTGATGACTATTCTAGATTTACATGGACATTCTTCTTAGCTCATAAGGATGAGACAATTGTTTTCTTCACAAAGTTTTGTACAAAGGTCCAAAATGAAAAATGAATTTCAATCACTTCTATTAGAACTGATCATGGAGGGGAATTCGATTGCAAACCTTTTGAAATGTTTTGTGATGAAAATGGTTTTGATCACAATTTCTAAGCTCCTAGAACACCTCAACAAAATGGGGTTGTTGAGAAGAAAAATAAAGTTTTAGAAGAAATGGCTAGAACCATGCTTTGTGAAAATGGCTTACCAAAATACTTTTGGGCTGAAGATGTTAACACAGCTTGTTATGTGTTGAATCGAATTTTATTTAGAAATTTTTTAAACAAAACCCCCTATGAACTTTGAAAAGATAAGAAACCAAATGTCTCATACTTTAAAGCTTTTGGATGTAAATGCTTTGTATTGAATAACAATAAAGGTAATCTCGACAAGTTTGATGCTAAATCCGATGAGGGTGTATTTCTTGGCTATTCAACACATAGCAAGGCTTATAGAGTCTTTAATAAGAAGACTCTAGTAGTTGAAGAATCAGTCTATATCACTTTTGATGAACTTAATCCTTCTTAAAAGAATATTGCAAGTGATGATGTAGATGAGCTAGAATCTGGAATGGAAAAGCTGGACATCCAACAACGCTCAAATGAGGAACCACAAAAAGAAAGAGAATTACAAGGAGTTCCAACAAGCCAACAAGAAATTAATGAAGGTATATCTAAGG
The DNA here is from genome assembly GCA_033060915.1 of Euryodendron excelsum. NCBI lineage: Eukaryota > Viridiplantae > Streptophyta > Magnoliopsida > Ericales > Pentaphylacaceae > Euryodendron > Euryodendron excelsum. Next base: position 9,723,601 of record CM065394.1, on the reverse strand, counting down.
AATGGAAGTTCGTGCAAAACCATTCTACAGAACAAATCCTAGGTGATCCTTCACAAGGTGTAAGAACTCGATTCTCTATAAAAAATATATGTAATCATCTTGCATTTTTATCGCAAATAGAGCCTAAGTGTTTTAACGATGCTGAACATGATAAATTTTGGATAAATGCAATGCAAGAGGAATTGAACCAATATGAAAGGAATGAGGTATGTCACCTTGTTCCTAGATCTTGTGATCATTCAGTTATTGGAACTAAATGGGTATTTAGAAACAAAATGGATGAATATGGAGTTGTTCTGAGGAACAAGGCAATACTTGTTGCTCAAGGTTATAGCTAAAAGGAAGGCATTGATTTTGATGAAACCTATGCTCCTGTAACTAGACTAGAAACCATTAGATTACTATTTGCTTTTGCTTGTTTTAAAGATTTTAAATTGTATCAAATGGGTGTTAAAAGTACATTTCTAAATGGTTTTATCACTGAAGAAGTTTTTGTTGAACAACCACCTAGTTTTGAAGATCCAAAACTTCCTGACCATGTTTTCAAACTCACAAAAGCTTTGTATAGTTTGAAGCAAGCCCCAAGGGCTTGGTATGAAAGATTAAGTAAGTTTTTGATTGAAAAAGGTTTTTCTATAGGAAAAATAGATACAACTCTTTTTATCAAAATAAAAAATAATGATATGCTTGTAGTGCCAATTTATGTGGATGATATTATATTTGGTGCTACTAATGAATCGCTTCGCAAAGAATTTGCTAAGTGTATGCAGGGAGAATTCAAGATGAGTATGATGGGAGAGCTCAACTATTGTCTTGGACTTCAAATCAAGCAATCGAAGGAAGGCATCTTCATCAACCAAGCCAAGTACATCAAGGACTTAATCAAAAAGTTTGGCATGGAAGATGCAAAGCCTTTAAGTACTCCAATGAGTACTACAACAAAATTGGATAGCGATGAGAAAGATAAGTCAGTAGATACTAAACTTTATAGAAGCATGATAGGCTCTCCATTGTATCTAACTGCTAGTAGACCAGACATAATGTTTAGTGTTTGCTTATGTGCCCGTTTTTAATCTAATCCTAAAGAATCTCATGTGATTGTTGTAAAGAGGATATTTCATTATCTTAAGCACACACCAAATCTTGGATTATGGTATCCAAGAAATACATGCTTTAATTTGAATGCTTACACTGACGCTGACTATGCGGGGAGTAGAGTTGATAGAAAGAGCACAAGTGGCTCTTGCCAACTCGTAGGCATCATGATTGTATCCTGGTATAGCAAGAAACAAAATTCAGTTGCTCTCTCCACAGCTAAGGCTAAATATGTAGCAGCTGGGAGTTATTGTGCATAAGTGTTATGGATCAAACAACAATTGAAAGATTATGGAATCTTGTTTGATCATATTCCTATTAAATGTGACAATACTAGTGCTATAAACTTGACTAAAAATCTTGTTCAACACCCTCGCACAAAACACGTTGAAATTAGATATCACTTTACACATGATCATGTACAAAAAGGTGATATTGAACTTGACTTTGTGTGCACAAATATGCAATTAGCTGATATCTTTACTAAACCATTAAGTGAAGATCGTTTTTGTATGATTAAAAGAGAATTAGGGATGAATGATGATTTGAGTGAAATTTGTGTTTTGAATGTTTAAATGTGTTTATCATTCATATGAAATGCTTTTCTTGAATTCATGATGCATTATATGATCATATTAAGATAATCTTTATCTCAAAACTTGAAAAATATCATTTCACGAAATCCTTATGATTCACATGCTCAATCTGGGTGAAAGAGTCGATACTTTATTTCATAGAGTCGGCTTATCATAGCAGTGGACTCAAATTATATCATTAACAAGGCATGTGTTGGCTTATTTAGTCCATGAGTCGCCTCATGCTTTGGGCCTATGTACTTTGACAAAGCCCACTTTACAAACATTCGAAATTTCTCTCTCACTCATTCACTCTCTCTTTTTCTCTCCCGCTCTCTTGTTCGCACCAAAACCCAACCATCACTCACGAACCATTGCAAATCTTCATCTCAATCCTTTATAAACCTTAATCGACCACTTTCCATTCTCTCTCAACCATCCTTTTTCCTACAATGGCTCCTAAAACCTCTAAACCGAAAAAGATGTCCAAATCCCTAGTCATAGTAACGGAACTTACTTCGAAAGGGTCAAAGAGAAAATCAAAAGGGGAGTCTAGCAAAGACAGAGGGAAGCATAAGAAGAGTAAGACTGGAGAAACGTCATCCTCAGCTATCCTGGAATGGAATGAACTATATTTCGGTGAAGGAAAAGCCCAAGAAAGGTACAATTTGATTTTTTCTCTTAGAAAAGTGTTCAATGGAAGATGGGTAGATTACAAATTCTTTGATCTTCATAAGTTCGAATTTTGTACAAAATTTGGAAACCTAGGGTGGAAATATATGACAACACTCAAGGATGATGTTTATCCCGATTTGGTTGCTCATTTATATTCTAATACTGAAAGGGAATTTGGAGAAGTGTCTATCAAAAGTTATGTTAAAGGAATTACAATCAATTTAGATAGAGAAGTGATTAGACACATTCTTGGAATCAGGATTGGTGGAGAAGTTTATAGAGATAGTGTCTCTAGAAAAGACCAATTGAAAGCCCTATATGGAAAAGACATGGATGAAAATATATAGCCCCTTGCCACTGATCTACCTCTTGAATTAAGGCTTGTTCATCACTTTACCTGTACCATATTTACTCCCAAAACTGGAAAATATGATTATGTTTCGGAAATGGAGTTGTTCTTCATATGGGCATACATAACTGATTCAAGAATCAATTTGCCTATGTTTATCTTGAATCATATATATAAGGCTACCATCTCCAAAATCACTCTGCAATATCGAATTTTCTTGACAAAAGTTTTCAAGCATTTTGTTATTGATTTGAAGAATGAGAAGAAAATAATCCCCAAGGCCATCAATGACGAATACAATGAGAGAACACTCAAAAGAATGGGGTACATGCTAAAGAATAACAAATTGACTCCAAAGAAAACTGGAGGAGAAAGTTCTTCAAAAGGAATGGCTCCATCTGGGAGCACCTCTAGGCAGAGAAGCACAAGAAGAATTTTGAGTTGTGAATCACAAGAAAGTACAGGGGATTTGAGTACTTTTATGACTCAAGTTATGGAATCTCTAGACAAATTGCATCACAAGGCAAATATTGCAACCACAAGGATGATAATTATCGAAAGAAAAATAAGAGAACTAAAAAAGGAAATTCAAATGTTGAGGAGCGCCAAATGAAAAATAGGTAGAGGAAGAAGAGGAAGAAGAAGTTAATGAAGAAGATAATGAGGAGTAAGCACAAGAAGGGGAAGAAGCTAGGGAAGAGGACTCCTCAGCCACTGAATCTGAAGCTCACTAGACTCTCCTTTCCTCATCCTACTTATCCTTACCTCTATCACTTCTCCTCACCTCATATTTTCTCTTACCTCATCACATCTGTTTTCCTCATGGCCCTGTTATAACAACTTTTTTGTTTTGACTGATTATTTTTTATTGTTTTTGGCATAATTTTTGTGAACATTAACTGTACAATCTTTTGTAATATAATTTTGGTTAAATGAATGAAATATGCTTTTGTTCTGGTGGCCAATTAAGCTCTTTGATAACTTGCTTGTTTGATAATTTTTCTCATTATACAATTTATTCTGTTTTAATATTTTTTGCGATTGTATTTGTCTATCATTCTCATTCTATTTCTCTTGTTGATGAATTAACAAAAAGAGAAAGAAGAATTGGAAAAGAACTAGACAATGGGAAAAGAATTGAATAGTGTGTGTTTGTTCAAAGTGGGGAGAAGAATTAAACAATATGTTCAGTGTGTGTGTTTGTCAGAAAATGAATTGCACAAAACTTAGACTTGGAGAAAATTTGACAAAAAGCTTTTGATAAATATGGGGAGAAGAATTTGTTCAAGATTGAGTATAATTAAACTTTATTGAGAAACATGAATTGGACAAAATGAAGAGTATATCTAATTGATGAATGGAAATAAAATGAATTGCTTATTATCTGATAAATGTCAAGCATGTTATCAGCGGAAGCATTATGATTTATTTCCCTCAAAATGTTTTTGAATTACCTGACAAAAACTCCGTGAAAATTGTTTTTGAAAAGTTTTCTATCCTCTAAGCATCATTTGCTTAATTACAAAACAAAGGGGGAGTTTCTTTCCTGATATGTTACTTAACTGTATTCAATTCATTAATCTTATATGAACTTATTTTACAAATGTTTTGTCATCATCAAAAAAGGGGAGATTGTTGACTCAAGGTTGACCTTTGTTGACTCAAGATTGACCCTATGTTGATTTTGATGATAACTAAACCTTGTGTTATTTTACTAATGAATCTAATTAATGTGTAGATTAACAAAGTTCATAATTTAGACTTTAAGTTCAATCTTAAGTCTAATTCTTGTCAAAGTAAATGTACAACAAGTTCAAGATCAAGCAATGAGCTCCAAAAGTTATGCAATGAACCAAACAGAGGATTGACACCTATCTCTACTTCAATCAAATGTTTTACATTCGAAGAGATTAAAGGTGTTCAAATGAAGATTTCATCAAAGTGTACATAGACTCAATGAAGACTGATTTGCACTCAAGAAAGAATGTAGACTTCATCAGAATGTGCGATGATCAGTAGAAGATGTATTGATTGTTGAAGATGTTAAAAATGCTAAATTGAAGATTTCATCAAGTATGCAAAGATCAATTCAAGATAAAGTGATTGAAGTTGCCTGAGAACAAGATTCACATTGATTGTCTAATCTTTACATGGAATCCAAGTGAAGAATTCTTCTATAATGTAAAGAATCAATAAAGACTAGATGTATGAAGAGATTTTATCAAGCTTGCAAAAGTCTGATTGAAGTGATTTCAAAGAAGAAAGAAGAATTGCTAACAAAGAGAATAAATCAGAAATGAAGTATTGTGAAGCTCTGCATAATTGAGGAAGCTTGGCACTGAAAGAAACAATGAAAGAGGAAGCTTTGCAAATGAAGAAGAAAAGATCTATATTGATCTAATGAAGCTTTGACAGTTTAAGAGTCAAGAGAAGATTAATGTCAAATGAATGATTCAATCCAAATTGAATAGAAGTTAACTCTAATAAGTTAAAAGTGTTTAATTGATCATCATGCCCCAAAGAGATACTCCTTGAAGATCTTATACGAGTGTTGAGATGAGCTGGATCATTGGAAGACAAAATACAGATTTCTGGGCAATGAGCGGACTCATGGAAATGAGGAGTCGCCTCATGGTTACAGAAGCAAAAGGCTTAAATATCAAATAGATAATAAGCAGACTTATGAAAATGAGGAATCGCCTCTTGATCATAGAAGCAAAAGGCCTGAAGAGAAAATGATCAATGAGCGGACCTATGAAAATGAAGAGTTGCCTCATGGAGACAGAAGCAAAAGGCTTAAAGACCAAATGAACAATGAGCGGACTCATGGAAATGAAGAGTCGCCTCATGAACAAAGAAACAAAAGCCTAGAGACCAAGTAGACAATGAGTGGACTCATAGAAATAAAGAGTTGCCTCATGGAGACAGACGCAGAGGCTTGAAGATAAATGATCAATGAGCGGACTCATGAAGATGAAGAGTCGCCTCATGATAACAGAAGCAAAAGGCTAAAGACCAAATGAACAAAAAGCTGACTCTAGAAGATGAAGAGTTGCCTCATGACAGCAAAAGCCAAAGATATGAAGATAGAATGAACAAGGAGCCGACCCATTGTTATGAAGAGCGGACTCATGGAGATAGTGAACAATATCTGGTAAATGCAGAAGCAGAAAGTGTCGACTCCACAAGCCTGGAGCTGACTCCTTGAATATAACGACTAGTTTTTCTAACGTTATAACGGACTAGACATGCATTAATGCAGCCCAACAACCTCTAACGGATGGAATCAATACAGGGGTTTATATACAAGCTTCTAGCTGCATTTATACAAGAGATAAGAGACAAAAACAAGATTCAATTGACTGATTCACTGAAAATTCTGATATTCTTCCTGTCTTCAACCTGTAAGCTTTGATTGTAAAATCTACTCTTATTAGAGAGTTTGCTTGTTACTTGTATATTCCTATACACTTGTAAAGGAGAGTTTGAGAGTTCTCTTGAAAAAGAAAAACTCTTGTAAGTTTGAATGGAGCTTGGACAAAACCACTTGGTGGCTGAAGAACTTGGTTAGGAGTTCTTGTATATAGTGAGCAGAGCACTTTGTCAACCAGCAACCCATTTGTAATTGGTGATTACATAGTGGAAGAAGACTTCAAGGAGGTCTTGGGGTGAGGACGTAGACCACGGTTTGTGGTTGAACCTCAGTATATCGATGTGTTATTGTTTTGCTCTGTTTTCTCTTCTCCATTTGATTACGTTTGATTACATTTAGTTTGAGCACTATTATGTTGCTTAGATTAATTTTAGTTAATCTGAATTGCTATTAATTTTTGAAAAACCCAATTTAACCCCCCCTTTTGGGTTGCTTTTTGGGCCAACACTACCAAGCTGTTGTAAGCATCCCATTTTTGCCCGCTCGGTACTCTCCGGCTCGACCGGGTCCAATTTTCAAACACCTTAGCACATGCAAGCTCAAGACAAGCCATTCGATCTCCAATCCAACCAACTGGTCGCAACCCCTGGAGTGTCTTACAGACGCTCTGCCACGGTTGACTTTTTCTTCGATTCCCTGGTTACAACGCATCGTCAAACAAATTAGGAAATGTGTAAATCTAGAAATTTTCGAAAGTATTTCCAGAGTACTTTCCATCGGTACGATCCGATCAAAAGGATCGCTTCCCGAAGGCCTCGATCACGCAACACAAAAACAACCACTTTTGAACACCATCAGAGCGTATCATATACACTCCCAAAATGCTCTTTTATGCACGTTTCTCGAGATAATATCCCGCACTTCTGAACACAATTCAAACTTTTCAAAAACATGAAAGTTCACGATAGGAGAACATCGTGGGTGCAACCGATTCTCCCGAAACCTTCCCGGTTGGCTCAATTATTGAGGCAAAGTTTGGACGAACCTTCCCGGTGATGGAGCGTATGCTACATGTGCTCAAATTTTGATCAGATCGACCAAATTTTGATCAGCAGTCGAGATTTAACTAATACACAAGGTGCCACGTGTCATTCCGGCAATGGAACAGTACCTACGCATTTCCTACATGTGCCAGGTCAAATTTTGGCCAGACGCATGTAGCACATACGCCAGGCCTGTTCTAAATTACCTATAAATACCAAACCACCCCTTTGCATATTCCATCTCCAAAATTGATGCGAAGCTCTGCTGAAACTGCTCCAGAACCTCGAATCCTTACATATATTCCATCCTTCCAACACTTAAGCTAGATTCTACCTCTCTCAAGCCTATACACTTCACCTACAAGACCTTATACGCCATTACACATTCCATTCCAGCCCCTCAAGCCCTTTTGAAGTCACTTAAGCTCCAATCAAGACATCTATTGAAGACTACAAGTGTGTTGAAGGCAAAAGGTGGTATCCTTTTTACATTTATGTCTTCCCCCACTCTTCTCTTCTCCCTCCTAGCCTACTTAGGCTATTCTCTATTTTAATCCCCATCTACAACCCCTCATATTTGCATGCCTTAGCCAAGAGGGCTCTTAGATCATGCCTAGAGGAAAGCAAATGAGGGCCACCGTGTAGGGGGACCTCTCACTAGCCTACTTTGAGATGGTATGGCCTAGGAGCCCCTTGTTTATGCGGTGTAACCTAAAAGCCTTGTATTTGATCATAACCCCTTGCATATTACTATTTTGATCATATCTTGTATACTTGGCTTCATTTTATGCTTATTGTCATGTTTTACAATGCTTACATTGCTCTTATTTTCATACCATTTTCAAGCTCTATATTTCTTTAAAAAATTGTTCTAAGAGTTGGTTCCCTGAAGCTTAGGATGAGACCTTATAAATCATGCTTAGAAAATCCCCTACTAACCCCTTAACTCTCACCTTGGCATCGTGACATTTTAACTTGCATAAGGGTTGTTCTCCAATTCTCTAATTTCCTAGGTTTCCATTCTTTTAAGTGTAGTGGTTGGAATGGCCTCATGAAATCCTCTCTTGAGTGGTTTTCCTTTTATTTGGCCATAGGAACCCTCTCTTGATGGAATGACCTCCTACAAAAATGGTTTTCAAAACTCTTTTAAAAAATGGTTATCAAAAACTCATTGTCTCCTTCTTTGCATAAAAAATGGTGCCTTAAAATGTTGTCATCACCATGTTGATTTTTGAATCCCTTTATACTCTTGTCAAGATTATGGTTATAATGGCCCCAAGAAAACCTTCCTTGGAATGGTTTTCAAACATCAACCATGTAAACCATGTTCTTGGCTAGAGTCAAAATTTTCATAAAAATAATCTTCAAAAAGATTGCCAACCCAAGTCCATTGTATAGCATGCTTTGTTTTTCAAAACTCTTTCCAAAAGTGCACTAAACCAACTTTCAAAACCATTTTTCAATCTAACCCTAGGTTAACTTGACCCTAATTGACCAACCCTAGGTTAACTTGACCCTAGTTGTCCAACCCTAGGTTAACTTGATCCTAGTTAACCAACCCTAGGTTAACTTGACCCTAGTTGTCCAACCCTAGATTAAATTGACCCTAGTTCACTCACCTTAGGTTAGTTTAACTCTAGTTAGTTAACCCTAAGTCATCTTAACCTTAGGTGACCCCCACTCTAGTTAGTCACCCTAGTCCAACTTAACTTTAGGTCATCCTTAACCATAGGCTAACCTAATCTAGATTAATATGCTTCAAGGTTCCAACTCATGAACCCTTTTTGAATGATCCTCTGATTTTAAACTATACTCATTACCACTTTATCCAAAACCTTCAACCCTCTTGAGGTTTTTAAAAACGAACTCCAAGATGTTTCTAAAAACGTGTTCGAAAGATCACAAGCCTAAGGCATCTCTAGCCCTTTCATGGTTAGGGACCTCAAAGAAAAGTAATAAATCAAGAACAACCTCTAAGGTTGTCCATCTTAGGATTCCAAATCCTTAGCCATTTCCAAAAATCACTTTCAAAAATTAATTCATCCAAACATTCTAAAATCATGCCTCCAAGGTTTTCGAAACAAGACTTCAAAGACACTTCCAAGTTCACTTCAGACATGCCAAAGCATTATTTCGAAAACTCTCTCAAGTTGATCCAAAAACATTTTCAAAACACACCACCAGCCAATTTCGTGTCAAAACTTCCAAGACCATAGAGTCTAATCCCGTCAATTTGGACATATTCCTAATCTAAATCAACTTTCTCAAGTCTAATCCTGTCAATTCATCACTTCACGGGCCCACCAGGCCCAAATAGAAGCAAAATGACCAAAATACCCTTGGGGGCATTGTTCGGTCCAATTCCAAATCAGGCACGTCTTTCTGAAGACAGTAAGTCCTCTTTCCAATTCCAACAGGCACGTCTTTCCGAAGACGGCAAGTCCCCTTTCCAATTCCAATAGGCGCGTCTTTCCAAAGACAGTAAGTCTCCTTCCAATCTCGTAGGCATATCTTCCCCAAGACGGTAATTCCCCTTTTTCAATTCCAATTCCAATCCCTCTCTCGAGAAAGTTAATTCCTCATGACGGTAAGTCTATCCTTTTCGGCACGTTTCTGAAGAATGTTTTTTCGGAACGGTAAGTCCCTTCAAACCAGTCGACCGGAACGAGACCTCAAGTCCCCGAGATGGTAGAACGGTCCACCTTTGGCGCTTGCTAGCCCGCCAATGTAGAAATGTTCGTTTTGGCACGCCTTTTGAGAAAGTTGATTCTCAGGCGCTAAGTCCCTTTAGCAGCTTCCAGAGATTAGGCAGCCTTGGGGATGATCGCGAACCGTCAGGGTAGCGAAAGTACTCGCAAACATTACAATCGTCAAAGTAGCGAAAATACTTGCAAGCAGGTCGATATAGGGAATTGCTAACAAACCCCTGTATCATGGGACTGCTGTCAGAGTGGCGAAAACACTCAAAATCCAGGTCAGCATCGGTGCCTGCTAGCCCACTTCGGTGAAAAATGACCAAACTGCCCCTAGGGCCATTTCTAGTACGTTTCTCGAGAAAATACCTAAGTCCTCAGAATGGTAAGCCCATCCTTCCAAGATTCTCTTAAAGGCAATTTGGCATGATTAAGTACCTTCTAATCAGTTTCGGGCCAATTTCAGGACTATCCAGTTAAGATGACCATTTTGCCCTTAGGCATTCGAACGCCCCAAGGACCACACCGGCTCTAGTGTTAAACTGGTAATCTCTCGAGAATGCTTTTTATAGTATTCCTGACATTCCATTATCTTTTCGGATCATTCCGAGTCAGTTCTGGCAGACCCGTGCGAAATGACCGTTTCATCCCTAGTGGGCCAGTTGCCTTTTCCGAACATACTCGCTCTGGGTATCAAACCGGTAACCTTTGGCAGCATTCTAAATAATGTTTCCAAATCTCGAGTCTTCTTCCGGGACATTCTAAGTCTGTCCTGGTACCTTTTTGGCCCAGTTGACCTTTTTGCCCCTAATGACTCGATCAACTCCTCTAACAAACCTTGACATCCTTTTTCAGGTCCATTACCCCCGGGACCCTATTCTAAGGGTTCCTACCCTTTTCCGGCCTTTCGGGCCATTTTGGGTCCCCTAAATCCTTCCCGGACCTTCCGGAGTAACTCATAGTGAAGCCAGGCTAAAAATTGCATGGTAGTCACTAGTACAGACGCCCAAATCTTCTCAAGATACTTTGCTTGCCGACCTTAAAACTTTCCTAACTGGCTGACCCCTCTAGTAGTGGCGCCAAGCCAATATTTGGCCTGAGTGGGGCCAGAAAGATTTTTAGCCTGACGCCACTGCAATAGGCACCAGGTTCATCCTTTGTCTATAAATACAGAGTCTCCTACAGTGTGAAAGAGGTCTGTAAACTCAATCTAAAAACCCTACTTTTCAATCGTAGCCTCCCTGAACCCTAGCTTCTTTAAGTTTTCTAAACCCTGGCCTCCATACACAAACCCTAGCCTACTATACACTCATATACATTCACATACACTCATACACTAGCCTCCAAAGCATCCATTGAAGAATTGAAGTGCTGCAAACTGAAGTTCGCAAATATCAAGATAAAGACTGAAGCGAAGACCGAAGCAAAGCGAGAAAAGCAAAGAGCGCAAAGCAAAGTAAAATAAATAAGACACAAGGTAGGCTTTCTATTTAAGTTTACGCATCTTCCCCCTCTCTTCTTTCTCTGAACCCACTTGAATTTTCTTCAATTTTAATCCTCCATCTTCTTCCCCCCCACCCCCCACCCCCCCCCTTCTTGCATGTTCAAAATAAGGGACTTCCCGGTCCATGTGTAGGATTAGGCTATTGGAGGGTCACCGTGTCGGGGGCTTTCTTTTAGTCTAACCGGAGACCACGTGGGTTCGGCCCGCTTGATTATGTGGTGAAGCCTTTAACTTTGTATGAACACAACCCCAACTTGTATTGTGCATATCATGATCTTGCATTATTCTAAAATTCGTTTTCAAACTCGTTTTCAAAACTTGCATTAACATTATTTTTAAACTTGCATCAAAACCTATTTTTTCAAAACTTGTTTTCAAAATCACAATCCTAGGGTGATTCTAGTTTTTCGTGACTAGGGTTGCGTTAGGAAAGTGTTACATTTAAAGTGACCAATATGGTCTATATTTTCAAATCCTTGTTGTTTTTAAAACCACTATCTTAAAGTGGTTCTAATCTTTTTATGGTTAGAATCGCTTTAGAAAAGTGAGATATTTTATATACTTTCAAAAAACTCTTTTCAAATCTATCCCTCTAGAAATCTCTTTTCTAACATACTTTCTAAATACTCTCTCCAATCTCATTTCCAAAATTATTTTCAAAAACTCCCTCCAAAAATCTAATTCTCAAAACTTCTTTTTAAACTCCTTTCTAAAACACTCTCCTCAAAATTCACTTTCTAAAAACGCACCTAAATCTCTTTCCTAAAAACTCTTTCAAACAATCTCCTTCCAAAAATCTTTCTAAAAACTCTCTCTTCAAAACTCACCCTCTAGAAACTCCTCTTTAAGATTTCTTTCCAAAAATCTTTCTTTCCAAAAACTAACTTTCCAAAATCTCCTTCCTTAGAGTCCAAGTCAAACTTTAGAACCTATGATTAGGAAACCCTAGTTTTTCTTCCCAAAAATATGATTTTCAATCTTGCCTTAAAACCTAGATTTCCAAAACCTCTTGTTTTCTATATTAAAACTATATAGGTTTCCAAAATCTATTTTCTATGTCAAAACTATAGCCTTCCAAATCTAGGGTTTCTAAAACTCCCCCTTCCAAATCCATGCCAAATCCAATCTCCCGTTTATGAAACCAAAGCCAATCCTCCCATTTAGGAAACTAGATACAATCCTCCATTTTTGGAAACAAAATCAAAACACTTCTTTTAGAAACAAAATCCAATCCCTAGTTTTAGAAAATAGGAATCTCAATCCTTCCAACTCCAAATCTTTTCTAATTCAAATCCTTCATAATCTCATACCTTCCCAAGCCTTAAGTTTTCAAAACTTGACCGTTTAAATCTTTCCTTAAACTTTAAGCTTCCAAATCTTTCCTAATTCAACCCTTTCCTAGTTCCATCCCTTTCCCTATTTCTAAACTTTCCTAAACTTCAAATCTTTCCAAATCTAAAACTTTCTAAACTCAAAACTTTCTTACTTTCAAAACTTTCCTATTTCAAAACCTTTCTTATTTCAAAAACTTTCCTATTTCGAAAACTTTCCTAATTCAAAATCTTTCCTATTTCAAAACTTTCCTAAACCAAAACTTTCCTAAAACGGAACTTTCCTTTTTCAAAAACTTTCCTAATTCAAAATCTTGCCTAAAATGAAACTTTCCTAATACGAAACTTTCCTATTTTGAAACCTTCCAAATTCGAATCTTTCCTAAATCCAATCCTTCCTTAATCTTCCAAGTCCAACATTCGAGTCAAGTCTTTCTTAATCTAAAGTCTTTCCTAAGTTCCATCTTTCCTAAGTCTAGGTTTCTCAAAACCCTATCTTTCCAAATCTAGTTCACGTTCTTTTCCAAGGGTCAAATCTTCTTTCAAGTCCAATTTTAGGTCTAAGTTCAATCTCTCAATCTTCCAATCCAAATTTCAATTCAATTTCTTTTTCTAATCAAAATCTTCTTTTCTATCGGACTCTTGTCTGAACTATGACTGATTTGATTCCTTAAAAAGGATATGTAGGCAACCTTCACGGGTGTGGTCACAACCTTTTTCAAATCTCAAATTCCATGATCTATTTCAAACTTTCAATTCCAAATTTCAATTTCCAAATCTCTATTTCCAATCTCCAAAACTTTCTTTCCGATTTCAATTCTATCTTTTCAAATCTCTTTTTAAAATCAAATCAATTTCTTTTCAAATCTATTTTTCAACTCTCTTTTCTTGCACTTGCATATCATGCATCATGTCTTTTTAAACATTCTTTTAATAAAGTGGATAAGATTGAACATTTGTTAGTTAAAGACTCTCATAGGTGAATCTAGGGTAAATAGACATGTAGGTACCGCAAGGGTAGGGTAGAGTGATAGCTTAGTGTGTCTTCCCAACACGTAACCAACCTCTAAACCGAGGATCACTGTTTTCGAAAGACCAAAATGGAGTTTATTTTCAAAAAAAGGCTTAAATATTTTCTAAAGATTGCTAAATAACCTATTTTCCTAAAACCCTCTCTTGAGGTAGTATTTTCAAAATCGTTTTCAAAAACCCTAGGTATAGTCTTCGGATTGTGCTTAGTTTTTAAGTGACCTAGCTCACCTTAATCAAGTTAGGTGGCGACTCCAAATTGTTTTCCAAAAGCCCTTTATTTAAATCTATTTCTAATTCAAACCTAGTCGCACTCATTTTTCTAGGAGGGTGAGTTCTAACGAGAGAGTATAGTATTTTTTCCGCTTGTGTGTGTATTCCTTGAGTGCAGAAAACCTGGGCGCAATAATAATTAGGTGCCTTCTAGTCGGTTTTGAGCCAATTCCGAGACCTTCCGGTCTAGATGACCATTTTGTCCCTAGATATCCGAGTGCTCCGGGAACCACACCGGCTCTGGGTATCAAATCGATAACCTCCTAGGGATGTTTCTGACAGTATCCCTGACCTTCCGATACATCTCTAGGTCATTCCAAGGTTGTTCTGGCAAACTTGATACAAAATGACCATTTTGCCCTTGGTGGGCCGATCTCCTTTCCTAACCACACTGACTCTAGGTATCAAATCAGTAACCTCTCGGGACATTCTAAGTAATGCTTCCAAACATCGAGTCATCTTTTGGGACATTTCGAGTCCATCCCGACAGCTTTCTAGCCCGATTGATCGTTTGACCCCTAGTGGCCCAATCAACCCTTCCAACAAATCTCGTCATCATTTTTCAATTCTAATACCCTTGAAACACTATTCTAAGGGTTCCTGTCCCTTTCTGGCCCTTCGGGCCATTCCCGGCCCTCTAAATAATTTTCGAACCTTTTGGAGTCACTCGTAGTGAAGCGAGGCTAAATATTTCATGATAGTCACTTGTACAGGCGCTCAAATCTTCTGAAGAGATGTTGCTTGCCGACCTTAAAAATTTTCGTAAGTGGTCGGCACCACTAGTAGTGGTGCCAGCCAAAATTTGGCCTGGAGCCACTCCTAGTGGCACTAGAAGGAAATTTGGCCTGACGCCACTACAACAAGTGCCAGGTCAATCCTCTGTCTATAAATACATAGCCTCTTCCAGCGTAAAAAGTCTATTCTTCGATACACATAGCTCATAGCCTCTCCAAACCCTAGTCTTCTTTAGGTTTTCCAAATCTTAGCCCCCATACAGAAAACCCTAATATACATACACTCTTATATACTCTCATACACCCCTCTACTAGCCTCCAAAGCCTCCATTGAAGACTTGAAGTGCTGCAACTCTAAAACTCCCGAAGATCAAAGCAAGCTCTTAAAGACTGACGCAAAGCAAAGCAAAGATCGAAGCAAAGAAAGTGAGCATAACAAAACAAATAAAAGAAGACACAAAGTAGGTTTCCTATTTACGTTTACGCAATTCCCCCCTCTCTCTTCTCTCTCCTAACCTACTTGGGTTTTCTTCTATTTTAATCCCCCATCTTCTACCCTCCTTTCTTGCATGTTTAAAATAAGGGACTTCCCGGTCCATCTGCAAGATTAGGCTATTGGAGGGTCACCGTGTCAGGGGCTTTCTTTTAATCTAATTGAAGACCACGTGGGTTCAGTCCCCTTGATTATGTGGTGAAGCCTTTAGCGTTGTATGTTCATGACCCCAACTTGCATTATGCATATCATGGTCATGCGTCTCTCCAGAATTCGTTTTCAAACCTATTTTCAAAACTTGCATCAAAACTCTTTTCAAAACTCACATTAAGTTTCCTTTTTCAAACTTATTTTCAAAATCACAATCCTAAGGTGATTCTAGCCTTCGCATGGTTAGGATTGCTTTAGGAAAGTGTTACATTTAAAGTGACCAATATGGTCCATATTTTCAAATCCTTGTTACTTTCAAAACCACAATCCTAGAAAGGTTCTAATTTTCTTATGGTTAGAATCGTTTTAGGAAAGTGAGATATTTTTAGAGGCTTGCAAAAGTCTACATTCAAATCCTATCCAAAATCTCTTTTTAAACTCACTTTCTAAAATCTCTTTTCCTAAAAACTCACTCAAATCTCTTTTTCAAAGTAGCTTTCTAAAAATTACTTTCTAAAAACTCCCTTCAAAAAATCTATTTTCCAAAACTTCTTTTTTAACTCCTTTCCCAAAAGCTCTCTTCAAAATTCACTTTCTAAAAACGCTCCTTAAGTGTCTTTCCCAAAAACTCTCTTCAACAATACCTTTCCTAAAAAGCTTTCTTTTCAAAACATTTCCTTTCTAGAAACTCTCTCCAAAGTTCTACTTTCCAAAAATCTCTTTCCTTAGAGCCTAAGTCAAGCCCTAGAGCCAATGATTACGAAACCCTAGTTTGCTTTCCTAAAACATGATTTTCAATTTTGCCTTAAAACCTAAGTTTCCAAAATCTCCTTTTGCTATATCAAAAACATCAATTTCCAAAACTTATTTTCTGCATCAAATCATAGACTTCCAAATCTAGGATTTCTAAAACTTCACCTTCCAATTCTATGCCAAATCCAATCTTCCCTTTAGGAAACCAACTCTAATCTCCCCATTTAGGAAACTAGATCTAACCCTTTGTTTTGGGGAAACAAAATCAAATCATTTCTTTTTTAGAAACAAATCCAATCTTTTGTCTTAGGAAATAGAAATCCAAATCTTTAGTAATTCCAATCTTTCCTAATTCCATACCTTTTCAAATTTCAACTTTCCAAATTCTAAGTTTTCAAATCTTTCTTAAATTCAAACCTTTCCTAATTTCAAATATTTTCCTTCTAAAATTCTAAGCTTTCTAAATCTAAAACTTTCTAAAGTTAAAACTTTCCAGATTTGAAACTTTCTTAAGTTAAAAGCTTTCGAAATTCAAAACTTTTCCTATTTTAAACTTTCCTAATTCAAAATCTTTCCTAAAATGAAACTTTCCTAAAATGGAAATTTCCTATTTTGAAACTTTCCTAAATCTGAGATTTCCAAAATTCAATCTTTCTTAGACTCCAACTCTCTATGTTTTCTAAATCAAACTTTCCAATTAAATTTTTCTTAAATTCAAGTTCTTCTCCCAAGTTCTATATTTTTAAATCAAAGTCTAATCATTTCAATTCCAAATTCTAATTTCAAATCTTCTATTCTAAGTTCAAATCAAACCCTTTTTCAAATCAAAATCTCTTTTCTAAATCAAACCTTCTGTTTTCTATCGAACATTTGTTCGAACTACAACTAACCTGATTCCTCAAAAAAGATACGTAGGCAACCCTCATGGGTGCAGTCATAACTTTTTTTAAATTTTCAATTCGACAACCTTTTTTAAACTTTCAATTCCATAACTATTTTAAAACTTCTAATTCTAAAAATCTATTTTCAAATCTTTCTTTCAAATCAAATCAAGTTCTTTTAAAATATATTTTCAAAATCAAAATCTTATTCTTGCACTTGCATATCATGCATCATGTCAATTTCTTTCTAAAATTTCTTTTCAAAGTGGATAGTATTGAACATTTATTAATCAAAGTCTCTAATGGGTGAAGTTAGAGTGAATAGACATGTAAGTACCGTAAGGGTGGGGTAGGGTGATAGCTTAGTGCGTCTTCACTACACGTAACCAACCTCCAAACTTAAATCACTGTTTTCAAAGACCGAATTGGAGTTATTTAAAAAAAAAAAAGGCTTAAATATTTCCAAAGGTTGCCAAACAACCTAT
Organism: Euryodendron excelsum; assembly: GCA_033060915.1. Taxonomy (NCBI): domain Eukaryota; kingdom Viridiplantae; phylum Streptophyta; class Magnoliopsida; order Ericales; family Pentaphylacaceae; genus Euryodendron; species Euryodendron excelsum. The sequence continues at coordinate 9,706,165 of CM065394.1, read as the reverse complement.
TTTCTTAAAAACTCTTTCTTCAGTTAGTTTTCAAAATTATTTTTTCAAAAACCCTAAGTGTGATCTTTAGATTTTGCTTAGTTTTAGGTGACCTAATTCACCTTAATCAAGTTAAGTGGCGACTCCAAATTGTTTTCCAAAAGCCCTTTATCAAAATAATTTTCAATTCAAACTTAGTCACACTCATTCTTCTAGGAGGATAAGTTCTAACGAGAGAGTACAGTATTTTTTTCGCTTGTGTTTGTATTCCTTGAGTGTAAAAAATCTGGGCGCGACACTCACCCATAGATCTTTCCATCGATATGGCTCGATCAGATGGAACGCTTCCCAAAGCCCCTTATCGCATAGCTCAAAAATTGCCACTTTTAATAAACTATGGAGCATCTCACTGTCGCGCCCAAATTTTTTGCACTCGAGAAATACTCACACAAACGGGAAAAATATTGTACTCTCTCGTTAGAACTCACCCTCCTAGAAGAATGAGTGCGACTAGGTTTAAATTGAAAATAGATTTAAATAAAGGGCTTTTGAAAAAGATTCGGAGTCGCCACCTAACTTGATTAAGGTGAGTTAGGTCACCTAAAAACTAAGAATAATCCGAAGACTACACTTAGGGTTTTTGGAAAACAATTTTGAAAATATCTCCTCAAGAGAGGGTTTTTTTTAGGAAAACAGGTCATTTGGTAACCTTTGAAAAACATTTAGCCCTTTTTGAAAAATAATTCTATTTTTGGTCTTTGAAATCAGTGATCCTAGGTTCGGAGGTTGGTTACGTGTAGGGAAGACGCACTAAGCCATCCCCCTACCCCGCCCTTTTGGTACCTACATGTCAATCTACCCTAGATTCATCTATGAGAGTCTTTAACTAACTATTGTTCAATCCTATTCACTTTGAAAAAGAATGTTTGAAAAGATATGATGCATGATATGCAAGTGCAAGATAAGATAAGTTGGAAAATAGATTTGGAAAGAAATTTGAAAAGAAGAATTTGATTTGATTTTAGAATAAAGATTTGAAAGGATAGATTTTAAATTGAAAAGTTTAAAAAATTAGAAATAGAGATTTGGAAATAGAAATTTGAAATTTGAAAATAGATTGGAGATTTGAAAAGATTGTGGAATTTGAGATTTGGAAAATGTGGAGGAATTTGAAATTTCAAAGAAGTTGTGAAATTTGAGATTTGAAAAAGGTTGTGACCGCACCCATGAGGGTTGCCTACGTATCCTTTTGGAGGAATCAGGTCAGTCGTAGTTCGGACAAGAGTCCGATTGAAAATAAAAGGTTGGATTGGAGGAAAGAGATTTTGATTGGAAAGAGGATTTGAAGATTGAGAGATTGAATTTTGATTGAAAGATTTGAAAAGATTGGTTTTGGAAGACTTGGTTTTAGGAAACCTAGACTTAAGAAAGACTTGGGATTTAGAAAAGAAGGATTGGATTTGACTTGGAAAGATTTTGGAAAATAATTGACTTGAAGATTGGACTTGGAAGATTAGGAAAGCTGGGAATTAGGAAAGATTCGGATTAGGAAAATTTCGAATTAGGAAAGTGTCATTTTAGGAAAGTTTAAGAAAGTTTTGGAATTAGGAAAGTTTTGAATATGGAATGTTTTGAAATAGGAAAGTTTTGAAATTTGGAAAGTTTCGTTTTAAGAAAGGTTTTGAAATAGGAAAGTATTGAATTTAGAAATGTTTTGAATTAGGGAAGTTTTAAATTTGGAAAGCTTTGAAATTAGAAAGTTTTGAAATTTGGAAAGATTAGAAAACAAGGAAGTGCTGAAAATAAGAAAGTTTTGGATTTGAAAAGATTTGAAGCTTTAGGAAAGTTTAGAATTTGGAAAGTTTTAGATTTAGAAAGTCTTAACTTAAGAAAATTTTGAATTTAAAAAGCTTAGAATTTTAGAAAGATTTGACATTTAGAAAGTTTAAGATTTTGAAAGTTTTAGAGTTTGAATTTTAGAAAACCTTGAGATTAGGAAAAGTTTGATTTTAGGAAAGATTTGAAAACTTAGGTTTGAAAAGTTAAGATTTGAAAAGAGGGTAGAATTAGGAAAGGGTTGAATTTTAGAATTTTACGAAAGATTTTTATGTTCAAATTTTGGAAACTTAAGGTTTAGGAAAGGAGAAGTTTAGGAAGGAGTTGAATTAGGAAAGATTTGGATTAGGAAGGGATTGGATTTTGTTTCTAAAAGGGAAGGTTTGATTTTGTTTCCAAAAACGGAGGATTAGATCTAGTTTCCTAAACGGGGAGATTGGATTTGGTTTCCTAAAGGGAAGGTAGAATTTGACAAGGGTTTGGAAAAAGAAGTTTCTAAAACCCTACATTTGGAAGTGTATAATTTTGACGTAGAAAAGAGGTTTTTGGAAACCTAATTTTGATGTAGAGAACGGGAGTTTTTGGAGACCTAGGTTTGGGGCAAGATTGAAAATCATGTTTTTGGAAAGAAAATTAGGGTTTCCTAATTGTGGGTTATAGGGCTTGACTTGGGCTCTAAGAAAAGAGATTTTTTGGAAAATGTGTTTTTTTGGAAACAAGTTTTTGGAAGAAAATCCTAGAGAGAAGTTTTCTAAAAGGAAAATTTTGGAACGAAAGTTTTTCTAGAAAGATTTTGGGAGAGAGTTTTTCTAGGAAAGAGACCTATGGAACGTTTTTGGAAAGTGGATTTTGAAGAGAGCGTTTCGGAAAGGAGTTGAAAAAGGGAGTTTCGAAAAATAGATTTTGGGAGGGAGTTTTTGAAAACAACATTGGAAAGGAGAGTTTTAGGAAAATATGTTGAAAAAGAGATTTTTAGGAAGAGATTTGAAAAGAAAGTTTTTTGGAAAGTATAAAAACGTCTCACTTTCCTAAAGCGATTCTAACCATAAGAGGGCTAGAACCACTTTAGGAAAGTGGTTTTGAAAACAACAAGAGTTGAAAATATGGACCGTGTTGGTCACTTTGAATGTAAAACTTCCCTAAAGCAATCCTAACCATGGAAAAGCTAGAATCACCCTAGGATTGTAATTTTGAAAATAAGTTTTGAAAAAGGAGATATTAATGCAATTTTGAAAACAAGTTTGAAAACGATTTTGAAAACAACTTTGAAAACGACTTTTGGAAGATGTAAGATCATGATATGCACAATGAAATTTTGGAGTCGTGAACATACAAGGTTTAGGCTTCACCACATAATCAAGGGGGCTGGACCCACGTGGTCTCCGGTTAGACTAGAAGAAAGCCTCCGACACGGTGACCTTCTGATAGTCTAATCCTACACATGGACCGGGAGTCCTCTTGTTTCAAGCATGCAAAGAAAGGGGGGGAAAGAGTTGGGGGATTAAAATAGAGAAAACCCAAGTGGGTTAGGAAAGAGAAGAGAGAGGGGGGAAGTGCGGAAATTTAAAGAGAAAGCCTACCGTATGTCTTGTTTATTTTGCGCGCCTTGCTTGTCTTCGGTCTTCAGTCTTCATCTTGATCTTCGTCTTCAATCTTCAAGAGTTGTCTTCAAACTTTAGATTGCAGCTCTTCAAGTCTTCAAAGGAGGATTGGAGGCTAATGTATGAGTGTATGGAGGTGTGTATGAGTGTATAGCAGGCTAGGGTTTAGTGTATGGTGGCTAGGGTTTGGAAAACCTAGAGAAGCTAGGGTTTAGGGAGTGCATGAGCTCTGTATATTGAAATATATGATTTTTAGATTGAGTTTGCGGACCTCTTTCACGCTGGAAGAGGCTCTGTATTTATAGAGGTAGGACAGACCTGGCACCTGTTGCAGTGCCGCTACGGAAAAATTCCTCTTGGCGCGACTAGGAGTGGCGCCAGGCCATTTTTTGGCTTGGCGCCACTACTAGTGACGCTAGCAAGTTAGGAAAGTTTGTAAGTCGGCATGCAACGTATCTTTGACCAGATTTGGACGCATGTACTAGTGACTACTGTGCAATTTTTAGCCTAGCTTCACTGGGAGTGACTCCAGAAAGTCCGGGAATGACTTAAGGGACCGGGAATGGCCCGGAATGCTGGAAAAGAGCAAGAACACTTAGAATAGTGTCCCGAAGGTATTTGACTTGAAAAATGAGGATAAGATGTGTTGGAATATTTGACCGGGCCTTTAAGTGCGAAACGGTCAATCGGGCTAGAAAGTTACCGGGACGGACTCAAATTATCCCGGAAGAAGGCTCGAGATTTGGGAACATTATTTAAAATGTTCCCAAAGGTTGCCGGTTTGATTCCCAGAGCCGGTGTGGTGGAAAAAGGTGACCGGCCCACTAGGGGCAAAATGGTCATTTCACCCTGGGTTTACCGAAACTGACTCGAAACGATCCGAAAGGATAAAGAAAGGTTTAGAACACTATAAAAAGCATTCTCGGGAAGTTACCGGTTTGATACCCAGATCCGGTGTGGTCAGAAAAAGGCGACCGACCCTCCAAGGGTGAAACGGTCATTTTGTACCAGGTTTGACGGAACTGACTCGGAATGATCCGAAAAGATAGAGGAACGTTGAGAATACTATAGGAAGCATTCTCGGGAGGTTACTGATTTGATACCCAGAGGCGGTGTGGTCCCTGGGGCGCTCGGATGCCTAGGGGCGAAATGGTCATCTTGACTGAAAAGTCTCGGAATTGGCCCAAGGGGCAGTTTGGTCATTTTTCACCGAAGTGGGCTAGCAGGCACCAGTGTTGACCTGGGTTTTGAGTGTTTCCGCCACTCTGACGGCGGTTGTCGTGACAAAGGGGTTTATTGGCAATTCCCTATATCGACCTATTTGTGAGTATTTCTGCTACTCTAACTGTTGAGATGTTTACGAGTATTTCCGCTACTCTGAAGGTTCACGATCATTCTCGAGATTGCCTAATCTCGAGAAGCTGCTAAAGGGACTTAGCGCCTGAGAAGTTAACTTTCTTGGAAGGCGTGCCTAAACGGACATTTCTGCATTGGCGAGCTAGCGGGCGCCAAAGGTGGACCGTTCTATCATCTAGGGGACTTGGGGTCTCATCCCAATCGATAGGTTTAAAGGGACTTACCGTTTCGAAGAGATTTTCTTTAAAAAACGTGCCGAATTGTCTCGAGGAATAAACTGTCTCGAGAGAGGGATTGGAATTGGAAAGGGGACTTATTGTTTTCGAAAAGACATGCCTAATTTGGAACCGTCTTGAGGAATAAACTGTCTCTCGAGAGGGATTGGAAAGGGGACTTACCGTCTTCGGAAAGACGTACCTGATTTGAAACTGTCTCGAGGAATAAACTGTCTCGAGAGAGGAATTGGAATTGGAAAGGGGACTTATTGTTTTCGAAAAGACGTACCTGACTTGGAACCGTCTTGAGGAATAAAATGTCTCGAGAGAGGGATTGGAAAGGGGACTTACCATCTTCAGAAAGACGTGCCTGATTTGGAACCATCTCGAGGAATAAACTGTCTCAAGAGAGAGATTGGAATGTGGACTTACCGTCTTCGAAAAGACGTGCCTGATTTGGAACCGCCTCAAGGAATAAACTGTCTTGAGAGAGGGATTGGAATTGGAAAGGACAATGCCCCTAAGGGCATTTTGGTCATTTTTTCTTTATTTGGGCCTGGCGGACCCGCGAAGCGATGGACAGACGGGATTTAGAATTAGAGAGTTTGTTTCGATTGGAATATGCCCACAATGACTTGAACATAAGTCTGGATGGAGTGTAGACTACCGAGCGGTCAAAAATGGGGTGCTTACAACTGTCCCTCTTTTTCTATCTTTGCTTGTCAAAGACAGAAAATGATAAAAGTAAGAATCCCATGTTAACCGCGAGGCAGTTGGAGGGACAGACATAGGGAATCTTTCGACAACGGGGGTCGAAAACGGATGGCAAGCCAAAAAGGCCTTCGAAAATGAGATTTGGCGGGAAAGGGGGCAAAGCTGCCTAGAATTGGACACGGGCGCCACTAGGAGTGGCGCCTTTGGCAAAGTTGACTTGGTGCCTCTGCTAGTGGCGCCTGGCTTGGGCTTAAAACCAGAAAAATTCTGGTACAAATGCTTACGGGATTTTGGAGAGTTTTCGCAAATCTGAGAGGCATTGCGGGGAAGCTGACTTGGACATTGAAGGAGCACTTCTTGGAGACCACGGGTGATTGCCAGAGGGAGACCACGTCGCCAGAATAGTCGCCGGAAGAGAAGATTTCGCCAAAGAACATCCAAAAAGTGAGTTTTCAAATTTTGTTAATTTTGATGCGTAGAACTTCATTTGAATCATGTGAATAGTGGAAATTGATGTTTTGATGTGTTTTGAATATGAGGGTGATATTATTTTTACATTTTGGTGCTTCTTTGATTGAATTTGAGTGATTATATGTGAATATGTAAAGGGGGTTTTCTACAAAAATAGGGGATTTGTTCCTACAAGCTTGGGCATTAGGTTTTCTGGCTATATTTTTGTGCAATGTGGCTTAGAAAAATGTGTTTAACAACCGTATGAAGTTTCGTGATTTTTTGAAAACTTGGTGAATTTTTTATTTTTTGAAAAATAGAAAAATACTTAGAAAATTTAGAAAAATGAGAAAACTCAGGAAATTGATGGAATTTTTAGAGTTTAAAATTTGAAAAATGTAGGAATATTTTTGGAAAACATTTGAAAGAATTTTGAGGAAATTTAAGACATATTTGAAAACCATTGATTTATTAGAAAAATAAAACATGTGTTTTGAAAATTTTAAAAAATTGAAAAAAGTGTGCACGGGTCTTGATATTATGTGATCGTGACAATGTGAAGTACATGCTTTGTGTTTTTGTGTTGATGTCATGGGTGTTGTAGGGGCCATTTTTAAACGGGACTCTGCCGAAATTTTTAGAAATTAGGGAAAAGGTTAGAAAAAGTTTTTGAAAATAAAATCTTTTTGAAGGAGAAGACAGAAAACCCTTGAGATTTGATTTGAAGTTGAAAAATTGAGAGTTGTGCGTAGGAATTTTGCTTTGACTTATCATTCGAAATCCTTTATTTGTTCCGTTTGTGTTAGTTGTTTATTTTATTTTACTGTTATTTGAATTGCATGTATGGTATGTAATATCTCTTACCTTGGTTTACCTTTCCAGGATGGCAAACGCTGGTGATGACGGTTCTGAGAGGAGGCGTCACTCGGGGAAGATGGCCTGAACAGATTCTACTGGCGGCTCTAGTCGATCCAGAGGTAGTTGACGATCTACCGGACGGTCCTCCTCCAGTCAGAGTGGGCAGGGGAGTAGGCTACTTGTCGACCCTTTTTCCTCCGGTTGAGCAGGCTTTCGCAGAGGAGATTGGTGCCGAGGAGGAGGTACCGGGCCCTGGGGATCAGGTGACCGGTTACGGGAGAGCTTCTTTCAGGCATAGACAGACGGGTGCTGACTTGGGAGATCTGCAGATACCGGATGTCCCACCACTCAGGGATCTTGCTTACCACCCTAGTGTGTATTCTAGACAGCATTTGCCTCTTCCGCGGGTACATATAGCATTTAGAGGGGCTGTTCATCAGGTTTTTGTGACCATACAGCGGGCTGCCCCATCATATTGCGCCTTCTTGGCGGAGATCGGATTTGGCGCTTTCATGGGATTACAGGCTAACCGCCTAAACCGGCATTTAGTACTGGCGCTTGTTGAGGTGTGGTTCGGGGAGACCGGGACCTTTCATTTTGTCAGCTTCGAGTTAGGTCCTACTCCTTTGGATTGGGCGATTATTACAGGACTCTCCTTTATCGGCCGACAGATCACCTTGCATCCAGTCAGTAGGGACGAGACCTGTTTGCTGTTCGACTTGCCTCCTCCTGAGCGTTTTGCCTTCCCAACCTCTTGGATTAGTCAGGATGACTGTACTTTTGCTACTGAGCCATCGCCTGCCAGGCGGGACATCATGAGATGGCGACTTGTGTTGTATATCATCTTTAGCTGCTTTTGTAGCAACAACAAGTCACTCGTGCCGTGTCGTTTGGTGAGTATAGTAGCCGATCTTGGAGCCTTATCTGAGCTAGATGGGGGGTCCTTTTCCTTTGGCTGCTTTCTTCGGTCAATGCGGGTTCGAACTTCTTCTCGTTGGGGCAGCATGACTAGCTTTTGGCCTTTCCTTGTTTGGTGGAGTTTCGAGTACCTGCTGGTGCGTCGCCCTGCAGTTGTTGAGGATGACCTCTATCCTCGTGCTTTGAGGTGGGCTCGTGACCGTGTAGCCCAGTGATCGGAGATTACTGATTTTGTGATGCTCCGGGCTAACCTGGAGCTGATTGAGGCGAGGGACGTGACCCGGTGGTCCTTCATTGGATCAGTCCATTATGAGACAGTCCAGTACTTGGTTCCGTTGTCCCTGTCGAGAGCTGCCTTTCTCAATAATGACACTTGGGAGTCCTATCTTGGAGAGCGACATTGGCGGCAGTTTCATGAGGAGTTCTGATCAGTAGGAGCTCCGCTAGAGTATATATTTGGAGCCTTGGTGGCGGGAGTGCCTATCCCTTTTCAGGAGCGTCAGCCAGGTGCCGAGTTCTTGCTTCCTCCAGATATAGATTATGCTGCGCACTTTGGGGCTCATTCGGTCTGCGCTTTCACCCGGTTTGAGGTAGTAGTCGGCAGGTACACTATTAGCCAGGAGGTGGTTGACTTGTGGCGCCGTGTTGGAGGATATGTGCCCCAGGCCGAGTTTACTGCCGTGAGAGACCAGAGGGATCAGTACCAAATGAAGCGGGATCATTACCAGACCGAGGTGGCTTCCTTGACGGCTCGGTTATCTCAGCTAGGTGGTGGGGGGGGGGGTATGTTATTCTTTCTTTGCTTCTTTTTGCTCTGCTGTTGCTGAGTTCCTTTTGTATGCAGCTGATTTCGATTCTATCTTTCCTGCAGGATGGTAGTGCTTCGAGTAGTTATCCACCTCCTCCGATGCCGGGTTTTGGGGATTTTGATCCAGATGATATTGACTTTGGCCTGTGATAGATGCCCCTTGTAGAGACTCTGATCCTCTTTTGCCCCTTGTCCCTGAGTTATATTTATGTCAGACAGTTTTACTTTGATATTTTGTACAAAAATGGATATTTATGGTACTTAGATGCATGGATAGACAGATATATTTATGATCTTTATGGCTAGGCATATGATTAGATGCATGTGATGTATAATGATGTTAGATATCTATTACATGAGTTGATGTTGGTGACTTCTATTTCTATAGGGAGTTATATCCTATGTGTGCAAAACCCATGCTGATTGTTTTTTTTTTTTTAACGTATGCACAGGTTAGAAATATGTTAATAGAATGACACAGGGTGTTGTTAGACTTGTAGTCTTGGGAATGGTAACTCCCTCCTCCTCGGGAGTCTAGCCTCTCTTCTGGCTCAACCCTACTTTGATTAGGATGATAGCACTTCGCACCTTCCTCAACCTCTTAATCGCCTCCAACTTTCTATCTTAGGGTTAGTGTATAGGGTTATTGGGCTGAGACTCTCGGCTCTCGGGGTTTTAGCAACAGCTAACCTGACCTTTGGCAGAGCGATAAGTGGCCAGTCATTTCAATCCAAGGAGACTTTGTTTAGGACCGTAATGTAGGCTAGGTTATGGGGTTTTAGAAACAATGGGATATGTAGGCTCAAATTCAATGTTGTTTTCAGCAAGACTTTGGAAGATTAAGCAAGACTTAGGAAGACTTAGGATTTAGAAAAGAAGGATTGGATTTGACTTGGAAAGATTTTGGAAAAGAATTAACTTGAAGATTGAACTTGGAAGATTAGGAAAGCTGGGAATTAGGAAAGATTCAGATTAGAAAAGTTTCGAATTAGGAAAGTGTCATTTTAAGAAAGTTTAGGAAAGTTTTCAACTTAGGAAAGTTTTGGAATTAGGAAAGTTTCAACTTAGGAAAGTTTTGAATTTGGAATGTTTTGAAATAGGGAACTTTTGAAAATTGGAAAGTTTCGTTTTAAGAAAGGTTTTGAAATAGGAAAGTGTTGAATTTAAAAATGTTTTGAATTAGGAAAGTTTTAAATTTGGAAAGTTTTGAAATTAGAAAGTTTTGAAATTTGAAAAGATTCGAAAACACGGAATTGCTAAAAATAAGAAAGTTTTGAGTTTAGAAAGTTTTGGATTTGAAAAGATTTAAAGGTTTAGGAAAGTTTAGAATTTAGAAAATTTTAGATTTAGAAAGTCTTAACTTAAGAAAGTTTTGAATTTAGAAAGCTTAGAATTTTAGAAAGATTTGACATTTAGAAAGTTTAAGATTTTGAAAGTTTTAGAGTTTGAATTTTAGAAAATCTTGAGATTATGAAAAGTTTGAGTTTAGGAAATATTTGAAAACTTAGCTTTAAAAAGTTAAGATTTGAAAAGAGGGTAGAATTAGGAAAGGGTTGAATTTTAGAATTTTACGAAAGATTTTTATGTTCAAGTTTTGGAAACTTAAGGTTTAGGAAAGGAGAAGTTTAGGAAGGAGTTGAATTAGGAAAGATTTGGATTAGGAAGAGATTGGATTTTATTTCTAAAAGGGAAGGTTTGATTTTGTTTCCAAAAATGGAGGATTGGATCTAGTTTCCTAAACTGGGAGATTGGATTTGCTTTTCTAAAGAAAAGATGGGATTTGGTTTCCTAAAGGGAAGGTAGAATTTGACAAGGGTTTGGAAAAAGAAGTTTCTAAAAATCCTAGATTTGGAAGTGTATAGTTTTGACGTAGAAAAGAGGTTTTTGGAAACCTAACTTTGACGTAGAGAACGAGAGTTTTTGGAGACCTAGGTTTGGAGCAAGATTGAAAATCATGTTTTTGGAAAGAAAATTAGGGTTTCCTAATTGTGGATTATAAGGCTTGACTTGGGCTCTAAGAAAAGAGATTTTTTGGAAAGTGTGTTTTTTTAGAAACGAGTTTTTGGAAGGAAATCCTAGAGAGGATTTTTCTAAAAGGAATATTATGGAAAGAGAGTTTTTTAGAAAGATTTTTGAAGAGAGTTTTTCTATGAAAGAGACCTAGGGAACGTTTTTGGAAAGTGGACTTTAAAGAGAGCGTTTTGAAAAGGAGTTGAAAAAGGGAGTTTCGAAAAATAGATTTCGGGAGGGAGTTTTTAAAAACAATTTGGAATGGAGAGTTTTAGGAAAGTATGTTGAAAAAGAGATTTTTAGGAAGAGATTTGAAAAGAGAGTTTTTTGGAAAGTATAAAAACGTCTCACTTTCCTGAAGCGATTCTAGCCATAAGAGGGCTAGAACCACTTTAGGAAAGTGGTTTTGAAAACAACAAGGGTTGAAAATATAGACCGTGTTGGTCACTTTGAATATAACACTTTCCTAAAGCAATCATAGCCATTGAAAAGCTAGAATCACCCTAGGATTGTGATTTTGAAAATAAGTTTTGAAAAAGGAGATTTTAATGCAATTTTGAAAACAAGTTTGAAAATGATTTTGAAAACAACTTTGAAAACGACTTTTGGAAGATGCAAGATCATGATATGCACAATGCAATTTTGGGGTCGTGAACATACAAGGTTTAGGCTTCACCACACAATCAAAGGGGCCGGACCCACGTGGTCTCCAGTTAGACTAGAAGCAAGCCCCCGACACGGTGACCCTCCGATAGTCTAATCCTACACATGGACCGGGAGTCCCCTTGTTTCAAGCATGCAAAGAAAGGGGGGAAAAGAGATGGAGGATTAAAATAGAGAAAACCCAAGTGGGTTAGGAGAGAGAAGAGAGGGGGGGGGGGAAGTGCGAAAATTTAAAGAGAAAGTCTACCGTATGTCTTGTTTATTTTGCGCGCCTTGCTCGTCTTCAATCTTCAAGAGTTGTCTTCAAACTTTAGATTGCATCTCTTCAAGTTTTCAAAGGAGGATTGGAGGCTAATGTATGAGTGTATGGAGGTGTGTACGAGTGTATGGGAGGCTAGGGTTTAGTGTATGGTGGCTAGGGTTTGGAAAACCTAGAGAAGCTAGGGTTTAGGGAGTGCACGAGCTCTGTATATTGAAATATATGATTTTTAGATTGAGTTTGCAGACCTCTTTCATGCTGGAAGAGGCTCTGTATTTATAGAGGTAGGACAGACCTGGCGCTTGTTGCAGTGGCGCTAGGGCAAAATTCCTCTTGGCGCCAGGGCAAAATTCCTCTTGGCGCCACTCCTAGTGGCGCCAGGCCATTTTTTGGTTTGGCGCCAGTACTAGTGGCGCTAGCAAGTTAGGAAAGTTTGTAAGTCGGCAAGCAACGTATCTTTGACCAGATTTGAGCGCCTGTACTTGTGACTACTATGTAATTTTTAGCCTGGCTTCACTGGGAGTGACTCTAGAAAGTTCGGGAATGATTTAAGGGACCGAAAATGGCCCGGAAGGCTGGACAAGAGCAGAACACTTAGAACAGTGTCCCAGAGGTATTTGACTTGGAAAATGAGGATAGGATGTGTTAGAAAGGTTGACCGGGCCTTTAAGGGCAAAACGGTCAATCGGGACGGAAAGCTACAGGGACAGACTCAGATTATCCCGGAAGAAGGCTCAAGATTTGGAAACATTATTTAGAATGTTCCCAAAGGTTGCCGGTTTGATTTCCAGAGCCGGTGTGGTCAAAAAAGGTGACCGGCCCACCAGAGACAAAATGGTCATTTCGCCCCGGGTTTACCGAAACTGACTCGGAATGATCTGAAAGGATAAAGAAAGGTTTAGAACACTATAAAAAGCATTCTCAGGAAGTTACTGGTTTGATACCTAGAATCGGTGTGGTCAGAAAAAGGCGACCGGCCCTCCAAGGACGAAACGGTCATTTTGTATCGGGTTTGCCGGAACTGACTCAGAATGATCCAGAAAGATAGAGGAAGGTTGAGAATACTATAGGAAGCATTCTTGGGAGGTTACCGGTTTGATACCCAGAGCCGGTGTGGTCCCCAGGGCACTCGGATGCCTAGGGGCGAAATGGTCATCTTGACCGAAAAGTCTCGGACTTGGCCCAAGGGGCAGTTCGGTCATTTTTTACCGAAGTGGGCTAGCAGGCACCGGTGTTTTCGAGTATTTCCGCTACTCTAACGGTTGAGATGTTTGCGAGTATTTCCGCTACTCTAACGGTTGGCGATCATTCCCATGACTGCTTGATCTCGGGAAGCTGCTAAAGGGACTTAGCGCCTGAGAAGTTAACTTTCTTGGAAGGCGTGCCTAAACGGATATTTTTGCATTGGCGGGCTAGCGGGCGCCAAAGGTGGACTGTTCTATCATCTTGGGGACTTGGTATCTCGTCTCGGTCAACAGGTTTAAAGGGACTTACCATTTCGAAGAGTTTTTCTTCGAAAAGTGTGCCAGACCGTCTCGAGGAATAAACTTTCTCGAGAGAGGGATTGGAATTGGAAAGGGGTCTTATTGTCTTCGAAAAGACGTGCCTGATTTGGAACCATCTCGAGGAATAAACTGTCTCGAGAGAGGGATTGGAAATGAGACTTACCGTCTTCAGAAAGACGTGCCTGATTTGGAACCGTCTCAAGGAATAAACTGTCTTGAGAGAGGGATTGGAAAGGGGAATTACCGTCTTCGGAAAGACGTCCCTGACTTGGAACCGTCTCGAGGAATAAACTGTCTCGAGAGAGGGATTGAAAAGGGGACTTATCGTCTTCAGAAAGACGTGCCTGATTCAAAACCGTCTCGAAGAATAAACTGTCTCGAGAGAGGGATTGGAAAGGGGACTTACCGTCTTCAGAAAGATGTGCCTGATTTGGAACCATCTCGAGGAATAAACTGTCTCGAGAGAGGGATTAGAAAGGGGACTTACCATCTTCAGAAAGACGTGCCTGATTTGGAACCATCTCGAAGAATAAACTGTCTCGAGAGAGGGATTGGAATTGGAAAGGACAATGCCCCTAAGGGCATTTTGCCTCTATTTGGGCCTGGCAGACCCGCGAAGCGATGGACATAGGGGATTTGGACTTAGAGAGTTGGTTTCGATTGGAATATGCCCACAATGACTTGAACACAAGTCTGGATGGAGTGTAGACTGCTGAGCGGTCAAAAATGGGGTGCTTACACTCACAGATGCTCCGCAAAAGTGTGTTTTTGCGCACACTTCCTGAGATGATATCTGGCTCTTTCGAACACCATGAACCTAACCGATTTCCCCAAATCTTTCCTTGTTTGCACAATTATTGAGTGAAAGTTTAAACGAACATTCCCAACGACGGAGTGTATGCTACATGCGCCCAGATTTTGATCTGATCGATCAAACTTCACTTAGCCCTAAAGATTTAGTCAGTATATTATATGCCATGTGGCATTCTGTGAGTGGAACAGTACTGGTACATGTAGCACATGCGCTAGGGCAAATTTTGCCCAGGTGCATGTACTATATGCGCTAGTCCTCTTTAACTTTGCCTATAAATATAGGCCTCCCCATTTGGATATTCCAGAATTGGAATTGATAGCGAAGCTCTACTAAAACTGCTCCAGAATCTCAGATTCCTGTATACATCTCATACTTTAAGCACTTAGGCTAGATTCCATCTCCCCCTAACCCATACACTACACCTATATAGCCTTTAATGCCATAGAAGATCTCATTCCAGCCCCTTCAAGCCTCTTTAAGGCTATTCAAGCTCAAGTCAAGGCATTCATGGAGGTTTGAAAGTGTTTGAAGGCAAAATGTAGTATTCTTTTTACATTTTTGCAATCCTTACTCCTCTCTTCTCCCTCCTAACCTACCTAGGCTATTTTCTATTTTAATCCCTATCTTCTACCCCCCCCCCCCCCCCCTTTCTTGCATGCTTGAAACAAGGAAGCTCTTAGTTCATGCCTAGAGGAAAGTTTGTGAGAGCCACTGTGTAGGAACCTTTTCACAAACCTACTTTAAGTTGGTATGGCCTTAGAGCACCTTGCTATATGGTGAATCCTCTAGCCTTGTATGATTTTATGACCCCTTTGCATATAGTTATCTAGTTCATGTTTTGCATGCTTGGCTTTATTTTCATGTTTACGACCATTTTTTTAAAACTTTCACTATCTCTACTTCTATGGCATTCTCAAGCTCCATATTCAAAAGATTCCCTAAAAATGGTGCTCGAGTTGGTTCCTTGAAGCCTAGGTTAAACCCTCAATTTCTACACCTTAGAGAACCCTCTTCAAGTCCCTTGACTTTATTTCGTGATCTTACATTTCATTATTTTTCAATATTGCCCTAAAATGGCTTTCAAACCCTCTTCTTCTATGTTGATTTTTAAGGATTTTACTCTCTTGAACTTTGTGGTTGAAATGGTCCCTTGCAACCCTCTTTTGAGTAGTCCCCCCATTATCTTGACCATATAAACCTTAGTTCATTAGAGTTGGCTCTATTGTCTTTAAAATGATTTTCAAGACAATTCCCTTCAAAAAAAGATTCTCAAGTGGCACTATCTTCAATTTGAATAAAGTCAATTTCCCTATACTATCATTTTCACCTTGATTTTTAGAAGTTTTGCTCTCTTGAATATTATGGTTAGAATGGTCCTATGAAGTGCTCTTTAGAGTGATTTCCTTCAAATCAACCGTATGAACCCTTATTTTTTAGAGTGGTCTTCAACTTCTTAAAAGTGGTTTTCCAAAACCTCCTTTCCAAAACTAATTTTCAAAGAATCATTCTCTTTAATTTTTTAGTCTTCAAAACTATCTATTCAATGTTGATTTTGACAAGTTTTGCTCTCTTAAGTTTGTGGGTGAAATGGTTCCAAGGCGACCCTCTCTTGAGTGATTTCCAACTATCAATTATGGGATCCTAACACTCACTTGAGTGGCTTTCGTAAAATGGTTTTCGAAACATATGTTCAAATTTCATGCAGAAAACCACATTTCCTAAACCATTATGTCAAAACCCTAGTCCAAAACCACTTTCCAAAACCACCCTTCAACCCTAGGTTAATTTGGCCCTAGGTCAACCAAACCCTCGATTAACCTAACTTTAGTTAGTTAACCCTTGGTCTATCAAACCCTAGATTAACCTAACTCAAGTTAGTTAACCTTAGGTCACTTTAACCCTAGATTAACCTAACCTTAGTTAGTTAACCCTAAGTCACCTTTACCCTAGGCTAACCTAACCTTAGTTAGTTAACCCTTGGTCAACCCAACCTAGGTTAGTAACCTTCAAGGTGCCAATTCAAAGACCACTTTTCAAATATTCCTTCAACTCAAAAACCATCCTACTCTCTTAAGATTTCAAGAATCAACTCAAAAATATTTTCAAATATCCCTCCACTCTATATTCAAAAATGTCTCCAAAAAGTTATTTTTAAACTTGTCTCAACTAATAGGGCTAGAAACTTAACACTTTCTAAAAAGTATTTTAAAAAATATTTCCAAAAACTCATAACCCTAAAGTGTCCCTAACCTTTTACGGTTAGGAATTCAAATGGAAGGTGGTACATTAAATACAACCCTCAAGGTAGTCCATATTAGGGTTCCAAAACCCTAAGTGTCATGCCTCATTTCGGTTTGTACGGATTTAGGGTGCTTGACCGGCCAGTAGCTTGGCTACCCAAGGCTGCATTACATAACATAGTTGAACACCCGTGCATTTATCATTAAAAAGATACATAATTACGGAATAAAAACTTTATAAACGTAAAGTAAAATGTGTGTCATACATAGCAAAGTGGTGCCTAATCTCCAAAACATAAACATTCCATAAAATGGGCCTATCAAAGGCCACCATAGTTATAACATTATAATATTACAAAATACTAGGGTCCAACTCCTATATTAGTGCATAACATAAGGCCCATGAGTCGCAGTCCAAATATCCACCTAATGGGCCTCCCTCAAGGCCTCCCAGTTTGGTCACCTAAAAACATTTTGTGAAAACCTAATCTAATACTTAGTGAATAACAATAATGCATGAGCATAAAATACCATAGATTACATTTATATTTAATGTATATGACAATAGAGGTACATTTATGTATATGTGGCATGAATTTAGAAACGTATAAGTATAACATGAAGCATAGGCTTTTGTATTAAAATATTTCATCATTTCTAAAACATAATGTTGAAGAAGAGAGGCAGGTGTGTTATAGCATGAACAATTAGAGTTTGACATAACTTGTCATGAGCATAACATACCATATCTTATAAGCGTATATCTTGGCTCACCGTATAATATAGGACGCATCGAATGTTACTATTCTTAGTAACTTATAAAGCGTAGCCTTAGAAACGTAGGTAGCATAAGTATCATATTAGAATAATATAACATTTCGAACATAATATCATAGGAGTGAGACATAACACATAACACGACTTCGTAAGGCATAACATAGCTGTCATAACATACCATGGCATGATACTGTAAGGCATATCATAATATCTTGAAAGGAAGTGATACACTGTGACATTAATACTTGTGGGAACATGCGTGACTTGTTGTGAAGCATTCAAACAAGTCATATTTCTCATTCTAGAACATCAGTGTGTCATGTCTTTACATTTGGCCAACATATCTCTCACTTCACCCCACTTAAGAGGTCTTTCTAGTATTGGGCATCATAGTAACCACAAGGGTCATGCGTGAGGCTCTTTAGGCTAATATAGTAACCATGAAGGTCACGCATAGGCTCTTTAGGCCAACATATCCCTCACTTCACCCCACTTAAGAGCTTTTTCTAGTATTGGGCTTCATAGTAACCACAAGGGTCACGCGTAAGGCTCTTTAGGCCAACATAATAACCATAAAGGTCACGCATAGGCTCTTTAAGCCAACATAGTAACCATGAAGGTCACGCACAGGCTCTTTAGGCTAACATAGTAACCATGAAGGTCACGCATAGACTCTTTAGGCCAATATATCCCTCACTTCACCCACTTAAGAGGTCTTTTTGGTATTGGGCATCATAGTAACCACAAGGGTTATGCGTAAGGCTCTTTAGGCTAACATAATAACCATGAAGGTCAAGCATAGGCTCTTTAGGCCAATCATAAGAGCTAGGCTCAGTCATTAAGAGCTACACTTTGTCATTAGCAATGTAGGGTGCTTTAAGCCAATCATAAGAGCAGGGCTCACTCGTGAGACAAGGCTTAGTCATTAGCATATAAAGTGCTTTAAGCCAATCATAAGAGTTAGGCTTAGTTATAATAACTGTAAAGGTCACACATAGGCTTTTTAAGTCAATCATAAGAGCTATGCTCAGTTATAGTAACCATAAATGTCACATTTAGACTTTTAAGCCAAGGGACGTCTCCCAACATGGCGATAGATTATTTCATGTCCCCTACCGTAGGACCATTGTTGCTAGTTTAGGGTCTTGCCACGAATGACCTTACATGTCGATGGTTTATTTTACGTCCCCCATCCTAGGACTATCGGGCTAGATTAAAGTCTTGCTATGAAAGACCTTGAGTTAGAGTCGTACGTTAGGAATCTTAAATCTACTTTATGTGAACGTTCTAATCCATAGGTTGTAATTCATATAAGGTTCATTTGTAATTCAAAGCATGACATTCATACCTAAATGTAATCATTAATACATTGAAATAAATGGAAATAAATGCATGAAATGTAATTGAACTTGAAAGCATTTGGAGAGCAATAGATCTTACTCATGGCATATCGTTACTCATCTCTATCCAACTGAATGGGTGTTAAGCAAGGTGCTCCTACACATAATCCACATAGAAACATGGAACATCAATACACGATGCTAAGGCAATGCATTAACACATAAATCGAGACTAAGCACATAACTCCCTCAACCCCGATTCATCAACACCTCACTCTCTAAACGGAGAACAAGGTTGAACTCTTGGACAAAGCCCTACCATAAAACGAGAACATAAAGTTGAGGTTTGAATATGAAAGCCGGGATGTCAACTCGTTCATCACGTCCTAACCACCTCTCAAAGGATTCACACACAAGGCTAGTTCCATATGACAATAGGCTTAAAGGCCTTTAATTTGATAAGTCATGACTTAAAAACATATTTTGGGTGAAGAAGTTAGGTCTCACGAAGAATGAGGTAAAACTTTGGAAAAATGAGGTTTTTGGCATAGTTTTGGGTCAACTTTAAACTTTTATATCTCTTAATCTACAAGAAATTAGAGAACAAACTTTATATGGGTACAAAGGTCTATGAGTCTACTTTCTAATGCTTGAAATGGTGCATTAATCTGAGTTTTCGAGACAAAATTATACCTGTTTTACTAAACAATGTCGAAACTAGTAGGCTGTTCAAACGCCCGACCGAGGAGTTGGAATGCCAGGCAAAATAAACTAGGAGTTCGAATGCCCAAATGGCCATTCAAACTCCAAGAAAAAAAATGGAACACACCTTCTCTGACCGTTTGAATGCCCCCTGGGGGAGTTCGAATGCCCAACCTTCTTCCACATACCGTTTGAATGCCCAGTTTTGGGTAGCAACCGAAGTTCAACCCAAAATTTCAAAACTCACCCAAAACTCCTCCAAACACAACCAAATCTGTCCAATACTCTTAGGGCTCATAGATTAGCCCACAAGGATGATAATAACTCAAAATGGGGGGAGAAAGAACAATCAAACAAAGGAATTTAAAGAAAGAATTCAAAACCCTAACATTTCACATATTTGGGGATTTCTACCCACCACTCCCAATCTTCAAGAAATAAGCTTTAAGCTTTCTAAATCAAGTAATTGGGACCCAAGGGGTCCCCCAAAGTTAACAACAACACCCCTAGATACATATATGCAAAAACCCAACACAATCCACCAAGATAGATACACATACATATACAGTTTTAGAGAGAGAATGGAACCTTACCTTCCTTAAGCTATTCCAAGTCTTCAAATGGCATCTCTTGGTTTGGGTTGAAACTCTCCAAGCTCCCCTTCTCCTTCTTCTTCCTCTTCTTTTCCTCCCTTTCTCTCTCTACCCGTTGGTTGTGCGTGTGTATATGGGTGTGTGTGTTTTGTGTATATAAGATGATACACATAGGAAATAATCCTATGTGTCTCACCTTATAGGCTTAAGTTACAATATGACTTTTAATTAGTCAACTTGACTCAAATGGACATTAGAATGATATAAAATTTAAAGAAACATATAAATAGGGAAATTAATGGGTTTAGGATACTACACTAAGTGTTTTTCAAAAACTCTTTTCAAGAATGATTTTCAAACATCACATTCTTGAAACAATCCTAATCCTTTCATGGTTAGGATTGGTCAAGTGTAGGTGAGATATTCAAGAAGGGTTCTATAATCCTAAGTTCTAAAGAACTGAAGGGAAATCTCTAGTCCCATTTTTTTTTTTTGCAAACATGTCTTCAAAACTCTTTCCCCTCAAAGAGTTTAGTTCTTCAATGACTAACCTCTCAAAGGTAAATAAAACATTAAAAATACCATTCATAAGGTGTTCAAAGAGTACTTTCAAAATCATTTCAAGGCAAGTTCATAGGAGCACTTATGACTCCAAATCCACTTTTCAAGTCTATAATCAAATTTTCAAAGCTTTCAAAAATCTCTGAGTTATGTTCAAAAACATTTCAAAATGCTTCAAAATCCCATTTCAAGAGCAGTTTCAAAAACCTTCAAGTTCTATTCCAAAAATAGTCCA
Source organism: Euryodendron excelsum (assembly GCA_033060915.1). Taxonomy (NCBI): domain Eukaryota; kingdom Viridiplantae; phylum Streptophyta; class Magnoliopsida; order Ericales; family Pentaphylacaceae; genus Euryodendron; species Euryodendron excelsum. The sequence goes on along the minus strand of CM065394.1, from coordinate 9,685,731 downwards.
ACATTCGATTTCAAATCAAAATTCTCAAGTTCTCCTTTTCCAAAGACCTCAAAGTGTCTTCCAACCTTTCCAAAGACCTCAAAGCGTCTTCAAACATTCCAAAAGCCCTAATGCGCCTATTTACCATCGAGTTCTCACCCGAACTACGAATGACCTGATTCTCGTCAAATGAGATACGTAGGCAAACTAAAATGGTGCGGTCATAACTTTTTGTTTCAAGTCAAGTTCCATTTTTAAAAGTTTCTATCAATTCAAAATTTCTATTTCAAATCTCTTCAAAATTTTCATGTTTTCAAACTTCTTCCAAAACTTGCATCATGCATCATTCCTCTAAAAAGTGATGATGAAACCTATTTTTCAATATTCTAAAGTGGATATTAAGTGGATAATAGTAACTAGTAATTCAAGTGAGTGAATTAAGGATGATTATACATGTAGGTACCGAAAGGGCGGAGTAGGGTGATGATTTTAGGATATCTTCCCTACACGTAACCAATCCCCGGATCATAGATTTTTGTTTTTGAAAGACCAAAATGGAGTTATTTTCAAAATGGCCTAAAGATTTTCCAAAGGTTGCCGAACAACCTATTTTCTTAAAAATTCCTCTCTTGGGGGAGTTTTCCAAAACCTTTTTCTAAAACCTTAAGTGTAATCTTCAAATTACACTTAGTGTTTGGTGAACTAACTCACCTTAATCATGTTAGGTGGTAACTCCTATTATTTTTTTTTTAAAAACCCTTAATAAAATCAATTTCAAGTTCAAATCAAGTCACAGTTGTCCTTCTAGGAGGATGAGTTTCAACGAAAGAGTACAGTGCTTTTTCCCAAGCCATAAGAACTTGGTTAAAAATCAGGGCACGACAGTGGCTAGCATTGTCACAAGAGAAAAATCAATTCTTTGTGGTTTTGATTTATATATCCAAAACATACATGCAACATCTTTTCTTCAGTACAATAAAACAGTGCAATAGAATATAATATGAACTTTTTTTTCTTTTGGCTAACTGGGTGTCATGACACTGTACATAGTTTATATATTATATATCACCTAACTCATGAATAATGGACTTTGAAACCTCATTCAATATAGTTTGTGTTGTCCCAAGTAGGCAACCCAAGAGGGGGGTGAACTGGCTTTTTCAAATATAATCACAAATAATGCAATTAAAAAACTAATTAAGCAATGTAATAGTAGCAAATCAAACTATTAACCAAGCAAGCAAACAATAAGATGCAATGCAAGCAAGTGATATAAGCAAAGAGGAAAAATAGAGCACAAAGAAGAACACCAGATTTACCGAGGTTTGTTCACAATGTGTGATCTACGTCCTCAATCCCAAGATCCCCTTAAAAGCCTTCTACTATGCAAAAACTCCTTTATACAGCAGATGCCAGTTGACCAAGTGCCTAGCTCACTTCTTACAAGAGCCCTTCCCAAGCTCTCAAAGCCCCAAGTGATTTTGTCCAAGCTTTACTCAAGCTTACAAGTGTTTTTACCAAGAGCACTCAAACTCACAAGTTTGCAAACCCACCCAAGTGAAATAGATAAAGTTAATATAATGGGTAACTCTCTCAAAGAGTAGATAAGCATGTATATGTTCAGCAATCAACCCTAATCACTCAACAAAATGGATGTAGTAGTTAGAGCTCAAGAAATCTTAACTTCAATCTTTGATTCAACACTTATGATCTTTCATTCTAGTATATAGATGATGTGGGGATTTTGTATTTATAGCCTTGCATCGATTCTAGCTGTTGGTGGTGGTTAGGAGCGTTTTTAATGTAAGATCGAGTTGTTACAACGGTAAAAAAACTAGTAGTTATAGTCAAGGTGTCGACCTTTTTTCTAAATGTGTCGACCCTTTTTGTTATGATTTCAGCTTCTCAATGTCGCGCCTAGATTTTTCGCAGTCGAGGAATACTCAACCAAGCGAAAAAAATATTGTACTCTCTCGTTAGAACTCACCCTCCCAAAAGAATGAGTGCGACTAGGTTTGAATTGAAAACAGGTTTGAATAAAGGGCTTTTGAAAAAGATTCGGAGTCGCCACCTAACTTGATTAAGGTGAGTTAGGTCACCTAAAAACTAAGAATAATCCGACGACTACACTTAGGGTTTTGGAAAACGATTTGAAAATACCTCCTCAAGAGAGGGTTTTTAAGGAAAACAGGTTGTTTGGCAACCTTTAGAAAACATTTAGCCCTTCTTTGAAAAATAACTCCTTTTGGTCTTTGAAAACAGTGATCTAGGTTCGGAGGTTGGTTACGTGTAGGGAAGACGCACTAAGCTATCACCCTACCCCGCCCTTTCGGTACCTACATGTCAATCTACCCTAGATTCACCTATGAGAGTCTTTAATTAACAAATGTTCAACCCTATTCACTTTAAAAAAAATAACGTTTGAAAACTAATTTAGCATGATGCATGATATGCAAGTGCAAAATAAGAGAATGGAAAGATAGATTTGAAAAGAAATTGATTTGATTTGAAAATAGATTTGAAGAGATGGAATTGAAATTGGAAAGTTTGAAAATTGAAAGTAGAAATTTGAAAATTGAAATTTGAAATTGAAATTTTGAAAATAGATTGGAATTTGAGATTTGGAAAGATTTGAAAACCGCTCCCATGAGAGTGGAATTGAAAGTTTGAAAAATATTGTGACCGCACCTATGAAGGTTGCCTACGTATCCCTTTGGGGGAATCAGGTCAGTTGTAGTTCGGACCGGTGTCCAATTGAAAATAGAAGAGTGGATTTGAAGAGAGAGATTAGATTGGAAGAAAGAGATTGAATTGAAAATTGGATTTGACTTGAGATTAGAAAAAGAGATTGGAAATTGAAATTGGAAAGATTGGACTTTGATTTGAAAAGATTGATTTTGGAAAGACTTGGTTTTGGAAAGATGGAGGTCTAGGAAACCTAGACTTAGGAAAAGCTTGACTCGACTTGGAAGGTTTAGGAGATTAGGAAAGGTTGGATTTAAGAAATGTTTGAATTAGGAAATGTTTGATTTAGGAAAATTTCGAACTAGGAAAGTTTCATTTTTGGAAAGTTTTTGAATTAGGAAAGTTTTGAATTTAGGAAAGTTAGGAGAATTTTTGAAATTAGGAAAGTTTTAAATTAAGAAAGTTTCGAATTTAGAAATGTTTGAAAAAGGAAAGTTTTTGAATTTGGAAAGTTTTGAAAACAAGGAAGTTTTGAAAATAAGAAAGTTTCATTTTGGGAAAGGTTAAAAAAGGAAAGTTTTCAGTTTAGGAAATGTTTGAATTAAAAAAGTTTTCAACTTAAGAAAGTCTTGAATTAAGAAAGTTTTGAATTTAGAAAAGTTTTAGATTTTAAAAGATTTTGAAGTATTGGAAAGTTTAGAATTTGGAAAGATTTAGGTTTAGAAAGATTCAACTTAAGAAAGTTTCAAATTTAGGAAGCTTAGAATTTTAGAAAGATTTGAAATTTAGAAAGTTTAGGATTTAGAAAGTTTTAGAATTTAAATTTTAGAAAGTCTTGAAATTAGGAAAGGTTTGAGTTTAGGAAGAGTTTGAAAACTTGGATTTGAAAAGTTAAGATTTGAAAGGAAGGTAGAATTAGGAAATGGTTGAATTAGGAAAGATTTTTATGTTCAAGTTTTGGAAACTTAAGATTTAGGAAAGTAGAAGTTTGGGAAGGATTTGAGTTAGAAAATAATTGGATTTTGAAACTTAAGGAAAGGTTTTAAGTTTAGGTTTAGGAAACTTATGGTTTAGGAAGGAATTGAATTAGGAAAGGTTTGGATTTGGAAGGGATTGGATTTGGTTTCTAAAAGAAAAGATTTGATTTTGTTTCCAAAAACGGAGGATGGGATCTAGTTTCCTAGACGGGGAGATTTGATTTGGTTTCCTAAAGGGAAAATAGGATTTGGCTAGGATTCGGAAAGGAGATTCTAAAAACCCTATATTTGGAAAATTGTTGTCTTGACGTAGAAAAGAGGTTTTGGAAACATGTAGAGTTTGGATGTGAAAACTAGAGGTTTTGGAAACCTAGGTTTAGGGCAAAGTTTGAAAGTCGTGTTTTTGGAAAGAAAACTAGAGTTTCCTAATTGTGGGTTCTAGGGTTTGGTTTGGGCTCTAAGGAAAGAGTTTTTTTTGGAAAACGCGTTTTTGGAAACGAAGGTTTTCTAGAAGGGAATCCTAGGGAGGAGTTTTTTTGGAAAGCAAGTTTTTGGAAACGTAGAGTTTAGAAAGAAAATCTTATAGGGGAATTTCTAGAAGGAAGATTCCGGGAGGAGAGTTTTTAGAAAGATTTTTAGGGAATGTTTTTAGAAAGTGAATTTTGAGGAAAGAAAGCTTTGGAAAGGAGTTGAAAAAGAGAGTTTTGAAAAAGAGATTTTGAAAGGGAGTTTTTGAAATCAATTTTGAAGAGAGGAGTTTTAGGGAAGTATGTTGAAAAAGAGATTTTTAGGAAGAGATTTTTAAAGAGAGTTTTTGGAAAGTATAAAAACATCTCACTTTCCTAAAGCGATTCTAGCCATAAGAGGGCTAGAAGCACTTTAAGAAAGTGGTTTTGAGAACAAAGTTTGAAAATATAGGCCAAAAGGCTCTTAATATAACACTTTCCTAAAGCAACCCTAGCCATGGAAAGGCTAGAATCACCCTAGAATTGTGGTTTTAAAAACAAGTTTTTGAAAAAGAGATTTTGATGCAATTTTGAAAACAAGCTTGAAAACGCTTTGAAAAACAATTTTGAAAACGAGTTTTGGAAGATGCAAGATTATGATATGCACAACGCAATTTGGGGTCGTGAACATACAAGGTTAAGGCTTCACCACATAATCAAGGGGGCCGGATCCACGTGGTCTTTGGTTAGACTAGAAGAAAGCCCCCGACACGGTGACTCTCCCATAGTCCAATCCTACACATGGACCGGGAATCCCCTTGTTTCAAGCATGCAAAGAAAGGGCGGGAAAGAGATGGGGGATTAAAATAGAGAAAACCCAAGTGGGTTGGAGAGAGAAGAGAGAGGGGGGAAGTGCGGAAATTTAAAGAGAAAGCCTACCTTGTTTCTTGTTTATTTTGCGCGCCGTGCAGTCTTCGATCTTCGGTCTTGATCTTCACCTTCAGTCTTCAAGGATTGTCTTCAAGCTTTGAATGGCTGTTCTTCAATTCTTCAGAAAGTGGTTGAAGGCTAGTGTATGAGTGTATGGGGGAGTGTATGAGTGTATAGGAGGCTAGGGTTTGGGAAAACCTAGGGAGGCTAAGGTTTGGGAAAACCTAGGGAGGCTAGGGTTTTGGAGGTGCTCGAGCTCTGTATATCAAAATATAGGATTTTTAGGTTAAGTTTGCAGACCCTTTTCACGTTGATCGAGGCTCTGTATTTATAGAAGTTGGACAAGCCTGGCGCCTGTTGCAGTGGCGCCAGGGCAAAATTTATACTGGCGCCAGCCATTTAGGAAACAATTAAGGTCGGCAAGCAACGTATCTTTGACTAGATTTGGGCGCCTGTACTAGTGACTACCATGTAAACTTTAGCCTGGCTTCACTAGGAGTGACTCCGGAAAGTCCGGGAATGATTTGAAGGAGCCGGGAGTGACCCAGAAGGCCGGAAAGGAGCAGGAACACTTAAAATAGTGTCATGGAGGTATTTGACTTGAAAAGTGAGGATTGGATGTGTCGGAAAGGTTGACCGAGCCTTTAGGGGCAAAACGGTCAATCGGACCAAAAAACTGCCGGGACAGACTCAAACTGTCCCGGAAGAAGACTTGGGATCTGGAAACATTATTTAGAATGTTCCCAGAGGTTGTCGGTTTGATTCCCAGGGCCGGCGTGGTCGGAAATGGAGACCGACCCACTAGGGGCAAAACGGTCATTTTGTACCGGGTTTGCCGGAACTGACTCGGAATGGTCCGGAAAGGTAAAGGAAGGTCGAGAACACTATAAAAAGTATTCTCGGGACATTACCAGTTTGATACCCAGAGCTGGTGTGGTCGAAGAAGGAGACCGGCCCTCCAGGGGCAAAACGGTCATTTTGTATCGGGTTGGCCGGAACTGACTCGGAATGGTCTGAAAAGGTAAAGGAAGGTCGAGAACACTATAAAAAGTATTCTCGGGACATTACCAGTTTGATACCCAGAGCTGGTGTGGTCGAAGAAGGAGACCGGCCCTCCAGGGGCAAAACGATCATTTTGTACCGGGTTGGCCAGAACTAACTCGGAATGGTCTGGAAAGGTAAAGGAAGGTCGAGAACACTATAAAAAGTATTCTCGGGACATTACCGGTTTGATACCCAGAGCCGGTGTGGTTTCCGGGGCATTCGGATGCTTAGGGGCAAAATGGTCATCTTGACCGAAAAGTCTCGGAAAAAACCCTAAGGGTAGTCTGGTTATTTTTCACCGAAGTGAGCTAACAAACATGGGTATTGACCTAGGTGTTGAGTATTTCCGTTACTCGGACGGGGTTGATGATTTGAGAGTATTTCCGCTACTCGGATGGGGTTGATGATTTGGGAGTATTTTCGTTACCCTAACGGTTTTGTGAGTATTTCCGCTACTCTAACGGGTCTATGAGTATTTTCGCTACTCTAACGGTTGAGTATTTCCGCTACTCTAATGGTTCTGTGAGTATTTCCACTACTCTAACGGTTGAGTATTTCCGCTACTCGGACGGCTCTGTGAGTATTTCCGCTACTCTAACGGTTTTGTGAGTAGTTTTGCTACTCGGACCATCTCGAGGAATAAACTGTCTCGAGAGAGGGATTGGAAAGGGGTCTTACCGACTCCGAAGAGACGTGCCTAGATTGGAACCGTCTCGAGAGAGGGATTGGAAAGGGGTCTTACCGACTCCGAAGAGACGTGCCTAGCTTGGAACCGTCTCGAGGAATAAACTGTCTCGAGAGAGGGATTGGAAAGGGGTCTTACCGACTCCGAAGAGACGTGCCTGGGTTTTGAGTGTTTCCGCCACTCTAACGGTTTGAGTGTTTCCTCCACTCTGACGGTTTTGTGAGTAGTTTTACTACTCGGACCGTCTCGAGGAATAAACTGTCTCGAGAGGGGGATTGGAATTGGAATAAGAAAGGATAATGCCCCTAAGGGCATTTTGGTCATTTTGCCTCTATTTGGGCCTCACAGGCCCGCAAAGCGATGAAAAGACAGAATTTGGATTAGAGGATTGGTTTCGATTGGAATATGTCCATAATGACTTGAAAACAAGTCTGGACGAAGTGTAGACTGCCGAGCGGTCAAAAATGGGGTGCTTACACTCAACAATCTGCTTCAATGTGTTGACCATTTTTGTTTTTCAGCAGAAATCACCAAGGTACTGTCAAAAATGTGTCACCACCTGAAGAACAATGTGTCGACCCTTTTCCTGATGGGGTTGACGCTTTATTTGGGCAAACCTAGGTCCATGCTACTGTCTCAATGTGTCAACTCCTGGGATCTATGTGTCAACTCTTTTTGCTTAGAGACTTCAACTTTTGCAATACTTCTCCAATCTTCTTTAAAGTCTTCAAGGTCTTCAAGGATCATCCAAATAAAACTTTTAAGGCTTGAATGACTTCTCTAATGCTTGTTGATCTTCAAGAACACCTTCAATATCTTTAAGACAAAATCAAACCATTTTTCTTTTTGAATCAACAAAGTTTCTTCCATTCTTTCAAGATTTCATTAAAATCTTTAAGAGCACTTCCAAGGCTTGTAATTTCTTCAACTGATCTTTCATTCTTTAAAGATATCTTTAAAATGTTCAAATTAAGCTTCCATGTTTTGTTATAGATCTTTAATAGGCCTTCCTCAACTTTAAGTTACTTCAATCACTTCAAGATGAGATTGTGAACATGGTAATGTTGATAAGTTCTTCATCAATCTACTATCATAATCAAACAACCTTCAACAATGCTTAATAAGCTTCTCAATATACAAGATCTTCAATATTTTGAATATATAAAGCTTCAAGTCATGATCCTAAGAGAGATTATTGCATAATATGATCTGCACACTAAGTAGAATCATTAGATCACTAATACAATATTTTGTTATCATCAAATTTAAGGCATAGAGTCAACAATCTCTCTCTTTTTTATGATGACAAAACTTTTTATGATTTGAACAATGAACTCAAAATTTAATGATCTTTACCAAGTGCAATATCATAAATTTAGAGCTCATACTAGACATTTCTCTCCCTTTCTTTTGTAATGAAGCATTTTTCATTGTTTTAAGATTATGCAATAATCATTCATAGACTATACATCAAATGATGTCCAATCAATAATTCTGAAATTGCTCCTCCTTCCTTATGTAGTCAATTACATCTTCCTTTATATGAACACATTAATATAAATTATATTCTTCAATACTTCTCCCCTTTTTATCATTCCATGATAGAGAGGTATAAAAATTTATTGAAAAGACATCTGATTCATCAAAATCATGAGATAAATATATAGAAAAAGAATACATGTATAATAGCAAAAATAATCTTAAAACAAGATTAATGCTATGATTAAGACAACAATCAAATCAGCAATTGACAATCAACAAATCAATAAGCCAAACAACATGTATATATACATATAGGCATCAATAGTTGTCTAAAAGTTAAAGAGAATATCCACAAAATATTACAACATAAATTTCTTGAGGATGACACACCATTCTAAAAAAATATTCAAATATGCAAATGTAAATGAGAATGCAAATGCACGAGTGCTCAATTGGCTTTGGGAGATGGAGCTCGAGATAAGTCAAGAGGGGTGTCTTTGGTGTTGAAAAACGTGATTCCTTCTCTTTGCCTCAGTCCATATCTATGTGTGGAAGGAGGGATGTCAGATTCATTTTCAAATGTGGAGTTTGCTTCTTCAATTTTCTCTTCCTTTTCACTAGAATTCTAACCTTACTCTTCATCCTCTTCATTTTGTTGTTCTCCATCCTCCTCTTCTTGCTCTTCATCCTTTTCATTCTCTTGCTCTTCAAAGACTAATTCTCCTTTCTTCTTTTCAGTGGCATAGAGTCTCATTGCTCCATTTTCTATCTTCTTGTCAATCTTTGTGAATATCTCCTCTTGATTCCTTTTTCATCATATTTATCAGCACTTCCATTTGCACAAAACTATTGGTTGGCACAATGTCCATGGAAAAAGTTTCCCTAAGAGTTATAAAGGATTCACCTCTAACAAATATTCTTGCCATTGGAGGTTGAGATGAAGGCTACAAGCAGTTATAAGAGGATTTAGTGCTTTGAATCTAAGAGGCATAGAGATTGGAATAAAAATTTTTAAAAGATTTGGCAATTGGGGGAACAGTTGATCGAAAAAGAAAGAATTTGCCTTATTTGGCGCAAAACTAAGGGTATTTATAAGTGCTGAGCAATCTAGCAAATGGGTCAACTCATTTTCTGCGTAAAGTGCTATATGAGTTTTTTGTTAAAATGGGTTGACTCTTTAAGCAAAAGGAGTCCATTCTTTTCAACAGAAGTCATTAGAAGCCATTTCCAAAATATAAGGGTCGACTCCTCGAAAGTATGGGTCGACTCTTTTTCTTATAAGAAATAGAAATGACTTATGAATAATATGCAATATATTAACAAGCAATCTAGTATATATAGAATATTTATACAAACAATTAAACATATATAACATCTATATGCATATTATCGAAATCAATCAAGTGAAAGAATTACACATGCTCAATATTCTTAATAGCCATACTGTAAGATTATTTATGATCCCCATAAATTTTAGCACACATTACTGAAATTCATAATACCTCCATCCTTTGGTATGAAGAGGTGAATTAAGTCTCATTGCCAATCAAGTACCTTAAACAACCACTATCCAAGTAGTAATGATCCTCCTAGGATTTTGCTTTAAGGCATACCTACAAAAAAAAAAAAAAAAAAACTCAACCTTTGACCTTTGGTACCTAAGTCATCTTGGGTCCATGGGAGTTAGTCTTCAATGGTACTTTTGGGACCCGAGCATTCTTAAGAGCATGTGCTTTTTGTATAGCAAAGCATTGATTTGCAAGATGACCTCTCTTATGGCAATATAAGCAAGTAATTTAAGTTTTTTCACTAGAAGATAGAAACATTGTTTTGAAAACTTTTTCTTCTTAAAAGGATTGTATCCAAGGCTAGCTTTATTAAGAGAGCATTTTTTTTTTTTACAAAGCATTGCATCAAATTTTTCTTTTCCATCAACACATTTTGAAAGAGATTTTTCTGAATCATTGATTTTTTCTTTTAAAATAGAATTTTCCTTTTTTCAAACTTTCATTTTCATTTTGTAAATCTTCACTTTCCTTATTGAGAGTGGATACCATCTTTTTAAGAAGATTATTTTTTATACCCATTTTTTTAAATTCAGTAAACAAGTCATCAAAAACATCTTATAGTTCATCAAATGAAAAATTAGATGGTTTAGAGAAAACTACCTCAGGTTCTTCTTGTGCCATTAGACATATATTTGTAACTTCTTGATGTTTAGCTTTTTTATCAGAACTGGAGTCTTCTTGGGTATTTGATTTCATTCCTCTTTAATACTTCCTTTTCATGAACCTTTTAAATTTTCTTGTAAGCTCGGCAAGTTCTTCTTCCTTCTCGACATTACTATCTTGATCATTTTCTAAGGTTAAGGATTTGAAGGCAATTATCCTCTTCTTTTTCTTAGCTTTTTCTTACATACTTTGTTGTTGGGTCAACTCATAGGTCATGAGGGATCCAAGCAATTCTTCAAGTGGCGAAGTGTTGAGATCTTTTACTTCTTGTATAGCAGTCACCTTAGCTTCCCATGCCTTAAGCAATGATCTTAGAATCTTTCTCACCTGTTTACTGCTAGTTTACATTTTTCTAAGAGATTTTAATCTATTACCAATATCAGTGAATTGTGTAAACATTTCAATAATGGATTCTCCAGATAACATTCTAAACATTTCATAATTATGCAAAAGGATGTTAATCTTAGACTCCTTGACCTGATTGGTCCTTACTTCAAGTCTATCTCAAATTTCTTTGGTAGAATCAAAAGTAGAAATTCTATTGAATTCATTTGGGTCTAAGGCACAATATAAAATTTTTATAACTTTAGCATTAGATTGCATAAGCTTCAAGTCATTCTCATCCCATTCATTTTTAGGTTTAGGGATGACTACCCTTTCAATGATCTTGGTGGGAGTCTTATGACCGTTGACAATGATCCTCCATAATTCATAGTCAACAGATTGGATATAAATTCTTATTCTATTCTTTCAATAATTTTAGTTAATCCCATTAAATCTAGGAGGTCTAATGGTGGATTGACCCTCACCTAAAGAGCTTCCAATCATGGTTGCCATAGATCAACTCTAAGAATGTTAAGCCTTTAAAATAGAGCACTAGCTTTGATACCAATTGTTGGCCCAAGTAGGCAACCCAAGTAGGGGGGGTGAATTGGGTTTTTCAAATATAAATACAAATAATACAATTTAAAAACTAATTAAGCAATGTAACAGTAGCTAATCAAACTATAAACCAAGCAAGCAAACAATAAGATGCACTACAAGCAAGTGATGTGAGTAAGAAGGAAAAACATAGCACAGAGAAGAACACCAGATTTACTAAGGTTCAATCACAACGTGTGATTTACGTCCTTACTCCTAAGATCCCTTTGAAAGCTTTTTCCTATGCAACAACTCACTTACACAACAGGTGCTAGTTAACCAAGTACCTAGCTCACTTCTTACAAAAGCTCGTCCCAAGCTCTTAAACGCCCAAGTGATTTTGTCCATGCTTTACTCAAATTTACAAGTGTTTTTATAAGGAACACTTAAACTCATAGGTTTACAAACCCACCCAAGTGAAATAGATGAAGTTAATACAATAGGTAACTCTCTCAAAGAGTAGATAAGCAAGTATAGGTTTAACAATTAACCCCAATCACTCAACAAAATGGATGTAGTAGTTAGAGCTCAGTAAATCTCAGCTTCAATTTTTGATTCAACACTTATGATCTTTCATTCTAGTATATAGATGTTGTAGGGATCTTGTATTTATAGCCTTGCATCGATTCTAGCCATTGGTGGTGGTTGGGAGTGTTTTTAATACAAGATTGAGCTATTACAACAGTAAGAAAACTAGCTGTTATAGTCAAGGTGTCGACCCTTTTTTTGAATGTGTCGACCATTTTTATTCTGATTTTAGCTTATCAACAATTTGCTTTAATGTGTCGACCCTTTTGCTTTTAAGCAGAAATCACTAAGGCATTGTCCAAAATGTGTCAACATTTGAAGAACAATGTGTTGACCCTTTTTGGACCTTCTCCAAGACTTGCTCTCTGGACCAATGTGTTAACCCTTTTCTTGAAGGGGTTGACCCTTTATCTGGGCAAACCTAGGTCCATGCCACTATCTCATTGTGTCTGTCGCGCCCAGATTTTTTGCACTCGAGGAATACACATACAAGCGGGAAAAATACTATACTCTCTCATTAGAACTTGTCCTCCTAGAAAAATGAGTGCGACTAGGTTTGAATTGAAAATTATTAAATAAAGGGCTTTTGAAAAACATTCAGAGTCCCCACCTAAGTTGATTAAGGTGAGTTAGTTCACCTAAAACTAAGCACAATTTAAAGACTACACTTAGGGTTTTTGAAAATACCTCCTTAAGAGAGGGTTTTTAAGAAAACAAGTTATTTGGCAACTTTTAGAAAATATTTAAGCCCTTTTTTGAAAATAACTCCATTTAGTATTTCGAAAATAGTGTTCTAGGGTTGGTTACGTGTAGAGAAGACGTACTAAGCCATCACCCTACCTTATCCTAGCAGTACCTACATGTCTATTCACCCTAGATTCACTCATTAGCATCTTCGATTAATAAATGTCCAAAACTATCCACTTTTAGAAAAGAATTTTTAAAAAGGAAAAGACATGATGCATGATATGCAAGTGCGATAGAAATATTTGATTTGAAAATAGATTTGGAAATAACTTGATTTAATGTTGGAAACAGATTTGAAAGAAAGATTTGATTTAAAAAATTTATTTGAAAGGAAGAGTTGAAGTTTGAAATTAGAAAGAAAGTTTTGAAAATTGAAATTGAGGATTCAAAATATATTTTTAGAATTGGAAGTTTGAAAAAGAGTTATGGAATTAGAGATTTGAAAAAGGTTGTGACTGCACCCATGAGGGTTGCCTACGTATCCCTTTTAACGAATCAGGTCAGTCGTAGTTCGGACAAGAGTTCAATACAAAATAGAATGTTTGATTTGAAAAAGAGATTTTGATTTAGAATTTGGAATAGAAGATTTGAAACCAGGATTAAACTTAGACCTAGAATTGGACTTGGAAGAGAATTTGACCCTTGGAAGAGAACTTAGACTAGATTTGAAAAGATAGAGTTTTGGAAAACCTAGACTTAAGAAAGATGGAACTTAGGAAAGACTTGAGGTTTAAGAAAGATTTGACTAGAATGTTGGACTTGGAAGATTAGGAAAGATTGAATTTAGGAAAAGTTTGAATTAGGAAAGTTTCGCTTTAAGAAAGTTTCATTTTAGGAAAGTTTCGAAATTAGAAAGTTTTGATTTAAGAAAGATTTGAAAGTTAGAAAGTTTAGAACTTAGAAAGTTTAGAATTTAAGAAAGTTTTGAATTTATAAAGTTTAGAATTTAAGAAAGGTTTAAATTTAGAAAGATTTGAAATTTAGAAAGGTTTAAATTTTAGAAAGATTCGAAGTTTGAGTTTTAAAAATTCTGGAGATTAGGAAAGGTTTGAGTTTAAGAAATATTTGAAAATCTAGATTTAGAAAGTTGAAATTTAGAAAGATGTGGAATTAAGAAAGGTTGGAATTAGAGAAGATTTGGAAGCTTTAAGTTTAAGGAAAGATTTGAAGGTTTAAGTTTTGGAGACTCAAGGTTTAGGAAAGTACGAAATTAGGAAGGATTTGAATTAGGAAAGATTTGGATTTAGAAGGATTGAGATTCCTATTTCCTAAAACAAAGGATTGGAATTTGTTTCTAAAAAAGGTGTTTTGATTTTGTTTAAAAAAAGGGAGGATTGTGCATAGTTTCCTAAATTGGGAGATTAGATTTGGCATGGAATTGGAAATATGAATTTTTGGAAATCCTAGATTTGGAAGGCTATAGTTTTGATGTAGAAAATAGGTTTTGGAAGCCTATGATTTTGATGTAAAAAGGGAGATTTTGGAAACCTAGGTTTTAAGGCAAGATTGAAAATCATGTTTTAGGAAAGGAAATCAAGGTTTCCTAATCGTTAGCTCTAGGGCTTAACTTAGGCTCTCAGGAAAAAAGTTATTTAAAAAGTGAATTTTTAAGAAAAGGAAGATTTTTAGAAGAAAACCTTAAAAAGGAGTTTTTGGAAAGTGAATTTTGACAAGAGAGTTATTAAAAAGGGATTTTTGAAGGGAGTTTTTAGAAAACAATTTTAGAAAGGAATTTTGAAAAGGAGATTGGAGAGAGTTTTTGGAAAGTATATTGAAAAAGAGATTTTTTAGAAAGAGAGATTTAAAAAGAGAGTTTTAGAAAGTCCATAAAAATATCCCACCTTCCTAAAGCGATTCTAACCATAAGAAGGCTACAACCACTTTAAAGTAGTGGTTTTGAAAATAACAAGGATTTGAAAATATGGACCATATTGGTCACTTTAAATATAACACTTTCCTAAAGCAACCCTAGCCATGGAAAGGCTAGAATCACCTTAGGATTGTGATTTTGAAAACAAGTTTTGAAGAAGAAGATTTAATGCAAGTCTTTGAAAACGGTTTTGATGCAAGTTTTGAAAACAAGTTGGAAAATGAATTTTGGAGGAATGCAAGATCATGATATGCACAATGCAAGTTGGGGTCGTGAACATACAAGGTTAAGGTTTCACCATATAATTAAGGGGGTCGAACCCACGTGGTCTTTGATTAGACTAAAAGAAAGCCCCAACACAGTGACCTTCAATAGCCTAATCCTACACATGGACCGGGAAGTAGATGGGGGATTAAAATAGAAGAAAACCCAAGTGGGTTTGGAGGGAGAAGAGAGAAGGGGAGTTGCGTAAATGTAAATAGGAAGCCTACCTTATGTCTTCTTTATTCGCTTTGTTTTACTTGCTTGCTTTGCTTCGGTCCTCGCTTCACTTTGCGTCAGTCTTCAAGGGCTTGTCTTGATCTTCAGGAGCTTCGGGTTGTAGCACTTCAACTCTTCAATGGAGGCTTTGGAGGCTAGTGTATGAGTGTATGAGAGCTAGGGTTTGTATATATGTAGGCTAGGGTTTTGCAAAACCTAAAGAAGACTAGGGTTTAGGGAGGCTACGAGCTCTGTATATCAAAGAATATGGTTTCTGGACTGAGTTTGCAGACCCTTTTCACGCTGAAGGAGGCTCTGTATTTATAGATAAAGGAATGACCTGGCACCTGTTGTAGTGGCGCAAGGCAAAAGTTAGTAGTGGCGCTAGCCAATTAGGAAATGTTTAAGGTTGGCAAGCAACGTATCTTCAAAAGATTTGGCCGCCTATACTAGTGACTATCATGCAATTTTTAGCCTAGCTTCACTAGAAGTGGCTCTGGATGGTCCGGGAAGAATTTAGAGGACCAAGAATGGCCCGAAAGGCCGGAAAGGAACAGGAACCCTTAGAATAGGGTCCCAGAGGCAGTAGACTTTGAAAATGATGACATGATGTGTTTGAAGGTTTGACCGAACCATTATGCGCAAAACGGTCAACTGGACCAAAAAACTACCGAGATGGACTTGAAATGTCTTGGAAGAAGACTCGAGGTTTGGAAACATTACTTAGAATGTTTCAGGAGGTTACCAGCTTAATACTCAGAGCCAGTGTGGTTAGAAGAGGCGACCGGCCCACCAGGGGCAAAACTATCATTTTATACCGGGTTTGCCGGAACTGACTCAGAATGACTCGGAAAGGTAATGGAAGGTAGGGAATACTATAACAAGCATTCTCGGAGGTTACTTGTTTGATACCCAAAGCTAGTATGATTCCTGGGCCGTTCGGATACCTAGGGACAAAATGGTCATCTTCATCGGAATGTCTCAGAATTTGCCCGAAACTAACTAGAAGGCACCTAATCATGCTGGATTGTCTTTAAGACAATCTTGGAAGGGCGGACTTACCGTGCTGAGGACTTAGGTACTTTCTCGAGAAATGTACCAAAAATGGCCCTAGAGGCAGTTTGGCCATTTTTTACTGGAGTAGGCTGGCAAGCACGAGTGTTGACTTGGGGTTTTGAGTGTTTCCGTGACTTTGATGGCGGTCCCGTGATATAGGGGTTGCTGGCAATTCCCTATATCGACCTATTTGCGAGTGTTTCTGCCACTCTAACGGCGGTCCCGTGATCTAGGGGTTTCCTGGAAATTCCCTATATCGACCTGTTTGCGAGTGTTTCCGCCACTTTGACAGTTACAATGTTTACCGGTATTTTCGTTACTCTAACGGGTCGCGATCATTCCAGAGACTGCCTAATCTCTAGAAGCTGCTAGGTGGACTTAGCGCCTGAGGAATCAACTTTCTCGAAAGGCATGCCAAAAAGGACATTTCTTCATTGGCGAGTTAGCAGGCGCCAAAGGTGGACCGTTCTACCATCTCGGGGAGTTGGGGTCTCATTCTGGTCGATGGGTTTGAAGAGACTTACCGTTCCCAAGAGTTTCTTCAGAAACGTACCGGAATGGATGGTCTTACCATCTCGAGGAGTTAACTTTCTCAAAAGGTGTGCTTAATTTAATTGGAATTGAGATTAAAAAGGGGACTTACCGTCTTTGAAAAGACGTGCCCATTGGAATTGGACCGATCAATGCCCCTAGGGGCATTTTGGTCGTTTTGTCTCTATTTGGGCCCAAAGGGCCCGCAAAGCAATCGATTGACGGGATTAGCCTTGGAAAGTTGATTTAGATTGGAATATGTCCATATTGACTTGAATACAAGTCTAGATGGGCTTGAGACTGCCGAGCGGGCAAAAATGGGATGCTTACAGTGTCAACTCCTGGGATCCATGTGTCGACTCTTTTTGCTTAGAGACTTCAACTTTTGCAATACTTCTCCAATCTTCTTCAAAGTCTTCAAGCTCTTCAAGAATCATCCAAATAAGACTTCTAAGGTTTGAATGACTTTTCCAATATATGTTGATCTTCAAGAATACCTTTAATATCTTTGAGACAAAATCCAACCATTTTGCTTCTTAAATCAATAAAGCTTCTTCCATTCTTTCAAAATTTCATTAAAATCTTCAAGAGCGCTTCCAAGTCTAGTAGTTTCTTCTTCAACTAATCTTTCATTCTTCCAAGATATCTTCAAAATGTTCAAATTGAGCTTCCATGTTTTGTTGTAGATCTTTAATAGACCTTCATCGTCTTTAAGCTACTTCAATCACTTCAAGATGAGATTATGAACATGGTCATGTTGATAGGTTCTTCATCAATCTACTATCATGCTCAACAACCTTTAACAATGTTTGATAAGCTTCTCAATACACAACATCTTCAATGTCTTCAATATATGAAGCTTCAAGTCATGATCCTAAGAGAGATTAATGCATAATATGATCTGCATACTAAGTAGAATCATTAGATCACTAATACAATATTTTGTTATCATCAAAATCAATACATAAAGTCAACAGTTCGTTTATTGTTTTTCAATGGAAAATCGAATAGGTTTTAACCACAAACTATCCAAGAGGTTGAATAGTTGGGTGACTTGCGTAGGTAATTAAAAGAATGAATCTAAACTAAATATAGAAAATATATAAGAATTTGTTAAATTCACATTAGTGAAACAGCTTTTCCTATTGAATTATAATTTAAGAAATTAAAAAATTGGGACTTTTAAATTTTTTTTATATCTAGCCTTAAAACAAGTTGTATTACACTGTTTAAAAAAAAAAAAAAGGATTTAAAACGCCAAATCAAATGGGGATTCATTTCTTCTCTCACAAGATGGAACTCGTTTACGCAATAAAACAAAAAAAGAAGAAGTAGAATCATTAAAGTAATCTTCTTGAAAGATTATTTATAATTATATTTTAGACTTGAAAAAATGGTTTAACATATGACATATGTAGTATAAGGAATGCTAGCTATCCCACACTCACCATATGTGATATTAGTATATATATGAGACAAGATAGTAGTTAATGAAGTTGAAGCTACAGTATACATTTTTTGGTTTTATTGGTTTTTTGTTATTGGGTCTGATGCGCATTGGGGTCACCCTTTCTCTAAAGGTGTTAATAGATATACATATAGTTGATAGGTGACACGGTCCTGGTAGGTGAGATCGAGAGCTCTCTATTTCAACTCAACCAACCATGTGCTTTTAAGGGTTTATTTTTCACACTTTGAGGCACGCATGGTACAACTATTTTCAAGTTTTTTTACTTTATTTATTTGACTTAAAAAAGAAAAAAAGTCTTTTTTTTTCATTTTTTTTATGACATTGCATCACAAGCCAATTACATAATGCCAAATACATGTGTTTTTATCCAATCACCTAAAAAAAGAAGAGATTTTCTCTAACTGATCATATGCTTGGGTGATTAGGATTTCAACATGTTCATTTGACATGATGTCATTAACTGGTGATACCATATCAATAAAATGATGTAGCCATTGTTCATTGAATATTTTCTCAATTTATGGAAAGATAGAGAGAGAGTTAAGGCAATGCACAAGTAAGCAAGCCTTTAATTCTTTTGGCATTGCTTTTCTTTTGAAACTTTATTTACTCCAAAATATTGTTTCCAGAATTCAAAAAAGAAAATCCAAGATAGTCACTATAACAGTTTGTGATTTAAAACCCATTCGCTCTCTTCTTGCAGGACTTGGTAACATCGCGTGGGGGTTGGGTATAGGTTTGGTAGCATGGTCAGATATTTGCTATGTGATGAAACATGTAGTGAGCATAGGGTCCTGAAGTTCCTAGTTCCTACTTCTTGGACTTTGAACTTTCTTGACTTGTTAGCTGGGGAGGTTCAACTAGATATAAGTCTAGTGACTGCTAACCTCTTTTCTATTTTTAAACAAAAAGTCCACTCCTTGCATTAAGTGTCAACCAAAACCTTGTTACAGGGACAAAGCCAGGAAATTGTCTGGGGGGCCAAGAATAGCTCTACAAAAAAAAGTAAAACTAATAATGGAAGCTATATTTAATTTATCAAAATAACATCAATTTAACTAAGATATGACAATAATGTATTATAAAAAATATTTTTTTTAATATATATCAAATGCATTATCATCATAGTGACACTAGGTGACACTTCAGGTCATAAAATTCATTTATGATTAAATCTACTTCTTTTTCAATGTATACAATTAAAACATTTGTGAAAA
This sequence comes from Euryodendron excelsum, assembly GCA_033060915.1. Classification (NCBI taxonomy): domain Eukaryota; kingdom Viridiplantae; phylum Streptophyta; class Magnoliopsida; order Ericales; family Pentaphylacaceae; genus Euryodendron; species Euryodendron excelsum. Next base: position 9,666,451 of record CM065394.1, on the reverse strand, counting down.
AAATTATTTTCCATCTATAAGCATCCCATTTTTGCTCGCTCGGTAATCTCTGGCCCGACCGGACTCACTTTCAAATACCATAACACAGTCAAACCCAAACCAACCTTCCAAACTCCAGTCTAGTTAACCAGTCGCTTACCGTGCCCATCGGGCCCAATTGAAGCCAAATGACCAAAATGCCCCTAAGGCATCATCCAATCTAACTTAACCCGACACGTCTACCATAAAATAATAAGTCCATTCAGTCTCAATCCAGTCCAATCAAACTCAATTAGCATCTCTTTTGAGAAAGTTGATCCCTTACAGATAGTGAGACCATCCAATCTGGCATTCTCTTTGAGAAAGTAGCTAAGTCCTCAGAGCGATAAGTCCACCCCTTCTGAGACTATCCACAAGCAGTTCGGCATGCTTAGAATGCCATTTGAACCAATATGAACCTGTTTCGATGTTTCCTAGTCAAAATGACCATTTTACCTCTTGTAAGCTGGTCATCCCTTTCAACTACGCTGGCCCTGGGTATTGAACCAGTAATCCCTTGGGACACTCTTAATAGTGTTCTCAACCTTCGAATCCCATCCCAGTCGATTCCGGACCAATCTGGTGTTTCTTAGCTCAAATGACTCTTTTGCCCCTAGTAGGTCGGTCATCTTTTTAAATCACACCGGCTCTGAGTATCAAATCGGTAAATCCTAGAGGCACTCCCATGAGTATCCCCAATCTCCAAGTGCCATCTCGGTATTTCTCGATCCAAATAATTGTTTTATCCCTGGTGGACAAACCATCTTTTTCAACCATTCTAGCTCTAGGTATCAAACCGATAACCCGAGGAACTCCCAGGTGCCTTTATCTCTTTTCCAGCTAGGCCCTATAGCCTGGTAGCTTTCCAGATCAAACCGGAGCCACTTACAGTGGAGCCAGGCCAAAAAATTACTTGGAGCCACTAGGAGTGGTGCTCAAATCTTTGCCTTACGGCCCAAGCCAAATCAAATTTTCAAAATCATTGCCATACTAGGGTGGTGCCACTACTGGCCAAAAAATGGCTTGACACCACTTCTAGTGGTATCACCTCCTTAAAAATTTGCTTATAAATATAGACCACCTCCTAGAGTAGTCTATAGAGTGGTCTATATCACAACAAAGCTCTGCCAAACTCTCTGCAGCCCCCGAAATCCTTTTGTCAAGGCTCTCTCAAGCCTTAGCCCCCTCTAGGTCTAAACACTAAAACCCTAGTCTCCTCACTCCATTGCAGATCAAGTCTAACCCTTGGAAGCCTTTGAAAGCCATTGCAAGGTTCAAGCAAGTCATCCATTGAAGCATTCAAGTTAACAAGAAGACAAGGTAGGTTTCTAAACTTTCTTAAAATGAAAGTTTCCTTTTTCAAAACTTTCCTAAAAGGAAACTTTCCTTTTTCAAAACTTTCTTAACATGGAACTTTCGTTTTCCAACTAGCTATCATACCTCATATTGCATCAAATCCAATCTTTTCAACTTCAAGGCATCCTTCCTAAACCCTAGGTAACTTGCATCCCAAGTCACTTCCAACCCTTAGTTGTCCAACCTTAGATCAATCCAACCCTACGTTACCTTAACCTTAGTTTGCCCAACCAAGATTAGGAGGCTTCAAGATTGTAACTTTAGGACCCTTTTCTAAAACTCCAACTTGAACCTAAAAAATGTTTTAAAAAGCTCTCTCAAGCTTATCTAAATTAAAAAATTGTTAGACACTTACCATTTTACAAAAACTATTTCCAAAACGAATTAAAAAACTCATAACCCTAAGGCAATCCTAACCTTTTTTTTAGTTAGAATTTTCAAAGAAAAAATGATACATCAAATGAAACCTACAAGGTTCGCATTAGGGTTTTAATTCCTAAATGTTTTACAACACCTATTTTTAAAAACTATTTTTGAACATCACGTTCTTGAAACAACCCTAGGCCTTCTATAGTTGGTGTTGTCCAAGATCAAGTGAGATATTCAAACAAGGGAAGTTTCTATCCCTTTTTCATAAAAATGTTTTCCAAAACTCATAACCTTGAAGGAGTTTAGTTCTTAATTAAGTCATCTCTTAAAGGCAATGAAACATCGGCATACCTTTTATAATGTACATAAAAAACCACTTTCAAAAACCTTTTTAGGACAAGTTTGTAAGAGCTTTTGCAAGTCTAAATCCCATTTTCAAATCTCTAGTCAAATTTCCAAAATTGCCACAACAACTTTCTTGAGTTATGTTCAAAAACATTTCCAAACATTTTCAATCCTATTTTAAAAGCATTTCAAAAAATCTTCAAGTTCTATTTCAAAAATACTCCAACATCCAATTTCAAATCAAAACTCATATAGTTATTTTCAAATTTCGAGTCAAAAACTCTCAAGTTCTCTTTTTTAAAACAAGGCCCCAATAAGTCTTCAAAACTTTTCAAAGGCCCCAATGTGCCTATTTTCAAATGGACCTTAAGTCTGAACTAGGATTGACCTAATTCTTACCAAACGAGATACGTAGGCAATCTCTATAGATACAGTCATAACCCCTTTTCAAAATCAAATACCCCCTTTCAAAATCCAACCCCAAGTCTCTTTCAAACTTTTTTCAAATTGCATTATGCATCATTTATCCCAAAAGTGATGACAAATGCTTTTTCAAAATCTTTTTAAAGTAGACATTTGGGAACCGAAGATTCAAGTGAGTGAAACCTAGGGTGAATAGACATGTAGCTACCACAAGGGCGAGATAGAGGGATGATCTTTGGATATCTTTTCTACATGTAACCCACCCCGAGACCATAGATTTCTGTTTCAAAGACCAAAACCAAAATTATTTTCTAAAAGGGCTTAAACATTCTCTAAAGGTTTCCAACTAACCTGTTTTCTCAAAAACTCTCTTGAGGAAGTTTTCCAAAGCCTTTTCAAAAGAAACCCTAAGTTTAGTCTTCATGCTTTACTTAGTTTTAAGTGACCTAACACACCTTTATCAAAGTTAGGTGGTAACTCCAAAACTTTTCTAAAAGCCCTTAATAAAATTCCATTTCAAGTTTGAACCCTTTCGCACTTGTCTTTCTAGGAGGGCGAGTTCCAATAATAGGCATCTGGTTTATTCCGAGTTGAGACCCAGACTTGGGGCTGAAAAACTGGAGCGTGACAGTTGTCAACTCCACTGGGGACCACTTAGAGGGTTAGGCCATTGTCATGTCTCTTCACCTTTCACTCGCCCTGAATCTTTAATTCCTTTGTCCAATCTTGTCTGCTTTCCTAAAATTGTTTAAAACATTTTCAAAAAATGTCATTACTTACATCCATGTATGTCATCTTATACTCTTGCATCCATTATTCATTTTTATCTTACATTGAGTTTTTCATAAAGATACTAACTCTATGCATTTATTTTGTAGGTACTTACCTTCTGTTTTTGTTGTCTTATATTAATTGCCATGCATAAAATGAATGAACAGAATGAATGGCAGTTGTTGTGCCCTTTCCCCCATTTTCAAAAATTCATCACACACACAATCAATCACATTTGCATACTTACATTATTACCTAGTTACTACCCTTCTAGTTAGAAAGCGCGACAGTACTTTGGTTGTGGGCAGGATGCTGTGTTAGTTTCCTAGCCCACTACCTTATGATGGTGCCCCCGCTCGAACCACGAACCAAAGATTGGGTGGTTCACCCTTTCGGGGGTGGGCGACGAAGGTTTGAAGCACCCTATGCTCATGTAACCGTAACCTCATGCTCATGTAGCACCCTATGCATAGCCTAACCTTTGCCGGATTTAAGAGACATACGTCAATTTCAAAACCAAGGAGGAAAGGGCAACCACTTTACTTTCCCTTCTTGTCTAGTTTAACTGCTTAATTCTTGCTGTTATATTGCCTGTGCATTTTTTATTACTATGCAAACATGTTATGCCCATGCATTCATTGTTATTATACTACTCATGCATCCATTGTCTATTTTAAGACAAGAGTTCCAAAGTAACTCAAGTCACTACATTCTATGCATATGGTCAACCCTCAAAGAGTGGCCCCATAGCCAGTCTCGCTCATTCAAAGCTTGCCTAAATTCCTAAGGGTATCAAGTGACTCTAAGGACGCATGCTATGCATCAAGATCAACTCATAAAGTGGGGCCCCATTCCATCTCTACACATGAAGATAAGGCTGCCAAGAAGACTAGTGTAAGCACCCCATTTTTGACCGCTCGGCAGTCTACACTCCGTCCAGACTTGTTTTCAAGTCATCGTGGGCATATTCCAATCGAAACCAATCCTTTAGGTCCAAATTCCGTCTTTCCATCGCTTCGAGGGCCTGTTAGGCCCAAATAGAGGCAAAATGACCAAAATGCCCTTAGGGGCATTGTCCTTTCTTATTCCAATTCCAATCCCTCTCTCGAGATAGTTTATTCCTCGAGACAGTTCGAGTAGCAAAATTACTCACAAAACCGTTAGAGTGGCGGAAACACTCACAAAACCGTTAGAGTAGCGGAAGTACTCACAAAACCGTTAGAGTGGCGGAAACACTCACAATCCAGGCACATCTCTTCGGAGACGGTAAGACCCCTTTCCAATCCCACTCTCGGGACAGTTTATTCCTCGAGACGGTTTCAATCCAGGCACATCTCTTCGGAGACAGTAAGACCCCTTTCCAATCCCACTCTCGTGACAGTTTATTCCTCGAGACGGTTTCAATCCAGGCACGTCTCTTCGGAGATGGTAAGACCCCTTTCCAATCCCTCTCTCGAGACAGTTTATTCCTCGAGACGGTCTGAGTGGCAAAACTACTCACAAAACCGTTAGAGTAGCAGAAATACTTAACCCCGTCCGAGTAGCGGAAATACTCCCAAATCATCAACCCCGTCCGAGTAGCCGAAATACTCACAAATCATCAACCCTGTCTGAGTAGCGGAAATACTCACACCATTAGAGTGGCGGAAACACTCAACACCTAGGTCAACACCAGTGTCTGTTAGCTCATTTCGATGAAAAATGACTAGACTACCCTTAGGACCTTTTTTGAGACTTTCCGGTCAATATGACCATTTTGACCCTAAGCATCCGAATGCCCCGGGAACCACACCGGCTCTGGGTATCAAATTGGTAACCTCCTGAGAATACTTTTTTTAGTGTTCTCAATCTTCCTTTACCTTTCTAGATCATTCCGAGTCAGGTCCGGCCAACCCGATACAAAATGACCGTTTTGCCCCTAGAGGGCCGGTCTCCTATTTCGACCACACCGGCTCTGGGTATCAAACCGGTAACCTCCTGAGACTACTTTTTATAGTAATCTCAACTCCCCTTTACCGTTCCAGATCATTCCGAGTCAGTCCCAGTAAACCTGGTACAAAATGACCGTTTTGCCCCTAGTGGGCCGGTCTCCGTTTCCGACCACATCGGCTCTGGGGGTCAAACTGGCAACCTCCAGGAACATTCTGAATAATGTTTCCAGATCCCAAGTCTTCTTCCAGGACAATCCGAGTCTGTCCCGGCAGTTTCCCGGTCCGAGGGACCGTTTTACCCCTAAAGGCCCGGTCAACCTCTCCGATTCATCTTATCCTCACTTTTCAAGTCAAATACCTCCAGGACACTATTTTAAGTGTTCCTGCTTCTTTCCGGCCTTCTGGGTCATTCCCGGCTCCTCCAAATCATTCCCGGACTTTCCGGAGTCACTCATAGTGAAGCCAGGCTAAAAATTGCATGGTAGTTATTAGTACAGATGCCCAAATCTAGTCAAAGATACGTTGCTTGCCGACCTTAAATCTTTCCTAATTGGCTGGCGCCAAGCCAAAAAATGGCCTGGCGCCACTCCTAGTGGCGCCATTGTAGAATTTGGCCTGGCGCCACTGCAACAGGCTCCAGGTTTGTCCAACTTCTATAAATACAGATCCTCATTCAACGTGAAAGGGGTCTGCAAACTGAACCTAAAAATCCCATATTTCGATATACAGAGCTCGAGCACCTCCAAAACCCTAGTTTCCTTAGGTTTCCCAAACCCTAGCCACCTTACACCAAACCCTAGCCTCCTATACACTCATACACTCCCCCATACACTCATACACTAGTCTTCAACCATCCTTTGAAGACTTGAAGAGCTGCCATCCAAAGCTCGAAGACAACCCTTGAAGACTGAAGGTGAAGATCAAGACAAAGACCGAAGACTGAAGACAGCGTGGCGCGCAAAATAAAAAAGACGTACGGTAGGCTTTCTCTTTAATTTTTTGTACTTCCCCCTCTCTCTTCTCTCTCCAACCCACATGGGTTTTCTCTATCTTAATCCCCCATCTCTTTCCCCCTCTTTCTTTGCATGCTTGAAACAAGGGGACTCCCGGTCCATGTGTAGGATTAGACTGTTGGAGAGTCACCGTGTCGGGGGCTTTCTTCTAGTCTAACCAGAGACCACGTGGGTTCGGCCCCCTTGATTATGTGGTGAAGCCTTAGCCTTGTATGTTCACGATCCCAAATTGCATTGTGCATATCATAGTCTTGCATCTTCCAAAATTCATTTTGAAACTCGTTTTCAAAACCGTTTTCAAACTTGTTTTCAAAATTGCATCAAAATCTCTTTTTCAAAAACATGTTTTCAAAACCACAATTTAGGGTGATTCTAGCTTTTCCATGGCTAGGGTTGCTTTAGGAAAGTGTTATATTAAAAGTGACCTTTTTGGTCTATATTTTCAAATCTTATTATTTTCCAAAACCACTTTCTTGAAGTGGTTCTAGCCCTCTTATGGCTAGAATCGCTTTAGGAAGGTGAGACGTTTTCATACTTTCCAAAAAGCTCTCTCTCCAAAAATCTCTTCCTAAAAATCTCTTTTTCAACATACTTTCCTAAAACTCTTCTCTCCAAAATTGTTTTCAAAAACTCCCTTCCAAAATCTATTTTTCAAAATTCCCTTTTTCAACTCCTTTCCAAAACTCCTCTTTAAAATCTCTTTTTAAAAACACTCCCTAGATTCACCTTCCTAAAAACTCTCTCCAAAAACCTTTCTAAAAAACTCTCTTTCTAAAATCTTCCTTCTAGAAATTCCCTCTAGGATTTTCCTTCTAAAATATTCGTTTCTAAAAACACACTTTTCAAAAACTCCTTCTTTCTAAAAATCTTTCCAAAAACTCTCTTTCCAAATTTACTTTCCAAAAACTCCTCCCTAGGATTTTCCTTCTAAAATCTGCGTTTCTAAAAATGCACTTTCCAAAAACTCTTTCCTTAGAGCCCAAGTCAAGCCCTAGAACTCACAATTAAGAAACCCTAATTTTCTTTCCAAAAACATGGTTTTCAAACTTTGCCCTAAACCTAGGTTTCCAAAACCTCTCGTTTTCTATATCAAAACTATACATGTTTCCAAAACCTCTTTTTTACGTTAAAATTCCATACCTTCATATCTAGGGTTTCTAGAATCTCCCTTTCCAAATCCTTGCCAAATCAAATCTCCCCGTTTAGGAAACCAAATCCAATCTCTTCTTAATCCAAACCTTTCCTAATTCAATTCCTTCCTAAACCATAAGTTTCCTAAACCTAAACTCTAAATCTTCATTTAAATTTCAAAATCCAACTCTTTCTTAATTCAAATCCTTCCTAAACTTTCACTTTCCTAAATCTTAAGTTTCCTACACTTGAACATAAAAATCTTTCCTAAATTTTAAAACTCAACTTTCAAATCTTTCCTAATTCAACCCTTTCCTAATTTAACCCCCTTTCCAAATCTTAACTTTCTAAATTCAAGCTTTTAAACCTTTCCTAAATTCAAACTTCTCTTAATTTCAAGATTTTCTAAAATTCTAAAATTTTCTAAAATCTTAAATCTTTCTAAACTCTAAAACTTGCTAAATCCTAAACTTTCCAAATTTCAAATCTTTTCAAATCCAAAGTTTCCTAAATTCAAAACTTTCTTAAGTTAAATCTTTCCAAACTTCCAAGCTTTCTAAATTCTAAACTTTCCAAAACTTCAACATCTTTCCAAATCTAAGACTTTTTTTTAAACTTAAAGCTTTCTTAATTTAAGACTTTCTTAAGTCGAAACTTTCTTAATTCAAAACTTTCCTAATTTCAAAACTTTCTTAATTTCGAAACTCTCCTAATTTGAAAACTTTCCTAATTCAAAAACTTTTCAAAAATGAAACCTTCTTAATTCGAAACTTTCCTAAATCAGACCTTTCCTAATTCGAACATCTCCTAAAATCCAATCTTTCCAAATCTTCCAAGCCAAGTCAAATCTTTCCTAGGTCTCTTCTCTTTCCTAAGTCTAGGTTTTCTTAAACCTTCTCTTTTCCAAAACAAGTCCAAATCTATCTTTTCAAATCAAAGTCCAATCTTCTCAATTTCAATTTCCAATCTCCTCTTCCAATTTCAAATCAAATTCAATTTTCAATTCAATCTCTCAATCTTCCAATCCAGTCTCTCTCTTCAAATCAATCCCTTTTCAATCGGACTCCGGTCCGAACTACGACTGACCTGATTCCCCCAAAGGGATATGTAGGCAACCTCCATAGGTGCGGTCACAATACTTTTTAAACTTTCAATTCCACCCTCATGGGTGCGGTTTTCAAAATCTTTTCAAATCTCAAATTCCCATCTATTTTCAAACTTTCCATTTTCAAATTTCTATTTTCAAATTTTCAAAATTTTCAATTTCAATTCCATCTTTTCAAATCTATTTTCAAATCAAAGCAATCTCTTTTTAAATCTATTTTTCAATTCTTTTCTATTACACTTGCATATCATGCATCATATTTTTCAAACATTGTTTTTCTAAAGTGAATGGGATTGAACTATAGTTAATTAAAGACTCTCATAGGTGAATCTAGGGTAGATTGACATGTAGGTACCGAAAGGGCGGGGTAGGGTGATAGCTTAGTGCATCTTCCCTATACATAACCAACCTCCGAACTTAGATTACTGATTTCAAAGACCAAAAGGAGTTATTTTTCAAAAAAGGGCTAAATATTTTCCACAGGTTGACAAACAACCTATTTTCTTTAAAAACCCTCTCTCGAGGATATATTTTCAAATTGTTTTCCAAAACCCTAAGTGTAGTTTTCGGATTATGCTTAGTTTTTAGGTGACCTAACTCACCTTAATCAAGTTAGGTGGCGACTCCGAATCTTTTTCAAAAGCCCTTTATTCAAACTTGTTTTCAATTCAAACCTAGTCGCACTCATTCTTCTAGGAGGGTGAGTTCTAACGAGAGAGTACAGCATTTTTCCCGCTTGGGTGAGTATTCCTCGAGTGCTAAAACTCTGGGCGCGACAACTAGGAGCAACCCAAAAGCAAGGTCTCTCATTGACCTCCATTAGAGAGGTGTTGCACCAGATTTTTTGCACTCGAGGAATACTCACACAAGCGGGAAAAACACTGTACTCTCTTGTTAGAACTCACCCTACTAGAAGAATAAGTGCGACTAGTTTTGAATTGAAAATTGGTTTGAATAAAGGGCTTTTAGAAAAGATTTGGAGTCACCACCTAACTTGATTAAGGTGAGTTAGGTTTCCTAAAAACTATGCATAATCCAAAAACTACACCTAGGGTTTTTGGAAAAAGGTTTTGAAAATATCTCCTCAAGACAAGGTTTTTAAGAAAACAGGTTGTTTAGCAACTTTTGGAAAACATTTAGCCATTTTTTTCAAATAACTTCGTTTTGGTCTATGAAAACAGTGATTCTAGGTTCAGAGGCTGATTACGTGTAGGGAAGACGCACTAAGCCGTCACCCTACCCCGCCCTTGCGGTACTTATATGTCAATCTACCCTAGATTAACCTATGAGAGTCTTCAACTAACTAATGTTTAATCCTATCCACTTTAGAAAATAATGTTTAAAAAGACATGATGCATGATATGGAAGTACAATGAAAGAGACTTGATTTGGAAATAGATTTGAAAAGAAGAATTTGATTTGATTTTAGAAGAGAGATTTGAAAGGATAAATTTGAAATTGGAAAGTTTTAGAAATTGAAAATTGAGATTTGAAAATAGATTTTGCGAAAATTAGAAATAGAATATAGAATTGGAAATTGGAAAGCAGTTCTAGAATTTGAGATTTGAAAAATGTGGTGACCACACTCATGAGGGCTGCCTACGTATCCTTTTGGAGGAATCAGGTCAGTCGTAGTTCGGACAAGAGTCCGATAGAAAATAGAAGGTTTTGATTTAAGCTTGGAAAAGAAGATTTGAAAAAGGATTTGATTTGAACTTAGAATAGAGAATTAGGAATTGGAAATTGGAATTGAAAGGTTTAGATTTGGAAAGATAGAACTTAGAGGAAAGATTTGGACTTGTTTTGGAAAGATTGAGATATGGGAATCCTAGACTTAGGAAAGATAGGATTTAGAAAGGACTTGAGATTAAGAAAGACTTGACTTAGAAAAGATTTGAGAAAAGATTTGACTCGAATGTTGGACTTGGAAGATTAGAAAAGATTCGAATTAGAAAGGGTTCGAATTAGGGAAGTTTCAAATTATAAAAGTGTCATTTTAGGAAAGTTTCGTTTTAGGAAAGTTTCACTTTAAGAAAGTTTTGGAATCATGAAAGTTTCATCTTAGGAAGGTTTTGACTTAGGAAAGTTTTTGAAATAGGAAAGCTTTGAATTTGGAATGTTTTGAAATAGGAAAGTTTTGAATTTCGAATGTTTTGAAATAAGGAAGTTTTAAAAGTAAGAAAACTTTGAGTTTAGAAAGTTTTAGATTTGGAAAGATTTGAAGTTTAGGAAAGTTTAGAATTTTAGAAAGATTTGGGTTTAGAAAGTTTTAACCGAAGAAAATTTTTAGTTTGGAAAACTTCGAATTTGGAAAGATTTGAAATTTAGAAAGTTTAGGATTTAGAAAGTTTTAGAGTTTTAGAAGATCTTGAGATTAGGAAAGGTTTGAGTGTAAGAAAGATTTGAAAAGTTAAGATTTGAAAATGGATAGAATTAGGAAAGGGTTGAATTAGGAAAGATATGGAAGTTGAGTTTTAAAATTTAGGAAAGATTTTTATGTTCAAGCTTTGGAAACTTAAGATTTAGGAAAGTAGAAGAATAGGAAGGATTTGAATTAGGAAAGATTTGACTTTTGTTTCCAAAAACGGAGGATAGGCTCTAGTTTCCTAAACGGGGAGATTGGATTTGGTTTTCTAAAGGGAAGAATTCATTTGACAAGAATTTGGAAAAGGAATTTTTAGAAACCCTAGATTTGGAAGACTATAGTTTTGACGTAGAAAATAGGTTTTGGAAATATGTATAGTTTTGATGTAGAAAACAAGAGGTTTTGGAAACCACGGTTTTAAGGCAAGATTGAAAATCATATTTTTGGAAAGGAAAATTAGGATTTCCTAATTGTTGGCTCTAAGGCTTAACTTGGACTCTGAGAAAAGGAATTTTTGGAAAGTGAGTTTTTGGAAAGGAGGTTTTGGAAAGGAAATCCTAGGGAGGAATTTCTAGAAGGTGAGTTTTGAAGAGAGAGTTTTTGGAAAGATTTTTAGAAGGAGATTGTTGGAAAGAGTTTTTAGGAAAAAGATTTAGGGAGCATTTTTAGAAAGTGGATTTTGAGGAGAGTGTTTTGGAAAGGAGTTTAAAAAGGAGTTCTGAAAAATAGATGTTTGGAGGAAGCTTTTAGAAAACAATTTTGGAAAGAAGAGCTTTTAGAAAGCATGTTAAAAAAGAGGGTTTTAGAAAGACAAACTTTTGAAAAGAGAGTTTTTTGGAAAGTATAAAAACGTCTCACTTTCCTAAAGCGATTCTAATCATAAAAAGGTTAGAACCACTTTAAGAAAGTGGTTTTGAAAACAACAAGGAGTTGAAAATATAGACTGTATCAGTCACTTTAAATGTAACACTTTCCTAAAGCAATCCTAGCTATGGAAAGGCTAGAATCACCCTAGGATTGTGATTTTGAAAAATGTGATTTTGATGCAATTTTTAAAACAAGTTTAATGCAAGCTTTGAAAACAAGTTTGAAAAATTTTTTAGAAGAATATAAGATAATAATATGCATAGTACGAATTAGGGTCGTGAAAAAACAAGGTGAAGGCTTCACCACATAATGAAGGGGGCCGAACTCACATGGTCTTCGGTTAGACTAAAAGAAAGCCCCCTACATGGTGACCCTCCAATAGTCTAATCCTACACATGGACCGGGAATCCCCTTATTTCAAGCATGCAGGGAAAGGGAGGAAGAAGATGGGGAATTAAAATAGATAAAACCCAAGTGGGTTAGGTGGGAGAAAAGAGAGGGCTTGTCTTTAATCTTCAAAGCTTGTAGTTACAGCAATCCAAGCCTTCGATGGAAGGTTGGAGGCTAGTGTATAAGTGTATAGGAGTGTAGGAGTGTATAGGAGGCTAGGATTTGGAAAACCTAGAGAAACTAGGGTTTAGGGAGGCTACGAGCTCTGTATAGCAAATATTAGGGTTTTCAGACTGAGTTTGCGGACCTCTTTCACGCTGAATGAGACTCTGTATTTATAGACAAAGGAATGCACTAGCGCATATTGCACTGGCGCTAGGCCAAAAATTACACTAGCGCCACTAGGAGTGGCGCCGGCCATTTAGGAAATGTTTAAGGTTGGCAAGCAACGTATCTTTAGAAGATTTGGGCACATGTACTAGTGACTACAATGTAATTTTTAGCCTGGCTTCATTAGGAGTGACTCCGGAAAGTCTGGGGATGAATTGAAGGGGCCGGGAATGACCCGGAGAGTCAGAAAGGGACAGGAACCCTTGGAATAATGTCTTGGGGACAAAGGACTTCAAAAACGATGGCAAGATTTGTTAGAAGGGTTAACCGGGCTATTAGGGGCAAAACGGCCAACCCGGCCGGAAAGCTACTGGGATGGACCTGAAATGCTCGAAAAAAGACTCGAGATTTGGAAACATTATTCAGAATGTTCCCAAAGGCTACCGATTTGATACCCAGAGCCGGTGTGGTCGGAAAAGGCGACCGGCCCAGCAGGGGCAAAACGTTCATTTCACACCGGGTTTACCGGAGCTGACTCAGAATGATTCGGAAAGATAAAGAAATGTTGACAATACTGTAGGAAGCATTCCCGGGAGGTTACCGGTTTGATACCTAGAGCCGGTGTGGTTCCTGGGGCGTTTGGATGCCTAGGGGCAAAATGATAATTAAGCTTGAAATGGGCCCTACGGGCCCAAGAAGCAACCGATGAACTAAATTGGAGTTTAGAAGTTGTGTTAGAGTCTGAATATGCATGTGATGTGTGAAAATGAGCCCAGTTGGGCCGGAGATTACCGAGCGAGCAAAAATGGGGTGCTTACAGCAGCCCCTCTTTTTCTGTTTTTGCTTGTCGAAGACAAAAAACGATAAAGTAAGAGTCCCATGTTGACCGCGAAGCGATCAGAGGGACTGGAAGAATTGGAAACAAAAGAACATGTACCTCGAGTATGTGGTCAATGCTTGGTATTTTGTCTGGTAAAATGATACTCCTCTGGGAAAATTAATGCTTATTGAACTGGCAATCCATCTGGCAGAATAATGCTCCTCTGGGGGAATTGACGCTTCTTGAACCAGCACTCCGTCTGGCAGAACAAATGCTCCTCTGGGGGAATTGATGCTTCTTGAACTGACACTCCGTTTGGCAAAACGCTACTTCTCTGGGGAAATCCAAGATTAACATATGATATTTCTTGAACTAGCACTCCGTCTGGCGAAACCTTGCTGCTCTAGGGAAATCCAAGGTTGATTTATGATATTTCTCGAATCAGCACTCCATTTGGCGAAACACTGCTCCTTTGGGGAAGTCCAAGGTTGACTTTTGATACCTCTTGAACCGACACTCCGTCTGGCGAAACGCTACTCCTCTGGAGAAGTCCAAGGTCAACTTCTGATATCTCTTGAACAGGCACTCCGTCTGGCGAAACGCTGATCTTCTAGGGAAGTACTAGGTTGATTTCTGATATTTCTTAAACCAGCACTCCGTCTGGCGAAACGATGCTCCTCTAGGGAAGTCCAAGATTGATTTTTGATAGCTCTTGAACCGGCACTTCGTCTAGCGAAACGCTGCTCCTCTGGGGAAAGGTCCAAGGTTGATTAGGGAGGTCAATGGTGGGCCATTGCCCCATTCTTTGCTTCTTGTCGACCAAGAAAGTCTAAACTTTCTAAGGTGTAAGCTAGTGTTGGAGATGTATGAGGTTACTTGATCGCGGGGTGGCTTTTTAGCTCCATTTGGTACTTTTCCTTGTTCCTTATTTCCTATTTGAGAGAGAGAGAAAGACATAGAGTGAGTTTTGTACAAAAACAGTTTAAAAATGCCCTGGTAAGAGGTGTCCTTTTTTTTTTTTATGATGATTGCACATGGGATTAAATTCATGATTTATTTTTTATGAATGCATAGGTTTATATTAGAATTGAATTGAATGCTAACCTACTTCCTTACAAATGAACAGGTTCATACAGAAATGCAGTTGGATGCATAAATAGATACAAACTACATAAGAATCTAAACGGATGTATATGTTACACATGTCATGGATGCATCAGTACTACATGTATATAAGCTATTTACAAAGAATGTCCCAGGATTGCCCTAGGGCCCATACTCTCAAGATTCTGTTTCCTTTTCAGGATTTTGCCCCATTCAGTTTTGTCCCATTCATATCGGGGTGTGATAGCATTTGCACCATTCTCCAGGGATCTTGACCTTTTGGTTTGCTATCCTATCCCTACTTTCTACAGGGTTGCTGTTTGAGATTTTTCTAATCTCACTTGGTTTTCTCTCTCAGATCTCCAAAATGCCACCATGGCTCGAGCGACAACTCGCATGCCCTTTGTAGAGTGATAAATAGTTAAGCCCTCAATCCGAGAAGACTTCTTTTAAGACCGTAATGTAGTCTGGGTTCAGGGGTTATAAGAAACGAAGGGATATTTAGGCTCAAAGATCTTCTCTTAGTGGGCTGTCTAAACCAAAACTATTTGGGCACACCTTGGAGCATGATATTGCCCATTGCATTCTCGTCCAATTCTCTTTTCTTATCCTACTTGTCTTGGTATTGTTCAATCTTATTTGGACTAAGCAATTTTCTTTGATTAGAGAGGACTTTAATTTGGACCATAACGTAGGCTAGGTTAAGGGGTTTATAAATGAACGGGATATGTAGGCTCAAACTCGATGTTGTTTCTAGTAGGGTTTAGATCCACACCATCCTTGGTTTGTCCTCCAGTAGGGTTTGGTCCCCTAATTTCCTCCTTTAGCTTCGGTAACACATCTGGCTCATCTAGATCAAGCAATCCTTTTTCAATCGGGGAGGACTTTAGTAGGGTTGTCATGTAGGCTATGGTTTTTAGGTTTTTACACGAAAGGGTAAAGGCTAAAACCTAGTATTTCTATTTGGTGGCTTTGTTACCTAGGATCACCTCTGAATTTCCTCTTTTATAAAAGGAGTTGAACTTTCCTGCAACTTTTGACCTTCTAAATCTGACATTTGCCTCTATTTTTTTTCTGACTTTCGGTTTTATATGCTTTTCAAGATAGCACGATATGATTCTTTTCCGGTCTTTCTTCTGATATGCTTCCCTTTTTTTTCTTTTCCTTTCTTGTTACTTTTGACGAGATGAACATTTCTACAACTTCTTTTTCTCAAATCCCTTCCTTTGCATTTCGGTTTAACTCATTGTGGATGGTGATCCCTAGGTTGGGGTGTTTTCTGGAAAAGAAAGGTAACTGGCTCAATAGGTTTGACAAAGGTTGCTTTTAACTATATAAGAAGTGAAATGAGAGCCTCTCTTCCTTTTAAATTAGATTGCTTGATTCATAGAGCCTTCATGTTATTTCCACTTGATGAACGACGAACGAGTCTTCAAATATCTACCTGCCCCGGTGTGGGGGGATGGTTTTGGATCAGGGTAGACAAGAAATTTTTTGCTTTCCTACGAGGCACTAGTGGGTTAAGCAAAAGGGGATATTTTTGTGTATAGTAGCAGAATTGAGAGCCTCTAATCATTTCAAATCGAATTGCTTAGTCCATAAAGCCTTAGTACAAAATTTAGACAATATTTATAGGGATGATGTGTTTCTGTCAATGAACCCCTATATGTTCTATCAAATCAACTATTCTGTGCTTACCCCAATGTAGGGCATGGTTATAGGTTTGGGGATTTCTGAAAAGAGATCACTGATGGCTCTATTGGGCTAAGCAAAGGATAATGTTTATTTGGGATAAACAAAACAATGGCTTCTTATCATTTTGAGTACTCGGCTGCCTATCGCTTAGCCAGGATATCATGGAAGTGTCACATTTTCAATAAACTCTGCACTTTTCTATTGAGACTATCTTCCTCCTATCTCTCATTCTCTCTTTGTCTCTCGAAGGTTTTAACCCCTTCTAAATGGGTTGCCCATGCTATCCTACCCTTCAAGTCAAGTTATTACTGAATGGGAAATAATCCTTAAATGCAACAATCGTCCACAAGAGTATGAGACAAACGGAATAGACTAGAAACTACACATTTTCATTTAGAAATATGATTACATGGCATGCAATGTTTAGTTAAAGAAGATATGCGAGAAATAGAGAGATGAAAAGAAAACAGACGAATTTTGTGAAAACTTCCCTTTTTATTGCACTTTGGAAAAAGCCCTTCAGAGAGGTCCTAGAATCATACCAATTTCTTCTATGCTTCATCACGTGGTTCCTCCCCTAGGTGACGATGACTCCAGCGTCGATCAAATCTTGTATCTCGTGCTTCAGGAAGAGACAATATTTAGTGTCATGCCCTTGTCTTCCAGAATGGTACTCACAAACAAGGGTGGGGTCGAAAGTATGGGGTAAAGGATTTGGCAACGGTGGAGCAGGTATGGGGGTCAGAAGGTTGGCTTGTAAGAGGTCATGATAAGCCTTTGTTTGGGTGCAAGTTAGAAGGAAAAAGGCGCGAGGTCGGCGGGCCTTCTTGTTGGGGTTGAGATGCTGTTGGGCTGTGATGGGCCCGGGAGTAGGTGCTTGAGTAGCCACGAGGGTTTCAGATTGGTATTGGGGGTGACATTGTAGTGGTTAAGCAGGCAAGATGGCAGACACTTCTCCCTCCTTTCGGCCCATTTTCGATGCTGTGGGCACCTTCCTTACTAAGCTTACAGAAACTTCTTTAGCATAGAGGTCAATGATCCTTCCAATTTTTAAGCCATTTTCTATCATCTCCCCTTGCATGATAAGCTCAGAAAAGTTTCTCCCAACACTCGTGCAAAGCTTTTCGTAGTATATGCCCGAGAAGGTATGTACGAACAGTTGAACATATTCCTTATCTTCTAAAGGGGGATTGACTTGTGCTGCTGCTTTTCTCCATCTCAGGGCATATTCCTTATCTCTATGCTTTTCTCCAGCATAGAGACGAAGATGAGCCACGGGGTTACCGGTGCCGTCGTACTTTTGGAAGTCGGACATTTTGAACCTAGCAAGTCTTGGGTGGTCAGGGAAGAAGCAGAGCTCATTGTAGGAAGTGAACCCGTAAGTGTCGTGGCCATGGAGACTTCGCAGCGAATCCTCTAATCCTTGGATTTTCATACTAAAAGGGTCTAGGGGGGCCTTCTTTATGACAGGTGAAAGTAATATAGTCTCTTCCTCTTCAGCGCTGATCCCTTTGGCATCTTCCTTATTCCTCCCAGCATTGTCAGACTGAAGCACAAACTTTGGATTAGAGAGTTCAGGGTCCTTGGATAAAGTCATAGATGATGATGGGACTGCAGCATCATCCTTCATAGCCATAGTTTGAATAAGCTTAAACATCTCATCCATCGTGGTCCTCATTTTGTTGACTTCTTCCCGAGAAACTTGAGAGGATTTTTTAGGTTTAGCAGCCATTAGTGATGCTCTTTGCCAGGTGATAATGGGATCCCTAGGTGGATGTTGCCCCTTCTTAGGAGTAATGTTGACTCAGCGCAAGGTGACCCCTGTAAATAAAAAGGAAAAGACAAAAAGACAGAAACACAAATTGCAAGTCAGTTTCTGGTTCTTAGAGAGCTTTATGCAATGCATGTCCTAGGGTGCCCCTCTTTTAGGAGGGAAGCTAAGCATGATGTATTGGCTCACTTTTGGAGATAGGGGATTTGCCCTTGTATGCAGATACCTTACCGTCAAGTGAGAACCTTTAGCCATCCATGCATTCATTCACAAAAGTAAAGAAGTACATTGAATTTTGGGTTTAAGATACAAAAGAGTTGAAATACGTTTTAATAGGGGTAAGGGGGAACACTTTCCTTTGGACTTCCACCTATCTAGTTTTACAAAGGAAAAACCTAAACTACGCTTGAGTCTTCGGATTCACCTTCGTTGGATTTGATGTTAGGGAGGTCGCTAAGAGATCTTGTTGAATGATTGCCCCTTGTCTTCTTGGCAATCCTATCTCCGTGAGTATAGAGGGATTGGGGCCCTTCTTATAGAATGGATTGGTTTGCATGCCATAAGTCCTCAGGGTTACGTGGGAACCTTTAGGGTTTGGGTAGGCTTAACGCAAGGGAGAGTGAATTTGGTGTCACTCTCAATGGGTTGATCATATGCATTAGAAGGCAGTGACTTGAGTTACTTGGAACTCTTGTCTTGACATGGGATATTGAATGCATGAACATGGATATGCAAAGAGTATAAGGAGAAATAATGCAATAGCATGGTAAACGTGCATGCATGAGCAGTTAGACAGTCATTATAACAGTAAGGATACATTCATTATAACAACAGGAATATAAAGGTATCAATGAAAATAAGAGCAATCGCCCTTTCCTCCATGGTTTTGGAAAACGGTGCGCCTGTCTTAAATCTGGCAGAGGTTCGGCTATGCAAGGTGTCTATATGAGTATTAGGTTGAGGGTTGACTAATGCGTCCTAAAAAGGCTCAGTCCTTAAATCTTCAAACCTAGGCCCACTCCCCGAGGTGGTGCCATGATCGGTTGGTGATCCGAGCGGGGGAACCATCAAGAGGTTGTAGGCGAAGAAACTGACACAGCAACTTTCCCACAACCAATATACCGTTCTCCTTTTCTAACTAGAAAGGTCACATTAGGGTAATAATGTAAGTATGCAGAATGCAAGTGCACGTGCAGTGTGTCTGTGATTTTTGAAAGTGGAGGAAAGAGCCCAACAACTCTCACCCATTCTGTTCATCACATTCATGCATAACAATTAATAATGTTTAAACATAAAGCGCACCTACAAAACAAAGATGCAAGAGTTAGTATGTGGATGGCAAACTTAATACATGATATTATGAATAAATGCATGTTTTTTGAAAATAATTTTGAAAATGTGGTTTTGAAAATTTAAAGTAAATAGGATTGAACAAGTTAATTGAAGACGCTACATGGGTGAAGGGTAAAGAGACATTACGACCTAACCCTCTAAGTGTCCCCAGCAGAGTCGCTAGCAGTCATGCCCAAATTTTTCGCACTCGAGGAATACTTACACAAGCGGAAAAAATACTGTACTCTCTCATTAGAACTCACCCTCCTAGAAGAATGAGTGCGACTAGGTTTGAATTGAAAATTGGTTTGAATAAAGGGCTTTTAGAAAAGATTTGGAGTCGCCACCTAACTTGATTAAGGTGAGTTAGGTCACCTAAAAACTAAGCATAATCTGAAAACTACACTTAGGGTTTTTAGAAAAAGGTTTTGAAAATATCTCCTCAAGAGAGGGTTTTTAAGAAAACAGGTTGTTTAGCAACCTTTGGAAAACATTTAGCCTTTTTTTAAAAATACCTTCGTTTTGGTCTATGAAAACAGTGATTCTAGGTTCGGAGGTTGATTACGTGTAGGGAAGACACACTAAGCCATCACCCTACCTCGCCCTTGCGGTACCTACATGTCAATCTATCCTAGATTCATCTATGAGAGTCTTCAACTAACTAATATTCAATCTTATCCACTTTAGAAAACAATGTTTAAAAAGACATGATGCATACTATGCAAGTGCAAGGAAAGAGACTTGATTTGAAAATAGATTTTAAAAGAAGAATTTGATTTGATTTTAGAAGAGAGATTTGAAAGGATAGATTGGAAATTGGAAAGTTTTAGAAATTAAAAATTGAGATCTGGAAATAGATTTTACGGAAATTGGAAATAGAACATAGAATTGAAAATTGGAAAGCAATTATGGAATTTCAGATTCGAAAAAGGTTGTGAAATTAGAAATTTTAAAAATGTTATGGAATTTGAGATTTGAAAAATGTGGTGACCGCACTCATGAGGGTTGCCTACGTATCCTTTTGGAGAAATCAGGTCAGCCGTAGTTCAGACAATAGTCCGATAGAAAATAGAAGGTTTTGATTTAAGCTTAGAAAAGAAGATTTAAAAATGGATTTGAATTGAACTTAGAATAGAGGATTGGAAATTGGAAATTGGAATTGAAAGGATTAGATTTGGAAAAATAGAACTTAGAGGAAAGATTTGGACTTGTTTTGGAACGATTGAGATATGAGAATCCTAGACTTAGGAAAGATAGGATTTAGAAAGGACTTGAGATTAAGAAAGACTTTACTTAGAAAAGATTTGAGAAAAGATTTGACTCGAATGTTGGACTTGGAATATTAGAAAGATTCGAATTAGAAATTGTTCGAATTAGGGAAGTTTCAAATTATGAAAGTGTCATTTTAGGAAAGTTTCACTTTAAGAAAGTTTTGGAATTAGGAAAGTTTTATCTTAGGAATGTTTTGACTTAGGAAAGTTTTTGAAATAGGAAAGTTTTGAATTTGGAATGTTTTAAAATAGGGAAATTTTGAATTTGGAATATTTTGAAATAGGAAAGTTTTGAAAGTAAGAAAGCTTTGAGTTTAGAAAGTTTTAGATTTAGAAAGATTTGCAGTTCAGGAAAGTTTAGAATTTTAGAAAGATTTGGGTTGAGAAAGTTTTAACCTAAGAAAGTTTTGAATTTGGAAAATTTCGAATTTGGAAAGATTTGAAATTTAGAAAGTTTAGGATTTAGAAAGTTTTAGAGTTTTAGAAGATCTTGAGATTAGTAAAGATTTGAGTTTAGGAAATATTTGAAAACTTAGATTTGGAAAGTTAAGATTTGAAAATGGATAGAATTAGGAAAGGGTTGAATTAGGAAAGATGTGGAAGTTGAATTTTAAAATTTAGGAAAGATTTTTATGTTCAAGCTTTGGAAACTTAAGATTTAGGAAAGTAGAAGATTAGGAAGGATTTGAATTAGGAAAGATTTGGATTTTGTTTCTTGAATAAATGGTTTTGATTTTGTTTCCAAAAACGGAGGATAAGATCTAATTTCCTGAATGGGGAGATTGGATTTGGTTTCCTAAAGAAAAGATTTGATTTGACAAGAATTTGGAAGAGGAAGTTTTAGAAATCCTATATTTAGAAGACTATAGTTTTGATGTAGAAAATAGGTTTTGGGAATATGTATAGTTTTGATGTAGAAAACAAGAGGTTTTGGAAACCTAAGTTTTAAGGCAAGAACGAAAATCATATTTTTGGGAAGGAAAATTAGGGTTTCCTAATTGTTGGCTCTAAGGCTTAACTTGGACTATAAGAAAAAGGATTTTTGAGAAGTGAGTTTTTGGAAAGGAGGTTTTGGGAAGGAAATCCTAGGGAGGAATTTTTAGAAGGTGAGTTTTGATGAGAGAGTTTTTGGAAAGATTTTTAGAAGGAAACTGTTAGAAAGAGTTTTTAGGAAAGAGATTTAAGAAGCGTTTTTAGAAAGTAGATTTTGAGAAGAGTGTTTTGGAAAGGAGTTTAAAAAGGAGTTTTGAAAAATAAATTTTTGGAGAAAGCTTTTAGAAAATAATTTTGGAAAGAAGAGCTTTTAGAAAGCATATTGAAAGAGAGGGTTTTAGAAAGACAGACTTTAAAAAGAGAGTTTTTTGGAATGTATAAAAATGTCTCACTTTCTTAAAGCGATTCTAACCATAAGAATGTTAGAACCACTTTAAAAAAGTGGTTTAGAAAACAACAAGGAGTTGAAAATATAGACCATATCGGTCACTTTAAATGTAACACTTTCCTAAAACAATCCTAGCCATGGAAAGGCTAGAATCACCCTAGGATTGTGATTTTGAAAACAAGTTTTGAAAAAGGAGATTTTGATGCAATTTTGAAAACAAGTTTACTGTAAGCCTTGAAAATGAGTTTGAAAACGATTTTTGGAATAATGCAAGATAATGATATGCACAATGTAAGTTGGGGTCGTGAACATACAAGGTTAAGGCTTCACCACATAATGAAGGGGGCCGAACTCACGTGGCCTCCGATTAGACTAAAAGAAAGCCTCCGACACGGTGACCCTCCAATAGTCTAATCCTACACATGGACCGGGAATCCCTTTGTTTCAAGCATGCAAAGAAAAGGGGGAAAAAGATAGGGGATTAAAATAGAAAAAACCCAAGTGGGTTAGGAGGGAGAAGAAAGAGGAGGAAGTGCAGAAACTTAAAGAGAAAACTTACCGTTTGTCTTGTTTATTTCGCTTGGCCTTGTGCGCCTTGCTTTTCTTCAGTCTTCGCTTCACTTCAATCTTCGAGGGCATGTCTTTGATCTTCAAAGCTTGTAGTTCCAGCAATCCAAGCCTTCGATGGAGGGTTGGAGGCTAGTGTATAAGTGTATAGGAGTGTAGTGTAAGCACCCTATTTTTGACCGCTCGACCATCAACGCTCCGTCCAAACTTGTGTTCAAGTCATTGTGGGCATATTCCAATTGAAACCAACTTTCTAAGTCCAAATCCCGTTTGTCCATCGCTTTGCGGGCCCATCAGGCCCAAATAAAGGCAAAATGACCAAAATGCCCTTAGGAGCATTGTCTTTTGCAATTCTAAATCCAACCCCTCTTTCGAGACAGTTTATTCCTCGAGACGGTTCCGAATTAGGCACGCCTTTCCGAAGATGGTAACTCCCCTTTCCAATTCCAATCCCTCTCTCTCGACAGTTTATTCCTTGAGATGGTTCCAAATCAGGCACGTCTTTTCGAAGACGATAAGACTCGTTTCCAGTCCCTCTCTCAAGACAGTTTCTCTCTCGAGACAATTCTAAATCAGGCACGTCTTTCCGAAAATAGTAAGTCCGCTTTCCAATCCCTCTCTCTTGACAGTTTATTCCTTGAGACGGTTCCAAATCAGGCACGTCTTTCCGAAGACAATAAGTCCCCTTTCCAATCCCTCTCTTGAGACAATTTATTCCTCGAGACGGTTCCAAATCAGGCACGTCTTTCTAAAGACGGTAAGTCCCCTTTCCAATCCCTCCCTCAAGACAGTTTATTTCTCAAGACGGTTCCAAATCAGGCATGTCTTTTCGAAGATGATAAGACCCCTTTCCAATTCCAATCCCTCTCTCGAGACAGTTTACTCCTCGAGACAATTTGGCACGTTTTTTGAAGAAAACCTTTTCGAAACGGTAAGTCCCTTTAAACCTGTCGACCGGGACAAGACCCCAAGTCCCCTAGATGGTAGAACGGTCCACCTTTGGCGCTCGTTAGCCAGCCAATGTAGAAATGTCCATTGAGGCACGCCTTCCGAGAAAGTTGATTTCTTAGGTGCTAAGTCCCTTTAGTAGCTTCCTGAGATTAGGCAGTCTCGGGAATGATAACGAACCGTTAGAGTAGCGGAAATACTCGCAAACATCACAACCGTCAAAGTAGCGGAAATACTCGTAAACAGGTCGATATAGGGAATTGCCAACAAACCCCTGTGTCACAACGACCACCGTCAGAGTGGCGGAAACACTCAAAACCCAGGTCAACACCGGTGCCTACTGGCCCACTTCGGTGAAAAATGACCAAACTGCCCCTTGGGCCAATTCCGAGACTTTTCGGTTAAGATGACCATTTCGCCCCTAGGCATCCGAACGCCCCGAGAACCACACTAGCTCTGGGTATCAAACCGGTAAATTTTTGAGAATGCTTCTTATAGTATTCTCAACCTTCCTTTATCTTTTCGGATCATTCCGAGTCCGTTCCGTCAAACCCGGTACAAAATGACCGTTTTGCCCCTAGAGGGCCGGTCACCTTTTCCGACTACACAGGGTCTGGGTATCACACCGATAACTTTTTGAGAATACTTTTTATAGTGTCCTTAACCTTTCTTTGTCCTTTCGGATCGTTGCGAGTTAGTTCCGGCAAACCAAGTGCAAAATGACCATTTTGCCCCTGGTGGGCCGGACACCTTTTCCGACCACACTAGCTCTGGAAATCAAACCGGAAACCTTTGGGCCAAATCTCGAGTCTTCTTCCGGGACAGTCCGAGTCCATCTCAATAGTTTTCTGGCCCGATTGACCGTTTTGCCCCTAAAGGCCCGATCAACCCTTTCGACATATCCTATCCTCACTTTTCAAGTCAAATACCTCCGGGACACTATTCTAAGTGTTCCTGCTCTTTTTCGGCCTTCTGGGTCATTCTCGGCCTCTCCAAACTCCTTCCCAGACCTTCCGGAGTCACTCCTAGTGAAGTTAAGCTAAAAATTGCATGGTAGTCACTAGTATAGGCACCTAAATCTAGTCAAAGATACGTTGCTTGCCAACCTTAAATATTTCCTAAATGGCTGGCCCCACCAGTAGTGGCGCCAAGCCAAAAAATGGACTGGCACCACTCCTAGTGGCGCCAGTGTAATGTTTGGGCTGGCGCCACTACAACAGGCGCTAGTGCATTCCTACCTCTATAAATACAAAGCCTCTTCCAGCGTGAAAGGGGTCCGCAAACTCAGTCTAAAAACACAAATATTCGATATACAGAGCTCGAACACTCCCTAAACCCTAGCTTCCTTAGGTTTTCCAAACCCTAGCCACCATACACTAAACCCTAGCCTTCTGTACACTCATACACACCCCCATATGCTTATACACTAGCCTCCAACCCTCCGTTGAAGACTTGAAGATCTACAATCTGGAGTTTGAAGATTGAAGACCACTTTTGAGGATTGAAGATGAAGATCAAGATGAAGACCGAAGACAAGCAAGGCGCGCAAAATAAACAAGACATAAGGTAGGCTTTCGTTTTATGTTTCTGCACTTCCCCCTCCCTCTTCTCTCTCCTAACCCACTTGGGTTTTCTCTATTTTAATCTCCCATCTCTTTCCTCCCTTTTCTTTGCATGCTTGAAACAAGGGGACTCCCAGTCCATGTGTAGGATTAGACTATCAGAGGGTCACCGTGTCGGAGGCTTTCCTTTAGGCTAATCAAAGACCACGTCGATTTGGCCTCCTTGATTATGTGGTAGAGCCTTAACCTTGTATGTTCACGACCCCAAACTTGCATTGTGCATATCATGATCTTGCATCTTCCAAAAATCATTTTCAAACTCGTTTTCAAAATTTGCATTAAACTTGTTTTCAAAATTGCATCAAAATCTCTTTTTCAAAACTTGTTTTCAAAATCACAATTCTAGGGTGATTCTAGCTTTTCCATGGCTAGGGTTGCTTTAGGAAAGTGTTACATTCAAAGTGACCAATACGGTCCATATTTTCAAATCTTGTTGTTTTGAAAACCGCTTTCCTAAAGTGGTTCTAGCTCTCTTATGGTTAGAATTGCTTTAGGAAAGTGAGATGTTTTTACACCTTCTAAAAACTCTCTTTTCAAAAGTCTCTCTTTCTAAAACCCTCTTTTTCAACGTGCTTTCTAAAAACTCTCTTTTCCAAAGTTGTTTTCAGAAACTGCCTCCAAAAATCTATTTTCGAAAACTTCTCTTTTTAAACTCCTTTCCAAAACGATCTCTTCAAGGTCCACTTTCCAAAAACGTTCCTTAGGTTTCCTTCTTAGAAAAACCTCTTCCTAAATCTCTTTCTTAAAAATCTCTTTTTAAAAAATTCCTCACTAGGATCTCTTTCCAAAAACTCTTTCTCCCCAAAATTCATTTTCGGAAAACACTCCCTAAATTCACTATTCTAAAAACTCTCTCCTACCAAAAATCTTTCTAAAAACTCTCATTCCAAAATCTTCTCTCTAGAAACTCTTTTCTAGGATTTCCTTCCAAAAACTTGTTTAAAAAAAAACACACTTTCCAAAAAATCATTTTTCTTGGTGCCCAAGTCAAGCCCTAGAACCCACAATTAGGAAATCATAATTTTCTTTCCAAAAACATGGTTTTCAAACTTACCTTAAAACCTAAGTTTCCAAAACCTCTTGTTTTCACATCAAAACTATACGTATTTCCAAAATCTCTTTTCTACGTCAAAACTATACACTTCCAAGTCTAGCGTTTCTAAAACCTCCTTTTCCAAATCCTTATCAAATCCAATCTTCCCTCTAGAAAACCAAATCCAATTTCCCGTTTAGGAAACTAGATCCAATCCTCCATTTTTGGAAACAAAATCAAACTTTCTCTTGTAGAAACAAAATCCAATCCCTTCCTAATCCAAACCTTTCCTAATTCAACCCTTTCCTAACTCTATCCCTTTCTAAATCTCAACTTTCCAAATCTAAGTTTTCAAACCTTTCCTAATTTCAAGATTTTCTAAAACTCAAACTCTAAAACTTTCTAAATCTTAAACTTTCCAAATTTCAAATCTTTCTAAATTCAATGCTTTCCAAGTTCAAAACTTTCTTAAGTTAAGACTTTCTAAATCTAAAAACTTTCTAAATTCTAAACTTTCCTAAAACTTCAAATCTTTCCAAATCTAAAATTTTCTGAACTCAAAACTTTCTTACTTTCAAAACTTCCTTATTTCAAAACATTCCAAACTTTCCAACTTTCAAAACTTCATAATTTCAAAGCCTTTCCTAAAATAAAAACTTTCCCAATTCGAACACTTTCCTAAATTGAAACTTTCCCAAAACGAAACTTTCCAAAAATGAAACTTTCTTAACATAAAACTTTCTTAATTCAAAGCTTTCCTAAGTTGAAACCTTCCTAAACCAAATCTTTCCTAAAGTGACACTTTCCTAATTTGAAACTTCCCAAATTCAAACCCTTCCTAAATCTAATCTTTCCTAATCTTTCCAAGTCCAACTTTCGAGTCAAATCTTTTCTAAAATCCTTCCAAGTCAAGTCAAATCTTTTCAAAGTCTCAAGTCTTTCTTAAGTCTAGGTTTCCTAAAACCAAGTTTTCCAAAATCAAATCTTTTCAAATCTTCTAATCAAAGTTCAGTCTTTCAATCTTCCAATCCAATTTCCTAACTCTATCTTTTTTTTTTCCAACCATATCTTCTATTCTCAATCGGACTCTTATCTGAAGTACGACTGACCTGATTCCTTCAAAAGGATATGTAGGCACCCCTCATGAGTGCGGTCACAACTTCTTTCAAATTTCAAATTGCTCCACATTTTCCAAATCTCAAATTCCACAATCTTTCCAAATCTCTAATCTATTTTCAAACTTCCAATTTCAAATTTCTATTTCCAAATCTCTATTTTTAATTTCTCCAACTTTCCAATTTCAATTCTATCTTTTCAAATCTCTTCTAAAATCAAATCAAATTCTTCTTTTCAAATCTATTTCCAAATCTCTTTTCTTGCATATGCATATCATGCATCATGTTAGTTTCTGTTCAAACATTGCTTTTCAAAGTAGATAGGATGGAACATTAGTTAGTTAAAGACTCTCATAGGTGAATCTAGGGTAGATTGACATGTAGGTACCGAAAGGGCAAAGTAGGGTGATGACTTAGTGCATCTTCCCTACACGTAACCAATCTCCGAACCTAGATCACTGATTTCAAAGACCAAAAGGAGTTATTTTTCAAAAAGGGCTAAATATTTTTCAAAGGTTTCCAAACAACCTGTTTTCTTAAAACCCTCTCTTGAGGAGATATTTTCAAAATCCTTTTCCAAAACCCAAAGTGTAGTCTTCGTATTATTCTTAGTTTTTAGGTGACCTAACTCACCTTAATCAAGTAAGGTGGCAACTCTAAATATTTTCTAAAAGCCATTTATTCAAATCAATTTTCAGTTCAAACTTAGTCGCACTCATTCTTCTAGGAGGGTGAGTTCTAACGAGAGAGTACAACATTTTTTTCCGTTTGTGTGAGTATTCCTCGAGTGTGAAAAATCTGGGCGCGACGTGTAGGAGTGTATAGGAGGCTAAGGTTTGGTGTATGGTGGCTAGGGTTTGGAAAACCTAGAAAAGCTAGGGTTTAGGGAGGCTACGAGCTCTGTATATCAAATATTAGGGTTTTTAGACTGAGTTTGCGGACCTCTTCTACGCTGAACGAGACTCTGTATTTATAGACAGTGGAATGCACTGACGACTGTTATAGTGGCGCTAGGCCAAAAATTACACTGGCGCCACTAGGATTGACGCCAAGCCATTTTTTGGCATGGCGCCACTAGTAGTAGCGCCAGCCATTTAGGAAATGTTTAAGGTCGGCAAGCATCGTATCTTTAGAAGATTTGGGCACCTGTACTAGTGATTACCATGTAATTTTTAGCCTAGTTTCACTACGAGTGACTCCGAAAAGTTTGGGGATGAATTGAAGGGGCCGGGAATGACCCAGAGAGCCGGAAAGGGACAAGAACCCTTGGAATAATGTCTCAGGAACAAAGGACTTGAAAAATGATGACAGGATTTGTTAGAAGGGTTAACCGGGCCATTAGGGGCAAAACGCTCAACAGGGCGGGAAAGCTGCTAGGATGGACCCGGAATGTCCCGGAAAAAGACTCGAGATTTAAAAACATTATTTAGAATATTCCCAAAGGCTACCGGTTTGATACCCAGAGCCAGTGTGGTCGAAAAAGGCGACCGGCCCACCAGGGGTAAAACGGTCATTTCGCACCAGGTTTGCCGAAACTAACTTGGAATGATCTGTAAAGATAATGAAAGGTTGAGAATACTATAGGGAGCATTCGTGAGAGGTTACCGGTTTGATACCCAGAGCCGGTGTGGTTCCCGGGGCGTTTGGATGCCTAGGGGCAAAATGGTAATTTAGCTTGAAATGGGCCCTATGGGCCCAGGAAGCAACCGGTGAATTAAATTGGAGTTTAAAGGTCGTGTTAGAGTCTGAATATGCGTGTGATGTGTGAAAATGAGCCCAGTTAGGCCAGAGATTGCCTAGCGGACAAAAATGAGGTGCTTACAAAAGGCGAATCCGAAGACTCAAGAGTAGTTTAGAACTTCAAATGTAAAAGTAGATAGGTGAAAGTCCTAAGGAAAGTGTTTCCACCTCCCCTTTCAATGTAATTCTATAATTTCATGTATAAGAGGAACCCACTTTGATAAAATTGTCATTCATATTTCTTGTGGATGAATGGGTGTATGGATGTATGAATGACTAGAAGCACATTTATGGTATTGCATATAAGGGCAAACCCCTATCTCCATATTGAGCCCAAGCATCATGCTTAGATCCCCTTCAAGGTAAGGACACCCCTAAGGTATGCATTGCATGGAAATCTCCAAAATCGACATCCCTAAACTCTAATGTTTTCTTTGTTTTTTTTTTTTCCTCTCAAGAAGGCAAGGAAAGTGTCATTGCTTCCAAAAAGGCTCACTCATTGTTCAGAGCACCCATCATCACCAGACAGAAGGCCTCTCAAATGGCAAACCACCCAGACAAAACTGCACCTGGTGGTGTGGTGTCCCAAGAAGAAATCAATGAGATGAGAGCTCAGATGGGCAAGATGTTCAAACTGATACAGTCCATGGCCTCAAAAGATCCTGCCTTAGCTCCTTCCTCATTTGCACCACCAGAGGTTGCCCCACCTAGAGTTGTGCTTTGTTCTGATAACACTGGCAAGAATAAGGAGGACCCCTAGGTGGTGAACATCGAAGAAGAAGGTGATCAAACTATTATCACCCACCACGAAGAGGACTTCCCTAGACCCTCTCATCTTTAAAATACAAGGGTTAGAGGAGTCTCTATGCAGGCTCCATGGGAAGGACACCTTTGGTCTGACTTCTTATGATGAACTCTACTTCTTCTTAGACCAGCCGCGACCTGCCAAGTTCAAAATGCCCGACTTCTAGAAATACAATGGTTATTGGTAACTCCATAGCCCATTTGTATCTCTATTTTGGGGCATTCAGTGGTCGTTGGAATGACCTAAAACCCCTTATGCAATTGTTTTAGCACAGATTAATGGCATTTGCTTTCCAATGGTTCGCATGCCATGATCTAAACGGGAAAATTGGATTTGGTTTCTTAAAGGGAAGGTAGGATTTGACAAGGATTTGGAAAAGGAAAGTTTCAAGAAACCCTAGATTTGGAAAATTAATTTTGACGTAGAAAAGAGGTTTTGGAAATGCGTGTAGTTTGGATGTAGAAAACAAGAGGTTTTGGAAACTTAGGTTTTAAGGCAAGTTTGAAAACCATGTTTTTGGAAAGAGAATTAGGGTTTCCTAATGGTGGGTTCTAGGGCTTGACTTGGGCACTAAGGAAAGAGTTTTTGGAAAGTGCGTTTTTAGAAACGAAGGTTTTAGAAGGAAAATCCTAGAGGGGAGTTTCTAGAAGCGAGATTTTGGAAAGAGAGTTTTTGGAAAGTTTTTTGGAGAGAGTTTTTCTAGGAAAGAGACCTAGGGAACGTTTTTGGAAAGTGGACTTTGAAGAGAGCGTTTTGGAAAGGAGTTGAAAAAGAGAGTTTGGAAAAATAGATTTTTGGAGGGAGTTTTTGAAAACAATTTTGGAAAGAAGAGTTTTCGGAAAGCATGTTGGAAAGAGAGACTTTTAAAAGGTATGAAACTGTTTCACTTTCCTAAAGCAATTCTAACCATAAGAGGGCTAGAACCACTTTAGGAAAGCGATTTTGAAAACAACAAGATTTGAACATATGGATCATATTGGTCACTTTGAATGTAGCACTTTCCTAAAGCAACCCTAGCCATGGAAAAGCTAGAATCACCATAGGATTGTGATTTTGAAAACATGTTTTGATAAAGAGAATTTTGATGTAATTTTGGAAACAAGTTTGGAAATGATTTCGAAAACGAGTATGAAAACGATTTTTGGAAGATGCATAATCATGATATGCACAATGCAATTTTGGGGTCATGACCATACAAGGTTAAAGTTTTACCACATAATCAAGGGGGCTGGACCCACATGGTCTCCGGTTAGCCTAAAGGAAAGCCCCCGACAAGGTGACCCGACCGGGAGTCCCTTTGTTTCAAGCATGCAAAGAAAGGGAGGGGGGGGGGGGGGGAAGAGATGGGGGATTAAAATAGAGAAAACCCAAGTGGATTAGGAGAGAGAAGAGAAAGGGGGAGTGCAGAAATTTAAAGAGAAAGCATACCGTATGTCTTGTTTATTTTGCACGCCTTGCTTGTCTTCGGTCTTCATCTTCAATCTTCAAGAGTTGTTTTCAAATTTTAGATTGCAGCTCTTCAAGTCTTCAAAG
Organism: Euryodendron excelsum; assembly: GCA_033060915.1. Classification (NCBI taxonomy): domain Eukaryota; kingdom Viridiplantae; phylum Streptophyta; class Magnoliopsida; order Ericales; family Pentaphylacaceae; genus Euryodendron; species Euryodendron excelsum. The sequence goes on along the minus strand of CM065394.1, from coordinate 9,635,300 downwards.
GAGGGTTGAAGGATAGTGTATGAGTGTATGGGGGTGTGTATGAGTGTATAGAAGGCTAGGGTTTGGAAAACCTAAAAAGCTAGGGTTTAGAGAGTGCACAAGCTCTGTATATCGAAATATATGATTTTAGACTGAATTGGCAGACATCTTTCATGTTGGAGGAGACTCTGTATTTATAGAGAGAGGAATGCACTAGCGCCTGTTGCAGTGGTGCCAGGCCAAAATTGCTCTTGGCGCCACTAGGTGTGGCGCTAGGCCAATTCTTGGCTTGGTGCCATTACTAGTGGCGCCAGCCAGTTAGGAAAGTATTTAGGTCGGCAAGTAACGTATTTTTGACAAGATTGGGGCGCCTATTCTAGTGACAACCATGCAATTTTTAGCCTGGCTTCACTATGAGTGACTCTGGAAAGTGTGGGAAGGAGTTTGGAAGACCGGGAATGACCCGTAAGGCCGAAAAAGAGCAGGAACACTTAAAATAGTGTCCCAAAAGTATTTGACTTGAGAAATGAGGATAGGAAATGTCGGAAGGGTTGACCGGGCCTTTAAGGGCAAAACGGTCAATCGGATTGGAAAGCTGCTGGGACAAACTCGGACTGTCCTGGAAGAAGACTCAAAATTTGGAAACATTATTCAGAATGTTCCCAAAGGTTGCCAGTTTGATTCCCAAAACCGGTGTGGTCGAAAAAGGAGACCGGCCCACTAGGGGCAAAACAGTCATTTCGCACCAGGTTTGCCAGAACTGACTCAGAACGATCTAAAAGGACAAAGAAAGGTTGAGGACACTATAAAAAATATTCTCGGGAAGTTGTTGGTTTGATACCCAGAGCCAGTGTGGTCGAAAAAAGTGACCGGCCCTCTAGGGGCAAAACGATAATTTTGCACCGGGTTTGCCGGAACTGACTCGGAATGATCCGAAAGGTAGAGAAAGGTTGCGAATACTATAAGAAGTAATCTCAGAAGGTTACCGGTTTGATACCCAGAGCCGATGTGGTTCCTGGAGCGTTTGGATGCCTAGGAGCAAAATGGTCATCTTGACTGAAAGGTCTCGGAAAAGGCCCAAGGGGTAGTTTAGTAATTTTTTTCACCGAAATGGGCTAGCAGGCACAGGTGTTGTCCTGGGCTTTGAGTGTTTCCGCCACTCTAACGGCGGTCGTCGTGACACAGGGGCTTGTAGGCAATTCTCTATGTCGACCTGTTTACGAGTATCTCTGCTACTCGGACGGTAGGGATGTTTGGGAGTATTTTCGCTATTCGGACTGTCTCTAGGAATAAACTGTCGCGAGAGAGGGATTGGAAAGGGGACTTATAGTCTTCAGAAAGACGTGCTTGATTTGGAACCGTCTTGAGGAATAAACTGTCTCGAGAGAGGGATTGGAAAGGGGACTTACCCTCTTCGGAAAGACGTGCTATTTGGAACCGTTTTGAGGAATAAACTGTCTCGAGAGAGTGATTGGAAAGGGGACCTACCGTCTTCGGAAAGACGTGCCTGATTTGGAACCCTCTCGAGGAATAAACTGTCTCGAGAGGGGGAATGGAAAGGGGACCTATCGTCTTCGGAAAGACGTGCCTGATATGGAACCGTCTCAAGGAATAAACTGTCGAGAGAGAGGGATTGGAAAGGGGACTTACCGTCTTCGAAAAGATGTGCCTGATCTGGAATCGTCCCGAGGAATAAACTGTCTTGAGAGAGGGATTGGAAAGGGGACTTACCGTCTTGGAAAAGAAGTGCCTGATATGGAACCGTCTCGAGGAATAAACTGTCTCGAGAGAGAGATTAGAAAGGGGACCTACCATCTTCGGAAATACGTGCCTAATTTGGAACCGTCTCGAGGAATAAATTGTCTCGAGAGAGGGATTGAAAAGCGGACTTACCGTCTACAAAAAGACGTGCCTGATTTAGAACTGTCTCGAGGAATAAATTGTCTCGAAAGAGTGATGGGAAAGGGGACTTACCGTCTTCGGAAAGACGTGCCTGATTTGAAACCCTCTCAAGGAATAAACTATCTTAAGAGGGATTGGAAAGGGGACTTACCGTCTTCGAAAAGAGGTGCCTGATTTGGAACCGTCTCGAGGAATAAACTGTATTGAGAGAGGGATTGGAAAGGGGACATACCGTATTCGGAAAGACGTGCCTGATTTGGAACCGCCTCGACGACTAAACTGTCGAGAGAGAGGGTTGGAAAGGGGACTTACCATCTTCGAAAAGACGTGCCTGATTTGGAATCATCTCGAGGAATAAAATGTCTCGAGAGAGGGATTGGAAAGGGGACTTACCGTCATGGAAAAGACGTGCCAGATCTGGAACCGTCCCGAGGAATAAATTGTCTCAAGAGAGAGATTGGAAAGGGGACTTACTGTCTTTGAAAAAACGTGACTGATTTGGAACTGTCTAGAGGAATAAACTGTCTCAAGAGAGGGATTGAAAAGGGGACTTACCATTTTAGGAAAGACATGCCTGATTTGGAACTATCTCGAGAAATAAATTGTCTCGAGAGAGGGATTGGAAAGGTTACTTACCGTCAACAAAAAGACATGCCTGATTTGGAACCGTCTCGAGGAATAAACTGTCTTGAGAGAGGCATTGAAAAGAGGACTTACCGTATTCGAAAAGATGTGCCTAATTTGGAAATGTCTTGAGGAATAAACTGTCTTGAAAGAGTGATTGGAAAGGCGACTTACCGTCTTCGGAAAGACGTGCCTGATTTGAAACCCACTCGAGGAGTGAACTGTCACGAGAGAGGGATTGGAAAGGGGACTTACCTTCTTCGAAAAGATGTGCCTGATTTGGAACCGTCTCGAGGAACAATTTGTCATGAGAGGGGTTGGAAAGGGGACTTACCATCTTCGAAAAGACGTGCCTGATTTGGAACTGTCTCGAGGGATAAACTGACTCAAAAGAGTGATTGGAAAGGGGGCTTACCGTCTTCGGAAAGATGTGCCTGATTTGGAACCCTCTCGAGCAATAAACTATCTCGGGAGAGGGATTGGAAAGGGGACTTACCGTCTTCGAAAAGAGGTGCCTGATTTGGAACTGTCTCGAGGAATAAACTATCTTGAGAGAGGGATTGGAAAGGGGACTTACCGTCTTCAGAAAGACGTTCCTAATTTGGAACCGTCTCTAGGAATAAACTGTCTCTAGAGAGGGATTGGAAAGGGGACTTACCGTATTCAGAAAGACGTGCCTGATTTGGAACGGCCTCGAGGAATAAACTGTCAAGAGATAGGGATTGGAAAGGGACTTACCATCTTCGAAAAGACGTGCCTAATTTGGAATCATCTCGAGGAATAAACTGTCTCGAGAGAGGGATTGGAAAGGGGACTTACCGTCTTGGAAAAGACGGGCCTGATTTGGAACCGTCTCGAGGAATAAATTGTCTCAAGAGAGAGATCGGAAAGGGGACTTACCGTCTTCAGAAAAACGTGACTGATTTGGAACTTTCTCGAGGAATAAACTGTCTCGAGAGAGGGATTGAAAAGGAGACTTACCATTTTCGAAAAGGCGTGCCTGATTTGGAACCATTTCGAGGAATAAACTGTCTTGAGAGAGGGATTGGAAAGGGGACTTAAGAGGACTTACCGTCTTCAAGAAGACGTGCTTGATTTGGAACCGTCTTGAGGAATAAACTGTCTCGGAAGAGTGATTGGAAAGCCGACATACCGTCTTCGGAAAGACGTACCTGATTTGGAACCCTCTCGAGGAATAAACTGCATCGAGAGAGGGATTGGAAAGGGGATTTACCTTCATCGAAAAGATGTGCCTAATTTGGAACCATCTCGAGGAATAATCTATCTTCAGAGAGGGGTTGGAAAGGGGACTTACCATCTTAGAAAATACGTGCCTGATTTGGAAACGCCTCGAGTAATAAACTGTTTCGAAAGAGTGATTAGAAAGGGGGCTTACTGTCTTCGGAAAGACGTGCCTGATTTGGAACCCTCTCGAGGAATAAACTGTCTCGAGACAGGGATTGGAAAAAGGACTTACCGTCTTCAAAAAGGCGTGCCTAATTTGGAACCGTCTTGAGGAATAAACTGTCTCGAAAGAGTGAATGGAAAGGGGACTTACCATCTTCGGAAAGACGTGCCTGATTTGGAACACTCTCGAGGAATAAACTGTCTCAAGGGAGGGATTGGAAAGGGGACTTACCGTATTCGGAAAGACATGCCTGATTTGGAACCGCCTCGAGGAACAAACTGTCGAGAGAGAGGAATTGGAAAGGGGACTTACCGTCTTCAAGAAGACGTGCCTGATTTGGAATCATCTTGAGAAATAAACTGTCTCGAGAGAGGGATTTGAAAGGGGACTTACTGTCTTGGGTAAGACGTGCCTGATTTGGAACTATCTCGAGGAACAAACTGTCTCAAGAGAGAGATTGGAAAGGGGACTAACCGTCTTTAGAAAAACGTGACTGATTTGGAACTGTCTCGAGGAATAAACTGTCTCGAGAGAGGGATTGAAAAGGAAACTTTCCGTTTTCGGAAAGACGTGCCTGATTTGGAGCCTTCTCGAGGAGTAAACTGTCTCGAGAGACGGAGTGGAAACGGGACTTACCGTCTACAAAAAGACGTGCCGAATTTGGAACCGTCTCGAGGATTAAACTTTCTCGAGAGAGGGATTGAAAAGAGGACTTACCGTCTTTGAAAAGACGAGCCTGATTTGGAACCGTCTTGAGGAATAAACTGTCTCGAAAGAGTGATTGGAATGGCGACTTACCGTATTCGGAAAGACATGCCTGATTTGGAACCCTCTCGAGGAATAAACTGTCTCGGGAAAGAGATTGGAAAGGGGACTTACATTTTCGAAAAGATGTGCCTGATTTGGAACCGTTTCGAAGAATGAACTGTCTTGAGAGAGGGATTGGAAAGGGGACTTACCAACTTCGAAAGGACTTGCCTGATTTGGAACCGTCTCAAGGAATATACAATCTTCAAAGAGTGATTGAAAGGGGACTTACCGTCTACAGAAAGACGTGCCTGATTTGGTACCCTCTCGAGGAATAAACTGTCTCGAGAGAGGGATTGGAAAGGAGACTTACCGTCTTCGAAAAGATGTGCCAGATTTGGAACCGCCTCGGGAAATAAACTGTCTCGAGAGAGGGATTAGAAAGGGGACTTACTGTCTTCGGAGAGGCTTGCCTGATTTTGAACCGTCTCGAGGAATAAACTATCTCAAGAGAGGGGTTGGAAAGGGGACTTACCGTCTTCAAAAAGAGGTGCTAGATTTGGAACTGTCTTGAGGAATAAACTGTCTTGAGAGAGGGATTGGAAAGGGGACTTACCATCTTGGAAAAGAAGTGCCTGATATGGAACCGTCTCGAGGAATAAACTGTCTCTCGAGAGAGATTGGAAAGGGGACCTACCATCTTCGGAAATATATGAATAATTTGGAACCGTCTCGAGGAATAAATTATCTCTAGAGAGGGATTGAAAAGCGGACTTACCGTCGACAAAAAGACGTGCCTGATTTGGAACCGTCTCGAGGAATAAACTGCCTCGAGAGAGGGATTGGAAAAAGGACTTACCGTCTTCGAAAACACGTGCCTAATTTGGAACCGTCTCGAGGAATAAACTATCTCGAAAGAGTGATTGGAAAGGGGACTTACCGTCTTCGGAAAGACGTGCCTGATTTGGAACCCTCTCAGGGAATAAACAGTCTTGAGAGAGGGATTGGAAAGGGGACTTACCGTCTTCGAAAGGAGGTGCTTGATTTGGTACCGTCTCGAGGAATAAACTGTATTGAGAGAGGGATTGGAAAGGGGACTTACCGTATTCGGAAAGACGTGCCTGATTTGGAACCGCCTCGAGGACTAAACTGTCGAGAGAGAGGGATTGGAAAGGGGACTCACCATCTTGGAAAAGACGTGCCTGATTTGGAATCATCTCGAGGAATAAACTATCTCGAGAGAGGGATTGGAAAGGGGACTTACCGTCTTGGAAAAGACGTGCCAGATCTGGAACCGTCCCGAGGAATAAATTGTCTCAAGAGAGAGATTGGAAAGGGGACTTACCGTTTTCGAAAAATCGTGACTGATTTGGAACTGTCTAGAGGAATAAACTGTCTCGAGCGAGGGATTGAAAAGGGGACTTACCATTTTCGGAAAGACATGCCTGATTTGGAACCATCTCGAGAAATAAATTGTCTCGAGAGAGGGATTGGAATGGTTACTTACCGTCAACAAAAAGACGTGCCTGATTTGGAACCGTCCCGAGGAATAAACTGTCTTGAGAGAGGTACTGGAAAGGGGACTTACCGTATTCGAAAAGATAAACCTAATTTGGAAATGTCTTGAGGAATAAACTGTCTCGAAAGAGTGATTGGAAAGGCGACTTACCGTCTTCTGAAAGACGCGCCTGATTTGAAACCCACTCGAGGAGTAAACTGTCTCGAGAGAGGGATTGGAAAGGGGACTTACCTTCTTCGAAAAGATGTGCCTGATCTAGAACCGTCTCGAGGAACAATTTGTCATGAGAGAGGGGTTGGAAAGGGGACTTACCATCTTCGAAAAGATATGCCTGATTTGGAACTGTCTCGAAGGATAAACTGTCTCAAAAGAGTGATTGGAAACGGGGCTTACCGTCTTCGGAAATATGTGCCTGATTTGGAATCCTCTCGAGAAATAACCTGTCTCGAGACAAGGATTGGAAAAATGACTTACCGTCTTCGAAAAGACGTGCTTAATTTGAAACCGTCTCGAGGAATAAACTGTCTCGAAAGAGTGATTGGAATGGGGACTTACCGTCTTTGGAAAGACGTGCCTGATTTGGTACCCTCTCGAGGAATAAACTGTCTCGGGAGAGGGATTGGAAAGGGGACTTACCGTCTTCAGAAAGACATGCCTAATTTCGAACTGTCTCTGGGAATAAACTGTCTCTAGAGAGGGATTGGAAAGGGGACTTACCGTATTCGGAAAGACGTGCCTGATTTGGAACCGCCTCGAGGAATAAACTGTCGAGAGAGAGGGATTCGAAAGGGACTTACCATCTTCGAAAAGGCGTGCCTGATTTGGAATCATCTCGAGGAATAAACTGTCTCGAGAGAGGGATCGGAAAGGGGACTTACCGTCTTGGAAAAGACGTGCCTGATTTGGAACCGTCTCGAGGAATAAATTGTCTCAAGAGAGAGATCGGAAAGGGGACTTACAGTCTTCAGAAAAATGTGACAGATTTGGTACTGTCTCGAGGAATAAACTGTCTCGAGAGAGGGATTGAAAAGGAGACTTACCATTTTCGGAAAGGCGTGCCTGATTTAAAACCATCTCGAGGAATAAACTGTCTTGAGAGAGGGATTGGAAAGGGGACTTAAGAGGACTTACCATCTTCGAGAAGACGTGCTTGATTTGGAACTGTCTTGAGGAATAAACTGTCACGGAAGAGTGATTGGAAAGCCGACTTACCGTCTTCGGAAAGACGTGCCTGATTTGGAACCCTCTCGAGGAATAAACTGTCCCGAGAGAGGGATTGGAAAGGGGATTTACCTTCTTCGAAAAGATGTGCCTAATTTGAAACCGTCTCGAGGAATAATCTGTCTTGAGAGAGGGGTTGGAAAGGGGACTTACCATCTTCGAAAAGGCATGCCTGATTTTGAACCGCCTCGAGTAATAAACTGTTTCGAAAGAGTGATTAGAAAGCGGGCTTACCGTCTTCGGAAAGACGTGCCTGATTTGGAAGCCTCTCGAGGAATAAACTGTCTCGAGACAGGGATTGGAAAAAGGACTTACCGTCTTCAAAAAGGCGTGCCTAATTTGGAACTGTCTCGAGTAATAAACTGTCCCGAAAGAGTGAATAGAAAGGGGACTAACCGTCTTCGGAAGGACGTGCCTGATTTGAAACACTCTCGAGGATTAAACTGTCTCAAGGGAGGGATTGGAAAGGGGACTTACCGTATTCGGAAAGACATGCCTGATTTGGAACCGCCTCGAGGAATAAACTGTCGAGAGAGAGGGATTGGAAAGGGGACTTACCGTCTTCGAGAAGACGTGCCTGATTTGGAATCATCTTGAGGAATAAACTGTCTCGAGAGAGGGATTGGAAAGGGGACTTACCGTCTTGGGAAAGACATGCCTGATTTGGAACCATCTCGAGGAATAAACTGTCTCAAGAGAGAGATTGGAAAGGGGACTTACCGTCTATCAGAAAAACGTGACTGATTTGGAACTGTCCCGAGGAATAAACTGTCTCGGGAGAGGGATTGAAAAGGAGACTTTCCGTTTTCGAAATGACGTGCCTGATTTGGAGCCATCTCGAGGAGTAAACTGCCTCGAGAGACGGAGTGGAAGCGGGACTTATCGTTTACAAAAAGACGTGCCTGATTTGGAACCGTCTCGAGGATTAAACTTTGTCAAGAGAGGCTTTGGAAAGAGGACTTACTGTCTTTGAAAAGACGAGCCTGATTTGGAACCGTCTTGAGGAATAAACTGTCTCGAAAGAGTGATTGGAAAGGCGACTTATCGTCTTCAGAAAGTCGAGCCTGATTTGGAACCCTCTCGAGGAATAAACTGTGTTGGGAGAGAGATTGGAAAGGGGACTTACCTTTTTCAAAAAGATGTGCCTGATTTGGAACCATCTCGAGGATTAAACTGTCTTGAGAGAGGGATTGGAAAGGGGACTTACCAACTTCGAAAGGACGTGCCTGATTCGGAACCGTCTCAAGGAATATACGGTCTTGAAAGAGTGATTGAAAGGGGACTTACCGTCTACAGAAAAACGTGCCTGATTTGGAACCCTCTCGCGGAATAAACTGTCTCGAGAGAGGGATTGGAAAGGGGACTTACCGTCTTCGAAAAGATGTGCCAGATTTGGAACCGTCTCGGGAAATAAACTGTCTCGAGAGAGGGATTAGAAAGGGGACTTACCGTCTTCGGAGAGACGTGCCTGATTTTGAACCGTCTCGAGGAATAAACTATCTCAAGAGAGGGATTGGAAAGGGGACTTACCGTCTCCAAAAAGAGGTGCCAGATTTGGAACTGTCTTGAGGAATAAACTGTCTTGAGAGAGGGATTCGAAAGAGGACTTACCGTCTTCAAAAAGACGTGCCTGATTTGGAAACGTCTTGGAAAAATGAATTGTCTGGAAAGAGTGATTGGAAAGGGGACTTACAGTCTTCAGAAAGTCGTGCCTGATTTGGAACCCTCTCGAGGAACAAACTGTCTCGAGAGAGGGTTTGGAAAGGGGACTTACCGTCTTCGAAAAGATGTGCCTGATTTGGAACCCTCTCGAGGAGTAAACTGTCTCGAGAGGGGGATTAGAAAGTGGACTTACCGTCTTCGAAAAGACGTGCCTGATTTGGAACCGTCTCGAGAAATAAACTTTCTCGAGAGAGGCATTGGAAGGGGGACTTACCATATTCGGAAAGACGTGCCTGATTTGGAACCGCCTCAAGGAATAAACTATCGAAAGAGTGTGATTCGAAAGGGGACTTACCATCTTTGAATAGACGTGCCTGATTTGGAGTTGTCTCGAGGAACAAATTGTCTCGAGAGAGGGATTGGAAAGGGGACTTACCGTCTTGGAAAAGACGTGCCTGATATGGAACCGTCTCGGGAAATAAACTGCCTCAAGAGAGAGATTAGAAGGGGGACTTACCGTCTTCGGAAAAACGTGACTGATTTGGAACTGTCTCGGGGAATAAACTGTCCCGAGAGAGGGATTGAAAAGGGGACTTACAGTCTTCGAAAAGATGTGCCTGATTTGGAACCGTCTCAAGGAGTAAACTATCTCGAGAGAGGGATTGGAAAGGGGACTTACCGTCTACAAAAAGACGTGCCTGATTTAGAACCGTCTCAAGGAATAAACAGTCTCGAGAGAGGGATTGGAAAGGGGACTTTCCTTCTTCAAAAAGACGTGCCTGATTTGGAACCGTCTCGAGGAATAATCTGTCTCGAAAGAGGGATTAGAAAGGGAACTTACCATCTTCGCAAAGACTTGCCTGATTTAGAACACTCTCGAGGAATAAACTGTCTCGGGAGAGGGATTGCAAAGGGGACTTACCATCCTCGGAAAGATGTGCCTGATTTGGAACCGTCTCAAGGAATAATCTGTCTCGAAAGAGTGATTGGAAGGGGGACTTACCGTCTTCGAGAAAACGTGACTGATTTGGAACTGTCTAGAGGAATAAACAGTTTCGTGCGAGAGATTGGAAAGGGGACTTACCTTTTTCGAAAAGATGTGCCTGATTTGGAACCGTCTCGAGGAATAAACTATGTTGAGAGAGGGATTGGAAAGGGGACTTACCGTCTTCGAGAAGATGTGCCTGATTTGGAACCATCTCGAGGAATAAACTGTCTCGGGAGAGAGATTGGAAAGGGGACTTACCTTTTTCAAAAAGATGTGCCTGATTTGGAACCGTCTCGGGGAATAAACTATCACGAGAGAGGGATTGGAAACGGGACTTACCGTATTCGGAAAGACGTGCCTGATTTGGAACCGCCTCGAGGAATAAACTGTCGAAAGAGAGGGATTGGAAAGGGGATTTACCATCTTCGCATAGACGTGCCTGATTTGGAATCGTCTCGAGGAATAAACTGTCTCAAGAGAGGGATTGGAAAGGGGACTTACCGTCTTGGAAAAGACGTGCCTGATATGGAACCGTCTCGAGAAATAAACTGCCTCAAGAGAGAGATTAGAAGGGGGACTTACCGTCTTCGAAAAAACGTGACTGATTTGGAACTGTCTCGAGGAATAAACTGTCTCGAGAGAGGGATTGAAAAGGGGACTTACAGTCTTCAAAAAGATGTGCCTGATTTGGAACCGTCTCGAGGAGTAAACTGTCTCGAGAGAGGGATTGGAAACGGGACTTACCGTATTCGGAAAGACGTGCCTGATTTGGAACCGCCTCGAGGAATAAACTGTCTCGAGAGAGGGATTAGAAAGGGGACTTACTGTGTTCGGAAAGACGTGCCTGATTTGGAATCGCCTCGAGGAATAAACTGTCGAAAGAGAGGGATTGGAAAGGGGATTTACCATCTTCGCATAGACGTGCCTGATGTGGAATCGTCTCGAGGAATAAACTGTCTCAAGAGAGGGGTTAGAAAGGGGACTTACCGTCTTGGAAAAGACGTGCCTGATATGGAACCGTCTCGAGAAATAAACTGCCTCAAGAAAGAGATTAGAAGGGGGAGTTACCGTCTTCGAAAAAACGTGACTGATTTGGAACTGTCTCGAGGAATAAACTGTCTCGGGAGAGAGATTGGAAAGGGGACTTACCTTTTTCAAAAAGATGTGCCTGATTTGGAACCGTCTCGGGGAATAAACTATCACGAGAGAGGGATTGGAAACGGGACTTACCGTATTCGGAAAGACGTGCCTGATTTGGAACCGCCTCGAGGAATAAACTGTCTCGAGAGAGGGATTAGAAAGGGGACTTACTGTGTTCGGAAAGACGTGCCTGATTTGGAATCGCCTCGAGGAATAAACTGTCACGAGAGAGGGATTGGAAAGGGGATTTACCATCTTCGCATAGACGTGCCTGATGTGGAATCGTCTCGAGGAATAAACTGTCTCAAGAGAGGGGTTAGAAAGGGGACTTACCGTCTTCGAAAAGACGTGCCTGATTTGGAACCGTCTCGAGGAAATAAACTGTCTCTCAAGAAAGAGATTAGAAGGGGGAGTTACCGTCTTCGAAAAAACGTGACTGATTTGGAACTGTCTCGAGGAATAAACTGTCTCGGGAGAGAGATTGGAAAGGGGACTTACCTTTTTCAAAAAGATGTGCCTGATTTGGAACCGTCTCGGGGAATAAACTATCACGAGAGAGGGATTGGAAACGGGACTTACCGTATTCGGAAAGACGTGCCTGATTTGGAACCGCCTCGAGGAATAAACTGTCTCGAGAGAGGGATTGGAAACGGGACTTACCGTATTCGGAAAGACGTGCCTGATTTGGAACCGCCTCGAGGAATAAACTGTCTCGAGAGAGGGATTAGAAAGGGGACTTACTGTGTTCGGAAAGACGTGCCTGATTTGGAATCGCCTCGAGGAATAAACTGTCGAAAGAGAGGGATTGGAAAGGGGACTTACCGTCTTTCGCATAATAGACGTGCCTGATTTGGAATCGTCTCGAGGAATAAACTGTCTCAAGAGAGGGATTGGAAAGGGGACTTACCGTCTTGGAAAAGACGTGCCTGATATGGAACCGTCTCGAGAAATAAACTGCCTCAAGAGAGAGATTAGAAGGGGGACTTACCGTCTTCGAAAAAACGTGACTGATTTGGAACTGTCTCGAGGAATAAACTGTCTCGGGAGAGAGATTGGAAAGGGGACTTACCTTTTTCAAAAAGATGTGCCTGATTTGGAACCGTCTCGGGGAATAAACTATCACGAGAGAGGGATTGGAAACGGGACTTACCGTATTCGGAAAGACGTGCCTGATTTGGAACCGCCTCGAGGAATAAACTGTCTCGAGAGAGGGATTAGAAAGGGGACTTACTGTGTTCGGAAAGACGTGCCTGATTTGGAACCGTCTCTCGAGGAATAAACTGTCTCGAAAGAGTGATTGGAAATGGGACTTATCGTCTTCATAAAGACGTGCCTGATTTAGAACCCCCTCGAGGAATAAACTGTCTCAAGAGAGAGATTGGAAAGGGGACTTATCGTCTTCAAAAAGAGGTGCTTGATTTGGAACTGTCTCAACGAATAAACTGTCTCGAGAGAGGGATTAGAAAGGGGACTTACCGTATTCGAAAAGACGTGCCTGATTTGGAACCGCCTCGAGGAATAAACTGTCGAAAGAGAGGGATTGGAAAGGGACTTACCGTCTTCAAAAAGACGTGCCTGATTTGGAACCGTCTCGAGGAATAAACTGTCTCGAGAGAGAGGGATTGGAAAGGGGACTTACCCGTCTTCGAAAAGAGTGCCTGATTTGGAACCGTCTCGAGGAATAAACTGTCTCGAAAGAGAGGATTGGAAAGGGGACTTACCAGTCTTCGAAAAGACGTGCCTGATTTGGAACCCTCTCGAGGAATAAACTGTCTCGGAGAGGGAGATTGGAAAGGGGACTTACCTTTTCCGAAAAGACGTGCCTGATTTGGAACCGTCTCGAGGAATAAACTGTCTCGAGAGAGGGATTGGAAAGGGGACTTACCGTCTTCGAAAGACGTGCCTGATTTGGAACCGTCTCGAGGAATAAACTGTCTCGAGAGAGGGATTGGAAAGGGGACTTACCGTCTTCGAAAGACGTGCCTGATTTGGAACCGTCTCGAGGAATAAACTGTCTCGAGAGAGGGATTGGAAAGGGGACTTACCCGTCTTCGGAAAGACGTGTGCCTGATTTGGAACCGTCTCGAGAAATAAACTGTCTCGAGAGAGGGATTAGAAAGGGGGCTTACCGTCTTCGGAAAAGACGTGCCTGATTTGGAACCGTCTCGAGGAATAAACTGTCTCAAGAGAGGGATTGGAAAGGGGACTTACCGTCTTCAAAAAGACGTGCCTGATTTGGAACTGTCTCGAGGAATAAACTGTCTCGAGAGAGGGATTGGAAAGGGGACTTACTGTCTTCGGAAAGACGTGCCTGATTTGGAACCGTCTTGAGGAATAAACTATCTCGAGAGAGGGATTGGAAAGGGGACTTACCGTATTCGGAAAGACGTGCCTGATTTGGAACCGCCTCGAGGAATAAACTGTCGAAAGAGAGGTATTGGAAAGGGGACTTACGGTCTTCGCATAGACGTGCCTGATTTGGAGTCGTCCCGAGGAATAAACTGTCTCGACAGAGGGATTGGAAATGGGTCTTACCATCTTGGAAAAGACGTGCCTGATATGGAACCGTCTCGAGAATAAACTGCCTCAAAAGAGAGATTAGAAGGGGGACTTACTGTCTTCGAAAAAACGTGACGGATTTGGATCTGCCTCGGGGAATAAACTGTCTTGAGAGAGCGATTAAAAAGTGGACTTACCATCTTTGAAAAGACGTGCCTGATTTGGAATCATATCGAGGAATAAACTATCTTGAGAGAGGGATTGGAAAGGGGACTTACCGTCTTCAAAAAGACGTGCCTGATTTGGAACCGTCTCGAGGAGTAAACTGTCTCGAGAGAGGGATTGGAAAGGGGACTTACCTTCTTCAAAAAGACGTGCCTGATTTGGAACCGTCTCGGGGAATAAACTGTCTCGAAAGAGGGATTAGAAAGGGGACTTACCATCTTCGCAAAGACTTGCCTGATTTGGAACACGTCTCGAGGAATAAACTGTCTCGAGAGAGGGATTGCAAAGGGGACTTACCGTCCTCGGAAAGATGTGCCTGATTTGGAACCGTCTCGAGGAATAAACTGTCTCGAAAGAGTTATTGGAAGGGGGACTTACCGTCTTCGAGAAAACGTGACTGATTTGGAACTGTCTCGAGGAATAAACAGTTTCGTGCGAGAGATTGGAAAAAGGACTTACCTTTTTCAAAAAGATGTGCCTGATTTGGAACCGTCTCGAGGAATAAACTATGTTGAGAGAGGGATTGGAAAGGGGACTTACCGTCTTCGAGAAGATGTGCCTGATTTGGAATCATCTCGAGGAATAAACTATCTCGAGGTAGGGATCGGAAAGGGGATTTACCGTCTACAAAAAGACGTGCCTGATTTGGAACCGTCTCGAGGAATAAACTATCACGAGAGAGGGATTGGAAAGGGCACTTACCGTATTCGGAAAGACGTGCCTGATTTGGAACCGCCTCGAAGAATAAACTGTCGAAAGAGAGGGATTGGAATGGGGACCTTCCGTCTTCGCATAGACGTGCCAGATTTGGAATCGTCTCGAGGAATAAACTGTCTCAAGAGAGGGATTGGAAAGGGGACTTACCGTCTTGGAAAAGACGTGCCTGATATAGAACCGTCTCGAGAAATAAACTGCCTCAAGAGAGAGATTAGAAGGGGGACTTACCGTCTTCAAAAAAACGTGACTGATTTGGAACTGTCTTGAGGAATAAACTGTTTCGTGCGAGAGATTGGAAAGGGGACTTACCTTTTTCCAAAAGATGTGCCTGATTTGGAACCGTCTCGAGGAATAAACTATGTTGAGAGAGGGATTGGAAAGGGGACTGACCAACTTCGAAAGGACGTGCCTGCTTTGGAACCTCTCAAGGAATATACTGTCTTGAAAGAGTGATTGGAAAGGGGACTTACCGTCTACAGAAAGACGTGCCTGATTTGGAACCGTCTCGAGGAAAAAACTGTCTCGAGAGAGAGGGATTGGAAAGGGGACTTACCGTCTTCGAAAAGATGTGCCTGATATTTGGAACCGTCTCGGGAAATAAACTGTCTCAAGAGAGAGATTGGAAAGGGGGGACTTACCGTCTTCGAAAAAGACGTGACTGATTTGGAACTGTCTCGAGGAATAAACTGTCTCGAGAGAGAGGATTGAAATGGGACTTACCATTTTCGGAAAGACGTGCCTGATTTGGATCCATCTCGAGGAATAAACTGTCTCGAGAGACGGAATGGAAACGGGACTTACCGTCTACAAAAAGACGTGCCTGATTTCGAGCTGTCTCGAGGAATAAATTTACTCGAGAGGGGGATTGGAAAGAGGACTTACCGTCTTTGAAAAGACGAGCCCGATTTGGAACCGCCTTGAGGAATAAACTGTCTCGAAAGAGTGATTGGAAAGGGGACTTACCGTCTTTAGAAAAGACGTGCCTGATTTGGAACCCTCTCGAGGAATAAACTGTCTCGGAGAGAGATTGGAAAGGGGACTTACCTTTTCGAAAAGATGTGCCTGATTTGGAACCCTCTCGAGGAATAAACAGTCTCGAGAGAGGGATTGGAAGGGGGACTTACCAACTTCGAAAGGACGTGCCTGATTTGGAACCGTCTCAAGGAATATACTGTCTTGAAAGAGGGATTGGAAAGGGGACTTACCGTCTTCAGAAAGACGTGCCTGATTTGGAACCCTCTCGAGGAATAAACTGTCTCAAGAGAGGGATTGGAAAGGGGACTTACCGTCTTCGAAAAGATGTGCCAGATTTGGAACCGTCTCGGGAAATAAACTGTCTCGAGAGAGGGATTAGAAAGGGGACTTACCGTCTTCGGAGAGACGTCCCTGATTTTGAACCGTCTCGAGGAATAAACTATCTCAAGAGAGGGATTGGAAAGGGAACTTACCGTCTTCAAAAAGAGGTGCCTGATTTGGAACTGTCTTGAGGAATAAACTGTCTCGAGAGAGGGATTGGAAAGGGGACTTACCGTCTTCGGAAAGACGTGCCTGATTTGGAACCGTCTCGAGGAATAAACTATCTCGAGAGAGGCATTGGAAAGGGGACTTACCGTATTCGGAAAGACGTGCCTGATTTGGAACCGCCTCGAGGAATAAACTGTCGAAAGAGAGTGATTTGAAAGGGGACTTACCGTCTTCGAATAGACGTGCCTGATTTGGAGTCGTCTCGAGGAACAAACTGTCTCGAGAGAGGGATTGGAAAGGGGACTTACCGTCTTCGAAAAGACGTGCCTGATTTGGAACCGTCTCGAGAAATAAACTGCCTCAAGAGAGAGATTAGAAGGGGGACTTACCGTCTTCGGAAAAACGTGACTGATTTGGAACTGTCTCGGGGAATAAACTGTCTCGAGAGAGGGATTGAAAAGGGGACTTACCGTCTTCGAAAAGACGTGCCTGATTTGGAATCATCTCGAGGAATAAACTATCTCCAGATTAGGGATTGGAAAGGGACTTACCGTCTACAAAAAGACGTGCCTGATTTGGAACCATCTCGAGGGTTAAACTGTCTCGAGAGAGGGATTGGAAAGAGGACTTGCCGTCTTCGAAAAGACGTGCCTGATTTGGAACCGTCTTGAGGAATGAATTGTCTGGAAAGAGTGATTGGAAAGGGGACTTACAGTCTTCAGAAAGTCGTGCCTGATTTGGAACCCTCTCGAGGAATAAACTGTCTCGAGAGAGGGTTTGGAAACGGGACTTACCGTCTGCGAAAAGATGTGCCTGATTTGGAACCGTCTCGAGGAGATAACTGTCTCGAGAGAGGGATTGGAAAGGGGACTTACCATCTTCGGAAAGACGTGCCTGATTTGGAATCGCCTCGAGGAATAAACTGTCGAGAGAGAGGGATTGGAAAGGGGACTTACCGTCTTCAAAAAGAGGTGCCTGATTTGGAACTGTCTCCAGAGAGGGATTGAAAAGGGGACTTACCGTCTTCGAAAAGACGTGCCTGATTTGGAACCGTCTCCAGGAATAAACTGTCTCGAGAGAGGGATTGGAAAGGGGACTTACCGTCTTCGCAAAGACGTGCCTGAATTGGAACCGTCTCGAGGAATAAACTGTCTCGAGAGAGGGATTGGAAAGGGGACTTATCGTCTTCGAAAAGACGTGCCTGATTTGGAACCGTCTCGAGGAATAAACTTTCTCGAAAGAGTGATTGGAAAGGGGACTTACCGTCTTCGAAAGACGTGCCTGATTTGGAACCGTCTCGAGGAATAAACTGTCTCGAGAGAGGGATTGGAAAGGGGACTTACCGTCTTCAAAAAGACGTGCCTGATTTGGAACCGTCTCGAGGAATAAACTGTCTCGAGAGAGAGAGGGATTAGAAAGGGGACTTACCGTCTTCGGAAAGACGTGCCTGATTTGGAACCGTCTCGAGGAGTAAACTGTCTCGAGAGAGGGATTGGAAAGGGGACTTACCGTCTTCGGAAAGACGTGCCTGATTTGGAACCGCCTCGAGGAATAAACTGTCGAAAGAGAGGGATTGGAAAGGGGACTTACCGTCTTCGCATAGACATGCCTGATTTGGAATCGTCTCGACGAATAAACTGTCTCAAGAGAGGGATTGGAAAGGGGACTTACCGTCTTCGAAAAAACGCAACTGAATTGGAACTGTCTCGAGGAATAAACTGTATCGGGAGAGAGATTGGAAAGGGGACTTATCAAGTTCGTAAGGACGTGCCTGATTTGGAACCGTCTCAAGGAATATACTGTCTTGAAAAAGTGATTGGAAAGGGGACTTACCGTCAACAGAAAAGACGTGCCTGATTTGGAACCCTCTCGAGGAATAAACTGTCTCGAGAGAGGGGATTGGAAAGGGGACTTACCGTCTTCGAAAAGACGTGCCTGATTTGGAACCGTCTCGAGGAATAAACTGTCTCGAGAGAGGGATTAGAAAGGGGACTTACCGTCTTCGGAAAAGACGTGCCTGATTTGGAACCGTCTCGAGGAATAAACTGTCTCAAGAGAGGGATTGGAAAGGGGACTTACCGTCTTCAAAAAGAGGTGCCTGATTTGGAACTGTCTCGAGGAATAAACTGTCTCGAGAGAGGGATTGGAAAGGGGACTTACCGTCTTCGGAAAGACGTGCCTGATTTGGAACCGTCTCGAGGAATAAACTATCTCGAGAGAGGCATTGGAAAGGGGACTTACCGTATTCGGAAAGACGTGCCTGATTTGGAACCGCCTCGAGGAATAAACTGTCGAAAGAGAGTGATTCGAAAGGGGACTTACCGTCTTCGAATAGACGTGCCTGATTTGGAGTCGTCTCGAGGAATAAACTGTCTCGAGAGAGGGATTGGAAAGGGGACTTACCGTCTTGGAAAAGACGTGCCTGATATGGAACCGTCTCGGGAAATAAACTGCTCAAGAAGAGAGGATTAGAAAGGGGGACTTACCGTCTTCGGAAAAACATGACTGAATTGGAACGGTCTCGGGAATAAATTGTCTCGAGAGAGGGATTGAAAAGGGGACTTACAGTCTTCGAAAAGACGTGCCTGATTTGGAAACATCTCGAGGAATAAACTGTCTAGAGAGAGGGATTGGAAAGGGGACTTACCGTCTACAAAAAGACGTGCCTGATTTGGAACCGTCTCGAGGAATAAACTATCTCGAGAGAGGGATTGGAAAGGGGACTTACCGTCTTCAAAAGAAGGTGCCTGATTTGGAACTGTCTCGAGGAATAAACTGTTTCGAGAGAGGGATTAGAAAGGGGACTTACCATCTTCGCAAAGACTTCCCTGATTTGGAACTCTCTCGAGGAATAAACTGTCTCAGGAGAGGGATTGTAAAGGGGACTTACCGTCTTCGGAAAGATGTGCCTGATTTGGAACCGTCTTGAGGAATAAACTGTCTCGAGAGAGCGATTGGAAAGGGGACTTACCGTCTTCGGAAAGACGTGCCTGATTTGGAACCGTCTCGAGGAATAAACTGTCTCGAGAGAGGGATTGGAAAGGGGACTTACCGTCTTCAAAAAGACGTGCCTGATTTGGAACTGTCTCGAGGAATAAACTGTCTCGAGAGAGGGATTAGAAAGGGGACTTACTGTCTTAGGAAAGACGTGCCTGATTTGGAATCGTCTCGTGAAATAAACTATCAGGAGTGAGGGATTGGAAAGGGCACTTACCGTATAAGGAAAGACGTGCCTGATTTGGAACCGCCTCGAGGAATAAACTGTCAAAAGAGAGGGATTGGAAAGGGGACCTTCCGCCTTCGAATAGACGTGCCTGATTTGGAATCGTCTCGAGGAATAAACTGTCTCAACAGAGGGATTGCAAAGGGGACTTACCGTCTTGGAAAAGACGTGCCTGATGTAGAAGTGTCTCGAGAAATAAACTACCTCAAGAGAGAGATTAGAAGGGGGACTTACCGTCTTCGAAAAAACGCGACTGATTTGGAACTGTCTCGAGGAATAAATTGTTTCGTGCGAGAGATTGGAAAGGCGACTTACCTTTTTCGAAAGGATGTGCCTGATTTGGAACCGTCTCGAGGAATAAACTATGTTGAGAGAGGGATTGGAAAGGGGACTTACCAACTTCGAAAGGACGTGCCTGATTTGGAACCGTCTCAAGGAATATGTTGTCTTGAAAGAGTGATTGGAAAGGGGACTTACCGTCTACAGAAAGACGTGCCTGATTTGGAACCCTCTCGCGGAATAAACTGTCGAGAGAGAGGGATTGGAAAGGGGACTTACCGTCTTCGAAAAGACGTGCCAGATTTGGAACCGTCTCGAGAAATAAACTGTCTCAAGAGAGAGATTGGAAAGGGGACTTATCGTCTTCAGAAAAACGTGACTGATTTGGATCTGTCTCAAGGAATAAACTGTCTCGAGAGAGGGATTGAAATGGAGACTTTCCGTTTTCGAAAAGACGTGCCTGATTTGGAGCCATCTCCAGGAATAAACTGTCTCGAGAGAGGGATTGGAAAGGGGACTTACCGTCTCCAAAAGGACGTGCCTGATTTGGAACCGTCTCGAGGAATAAACTTTCTCGAGAGAGGGATTGGAAAGAGGACTTACCATCTTTGAAAAGAGGAGCCCGATTTGGAACCGTCTTGAGGAATAAACTGTCTCGAAAGAGTGATTGGAAAGGTGACTTACCATCTTCGGAAGGACGTGCCTGATTTGGAACCCTCTCGAGGAATATACTGTCTCGGCAGAGAGATTGGAAAGGGGGCTTACCTTTGCCGAAAAGATGTACCTGATTTGGAACCGTCTCGAGGAATAAACTGTCTTAAGAGAGGGATTGGAAAGGGGTCTTACCAACTTCGAAAGGACGTGCCTGATTTGGAATCGTCTCAAGGAATATACTGTCTTGAAAGAGTGATTGGAAAGGGGACTTACCGTCTACAGAAAGACGTGCCTAATTTGGAACCCTCTCGAGGAATAAACTTTCTCGAGAGAGGGTTTGGAAAGGGGACTTACCGTATTCGAAAAGATGTGCCAGATTTGGAACCGTCTTGGGAAATAAACTATCTCGAGAGAGGGATTAGAAAGGGGGCATACCGTCTTCGGAGAGACGTGCCTGATTTTGAACCGTCTCGAGGAATAAACTATCTCAAGAGAGGGATTGGAAAGGGGACTTACCGTCTTCAAAAAGAGGTGCCTGATTTGGAACTGTCTTGAGGAATAAACTGTCTCGAGAGAGGGATTGGAAAGGGGACTTACCGTCTTCGGAAAGACGTGCCTGATTTGGAAGCATCTCAAGGAATAAACTATCTTGAGATAGGGGTTGGTAAGGGGACTTACCGTCTACAAAAAGACGTGCCTGATTTGGAACCGTCTCGAGGGTTAAACTGTCTCGAGAGAGGGATTGGAAAGATGACTTGCCGTCTTGGAAAAGACGAGCCTGATTTGGAACCGTCTTGAGGAATAAACTGTCTCGAAAGAGTGATTCGAAAGGCGACTTACCATATTCGGGAGTACGTGCCTGATTTGGAACCCTCTCGAGGAATAAACTGTCCCGAGAGAGGGGTCCAAAAGGGGACTTACCGTCTACGAAAAGATGTGTCTGATTTGGAACCGTCTCGAGGAGTAAACTGTCTCGAGAGAGGGAGTGGAAAGGGACTTACCATCTTCGAAAAAACGTGCCTGATTTGGAACCGTCTCGGCGAATGAACTGTCTCGAAAGAGGGATGAGAAAGGGAACTTTCCATCTTCGCAAAGACTTGCCTGATTTGGAACTCTCTCGAGGAATAAACTGTCTCGGGAGAGGGATTGCAAAGGGGACTTACCGTCCTCGGAAAGATGTGCCTGATTTGGAACCGTCTCGAGGAATAAACTGTCTCGAAATAGTGATTGGAAACGGGACTTACCGTCTTCAGAAAGACGTGCCTGATTTGGAACCCTCTTGAGAAATAAACTGTCTCGAGAGAGGGATTGGAAAGGGGACTTACCCTCTTCAAAAAGTGGTGCTTGATTTAGAACTGTCTCGAGGAATAAATTATCTCAAGAGAGGGATTGTAAAGGGGACTTACCGTCTTCAAAAAGACATGCCTGATTTGGAATCATCTCGAGGATTAAACTATCTTGAGATAGGGATTGGAAAGGGGACTTACCGTTTACAAAAAGACGTGCCTGAATTGGAACCGTCTCGAGGGTTAAACTGTCTCGACAGAGGGATTTGAAAGAGGACTTGCCGTCTTCGAAAAGACGTGCCTGATTTGGAACCGTCTTGAGGAATGAATTGTCTGGAAAGAGTGATTGGAAAGGGGACTTACAGTCTTCAGAAAGTCGTGCCTGATTTGGAACCCTCTCGAGGAATAAACTGTCTCGAGAGAGGGTTTGGAAAGGGGACTTACTGTCTTCGAAAAGATGTGCCTGATTTGGAACCGTCTCGAGGAGTAAACTGTCTCGAGAGAGGGATTGGAAAGGGGACTTACCGTCTTCGGAAAGACGTGCCTGATTTGGAACCGCCTCGAGGAATAAACTGTCGAGAGAGAGGGATTGGAAAGGGGACTTACCGTCTACGAAAAGACGTGCCTGATTTGGAACCGTATTGAGGAATAAACTGTCTCGAGAGAGGGATTAGAAAGGGGACTTACCTTCTTCAAAAAGACGTGCCAGATTTTGAACCGTCTCGGGGAATAAACTGTCATGAAAGAGGGATTAGAAAGGGAACTTACCATCTTCGCAAAGACTTGCCTGATTTGGAACTCTCTCGAGGAATAAACTGTCTCGGGAGAGGGATTGTAAAGGGGACTTACCGTCTTCAAAAAGATGTGCCTGATTTGGAACCGTCTCGAGGAATAAACTGTCTCGAGAGAGGGATTGGAAAGGGGACTTACCGTCTTCGGAAAGACGTGCCTGATTTGGAACCCTCTCGAGGAATAAACTGTCTCGAGAGAGAGATTGGAAAGGGGACTTCCCGTCTTCAAAAAGAAGTGCCTGATTTGGAACTGTCTCGAGGAATAAACTATCTCAAGAGAGGGATTGGAAAGGGGACTTACCGTATTCGGAAAGACGTGCCTGATTTGGAACAGCCTCGAGGAATAAACTGTCGAAAGAGAGGGATTGGAAAGGGGACTTACCGTCTTCGCATAGACGTGCCTGATTTGGAATCGTCTCGAGGAATAAACTGTCTCAAGAGAGGGATTGGAAAGGGGACTTACCGTCTTGGAAAAGACGTGCCTGATATGGAACCGTCTCGAGAAATAAACTGCCTCAAGAGAGAGATTAGAAGGGGGACTTACCGTCTTTGGAAAAACGTGACCGATTTGGAACTGTCTCGAGGAATAAACTGTATCGAGAGAGAGATTGGAAAGGGGACTTACCTTCTTCAAAAGACGTGCCTGATTTGGAACCGTCTCGAGGAATAAACTGTCTCGAGAGAGGGATTGGAAAGGGGACTTACCATCTTCGAAAAGACGTGCCTGATATGGAACCGTCTCGAGGAATAAACTATCTCGAGATAGGGATTGGAAAGGGGACTTATCGTCTACAAAAAGACGTGCCTGATTTGGAACCCTCTCGTGGAATAAACTGTCTCGAGAGAGGGTTTGGAAAGGGGACTTACTGTCTTCGAAAAGATGTGCCTGATTTGGAACCGTCTCGAGGAGTAAACTGTCTCGAGAGAGGGGATTGGAAAGGGGACTTACCGTCTTCGGAAAAGACTTGCCTGATTTGGAACTCTCTCGAGGAATAAACTGTCTCGGGAGAGGGATTGTAAAGGGGACTTACCGTCTTCAAAAAGAGGTGCCTGATTTGGAACTGTCTTGAGGAATAAACTGTCTCGCGAGAGCGATTGGAAAGGGGACTTACCGTCTTCGGAAAGACGTGCCTGATTTGGAACCGTCTCGAGGAGTAAACTTTCTCGACAGAGGGATTGGAAAGGGGACTTACCGTCTTCGGAAAGACATGCCTGATTTGGAACCGCCTCGTGGAATAAACTGTCGAGAGAGAGGGATTGGAAAGGGGACTTACCGTCTACGAAAGACGTGCCTGATTTGGAACCGTCTTGAGGAATAAACTCTCTCGAGTGAGGGATTAGAAAGGGGACTTACCACCGTCTTCAAAAAGACGTGCCTGATTTGGAACCGTCTCGGGGAATAAACTGTCTCGAAGAGAGGGATTAGAAAGGGGACTTACCGTCTTCGAAAAACGTGACCGATTTGGAACTGTCTCGAGGAATAAACTGTCTCGAGAGAGGGATTGAAATGGGGACTTACCGTCTTCGAAAAAGACGTGCCTGATTTGGAACCGCCTCGAGGAATAAACTGTCTCGAGAGAGGGATTGGAAAGGGGACTTACCGTCTACGAAAAAGACGTGCCTGATTTGGAACCGTCTCGAGGAATAAACTGTCTCTCTCGAGAGGGGATTGGAAAGGGGACTTACCTTCTTCGAAAAGACGTGCCTGATTTGGAACCGTCTCGAGGAATAAACTGTCTCGAAAGAGGGATTAGAAAGGGAACTTACCATCTTCGCAAAGACTTGCCTGATTTGGAACTCTCTCGAGGAATAAACTGTCTCGAGAGATAGGGATTGCAAAGGGGACTTACCGTCTTCGGGAAAAGATGTGCCTGATTTGGAACCGTCTCGAGGAATGAACTGTCTCGAAAGAGTGATTGGAAAGGGGACTTACCGTCTTCGGAAAGACGTGCCTGATTGGGAACCCTCTCGTGGAATAAACTGTCTCGAGAGAGGGATTGGAAAGGGACTTACCGTCTTCAAAAGGAGGTGCCTGATTTGGAACTGTCTCGAGGAATAAACTATCACGATTTGGAATCGTCTCGAGGAATATACTGTCTCAAGATAGGGATTGGAAAGGAGACTTACCGTCTTGGAAAAGACGTGCCTGATATAGAACCGTCTCGAGAAATAAACTGCCTCAAGGGAGAGAGATTAGAAAGGGGACTTACCGTCTTCGAAAAAACGTGCCTGATTTGGAACTGTCTCGAGGAATAAACTGTCTCGAGAGAGGATTGGAAAGGGGACTTACCGTCTTCGAAAAGATGTGCCTGATTTGGAACCGTCTCGAGGAATAAACTGTCTCGAGAGAGGGATTGGAAAGGGGACTTACCAACTTCGAAAAAGACGTGCCTGATTTGGAACCGTCTCGAGGGAATAAACTGTCTTGAAAGAGAGGATTGGAAAGGGGACTTACCGTCTTCAGAAAAGACGTGCCTGATTTGGAACCGTCTCGAGGAATAAACTGTCTCGAGAGAGGGATTGGAAAGGGGACTTACCGTCTTCGAAAAGATGTGCCAGATTTGGAACCGTCTCGGGAAATAAACTGTCTCAAGAGAGAGATTGGAAAGGGGACTTACCGTCTTCAGAAAAGCGTGACTGATTTGGAACCGTCTTGGGAAATAAACTGTCTCTAGAAAGGGATGAGAAAGGGGACTTACCGTCTTCAGAAAGACGTGCCTGATTTGGATCCATCTCGAGGAATAAACTGTCTCGAGAGACGGAATGGAAATGGGACTTACAGTCTACAAAAAGACGTGCCTAATTTCGAACCGTCTCGAGGAATAAATTTACTCGAGAGAGGGATTGGAAAGAGGACTTACCGTCTTTGAAAACACGAGCCTGATTTGGAACCGTCTTGAGGATTAAACTGTCCCGAAAGAGTGATTGGAAGGGCGACTTACCGTCTTCGGAAAGACATGCTTGATTTGGAACCCTCTCGAGGAATAAACTGTCTCGCGAGAGAGATTGGAAAGGGGACTTACCTTTTTCGAAAAGATGTGCCTGATTTGGAACCGTCTCGAGGAATAAACTGTCTTGAGAGAGGGATTGGAAAGGGGACTTACCAACTTCGAAAGGACGTGCCTGATTTGGAACCGTCTCAAGGAATATACTGTCTTGAAAGAGTGATTGGAAAGGGGACTTACCGTCTACAGAAAGACGTGCCTGATTTGGAACCCTCTCGCGGAATAAACTGTCTCGAGAGAGGGATTGGAAAGGGGACTTACCGTCTTCGAAAAGATGTGCCAGATTTGGAACCGTCTCGGGAAAAACTGTCTCTCTCGAGAGAGGGATTAGAAAGGGGGCATACCGTCTTCGGAGAGACGTGCCTGATTTTGAACCGTCTCGAGGAATAAACTATCTCAAGAGAGGGATTGGAAAGGGGACTTACCGTCTTCAAAAAGAGGTGCCTGATTTGGAACTGTCTTGAGGAATAAACTGTCTCGAGAGAGGGATTGGAAAGGGGACTTACCGTCTTCGGAAAGACGTGCCTGATTTGGAACCGTCTCGAGGAATAAACTGTCTCGAGAGAGGCATTGGAAAGGGGACTTACCGTATTCGGAAAGATGTGCCTGATTTGGAACCGCCTCGAGGAATAAACTGTCGAAAGAGAGTGATTCGAAGGGGGACTTACCGTCGTCGAATAGACGTGCCTGATTTCGAGTCGTCTCGAGGAACAAACTGTATTGAGAGAGGGATTGGAAAGGGGACTTACCATATTGGAAAAGACGTGCCTGATATGGAACCGTCTCGGGAAATAAACTGCCTCAAGAGAGAGATTAGAAGGGGGACTTACCGTCTTCGGAAAAACGTGACTGATTTGGAACTGTCTCGGGGAATAAACTGTCCCGAGAGAGGGATTGAAAAGGGGACTTACCGTCTTCGAAAAGACGTGCCTGATTTGGAATCATCTCGAGGAATAAACTATCTCGAGATAGGGATTGGAAAGGGGACTTACCGTCTACAAAAAGACGTGCCTGATTTGGAACCGTCTCGAGGAATAAACTGTCTCGAGAGAGGGATTGGAAAGAGGACTTGCTGTCTTCGAAAAGACGTGCCTGATTTGGAACCGTCTTGAGGAATGAATTGTCTGGAAAGAGTGATTGGAAAGGGGACTTACAGTCTTCAGAAAGTCGTGCCTGATTTGGAACCCTCTCGAGGAATAAACTGTCTCGAGAGAGGGTTTGGAAACGGGACTTACCGTCTGCGAAAAGATGTGCCTGATTTGGAACCGTCTCGAGGAATAAACTGTCTCGAGAGAGAGGGATTGGAAAGGGGACTACCAACTTCGAAAGACGTGCCTGATTTGGAACCGTCTCGAGGAATAAACTGTCTTCAAGAGAGGATTGGAAAGGGGACTTACCGTCTACAAAAAGACGTGCCTGATTTGGAACCCTCTCACGTAGTAAACTGTCTCGAGAGAGGGATTGGAAAGGGGACTTACCGTCTTCGAAAAGATGTGCCAAATTTGGAACCGTCTCGGGAAATAAAATGTCTCGAGAGAGGGATTAGAAAAGGGACTTGCCGTCTTCGGAGAGACGTGCCTGATTTTGAACCGTCTCGAGGAATGAACTATCTCGAGAGAAGGATTGGAAAGGGAACTTACCGTCTTCAAAAAGAGGTGCCTGATTTGGAACTGTCTCGAGGAATAAACTGTCTCGAGAGAGGGAATTGAAAGGCGACTTACCGTCTTCGGAAAGACGTGCCTGATTTGGAACCGTCTCGAGGAATAAACTATCTCAAGAGAGGCATTGGAAAGGGGACTTACCATATTCGGAAAGACGTGCTTGATTTGGAACCGCCTTGAGGGATAAACTGTCGAAGGAGAGTGATTCGAAAGGGGACTTACCGTCTTCGAATAGACGTGCCTGATTTGGAGTCGTCTCGAGGAACAAACTGTCTCGAGAGAGGCATTGGAAAGGGGACTTACCGTATTCGGAAAGATGTGCCTGATTTGGAACCGTCTCGAGGAATAAATGTCTGAAAGAGAGATTGGAAAGGGGACTTACCAGTCTTCAGAAAGTCGTGCCTGATTTGGAACCGTCTCGAGGAATAAACTGTCTCGAGAGAGGGGTTGGAAAGAGGACTTACCGTCTCCAAAAAATGTGCCTGATTTGGAACCGTCTCGAGGAATAAACTGTCTCGAGAGAGGGATTGGAAAGGGGTCTTACCGTCTTCGAAAAGACGTGTCTGATTTGGAGCCGTCTCGAGGAATAAAATGTCTCGAGAGAGAGATTGGAAAGGGGACTTACGATCTTGGAAAAGACGTGCCTGATATGGAACCATCTCGGGAAATAAACTGCCTCAACAGAGAGATTAGAAGGGGGGCTTACCGTCTTCGGAAAAATGTGACTGATTTGGAACTGTCTCGAGGAATAAAACTGTCTCGAGAGAGGGTTTGCAAAGAGAACTTACTGTCTTCGAAAAGACGTGCCTGAATTGGAATCATCTCGAGGAATAAACTATCTCAAGATAGGGATTGGAAAGGGGACTTACCGTCAACAAAAAGACGTGCCTGATTGGAACCGTCTCGAGGGTTAAACTGTCTCGAGAGAGGGTTTGAAAAGAGGACTTACCGTCTTCGAAAAGCCGTGCCTGATTTGGAACCATCTCGAGGAATAAATTGTCTAGAAAGAGTGATTGGAAAGTGGACTTACAGTCTTCAGAAAGTCATGCCTGATTGTGAACCCTCCCGAGGAATAAACTGTCTCGAGAGAGGGTTTGGAAAGGGGACTTACCGTCTTCGAAAAAATGTGCCTGATTTGGAACCGTCTCAAGGAGGATAAACTGTCTCGAGAGAGGGATTGGAAAGGGGACTTACCGTCTTCGGAAAAACGTGCCTGATTTGGAACCGTCTCAAGGAATAAACTGTCTCGAGAGAGGGATTGGAAAGGGGACTTACCGTATTGGAAAAGACGTGCCTGATATGGAACCGTCTCGGGAAATAAACTGCCTCAAAAGAGAGATTAGAAAGGGGGCTTACCGTCTTCGGAAAAATGTGACTGATTTGGAACTGTCTCGAGGAATAAATTGTCTCGAGAGAGGGATTGAAAAGGGGTCTTACCGTCTTCGAAAAGACGTGCCTGATTTGGAATCATCTCGAGGAATAAACTATCTCCAGATAGGGATTGGGAAAGGGGACTTACCGTCTACAAAAAGACGTGCCTGATTTGGAACCGTCTCGAGGAATTAAACTATCTCGAGAGAGGGATTGGAAAGGGGACTTGCCGTCTTCGAAAAGACGTGCCTAATTTCGCAACCGTCTTAAGGAATGAATTGTCTGGAAAGAGTAGTTGGAAAGGGCACTTGCAGTCTTCAGAAAGTCGTGCCTGATTTGGAACCCTCGCCAGTAATAAACTGTCTCGAGAGAGGGTTCGGAAAGGGGACTTACCGTCTACAAAAAGACGTGCCTGATTGGGAACCGTCTCGAGGGTTAAACTGTCTCGAGAGAGGGATTGGAAAGAGGACTTGCCGTCTTCGAAAAGACGTGCCTAATTTCGAGCCATCTTGAGGAATGAATTGTCTGGAAAGAGTGATTGAAAAGGGGACTTGCAGTCTTCAGAAAGTCGTGCCAGATTTGGAACCCTCTCGAGGAATAAACTGTCTCAAGCGAGGGTTCGGAAAGGGGACTTACCGTCTTCGAAAAATGTGCCTGATTTGGAACCGTCTCGAGCATTAAACTGTCTTGAGAGAGGGATTGGAAAGGGGTCTTACCAACTTCGAAAGGACGTGCCTGATTTGGAATCGTCTCAAGGAATATACTGTCTTCAAAGAGTGATTGGAAAGGAGACTTACCGTATACAAAAAGACGTGCCTAATTTGGAACCCTCTCAAGGAATAAACTGTCTCGAGAGAGGGATTGGAAAGGGGACTTACCCTCTTCGAAAAGATGTCCCAGATTTGGAATCGTCTTGGGAAATAAACTGTCTTGAGAGAGGGATTAGAAAGGAGGCATACCATCTTCGGAGAGACGTGCCTGATTTTCAACCGTCTCGAGGAATAAACTATCTTAAGAGAGGGATTGGAAAGGGGACATACCGTCTTCAAAAAGAGGTCCCTGATTTGGAACTGTCTTGAGAAATAAACTGTCTCGAGAGAGGGATTCGAAAGAGGACTTACCGTCTTCGGAAAGACGTCCCTGATTCGGAACCGTCTCGAGGAATAAACTATCTCAAGAGAGGCATTGGAAAAGGGACTAACCGTATTCGAAAAGACGTGCCTGATTTGGAACCGCCTTGAGGGATAAACTGTCGGAAGAGAGTGATTCGAAAGGAGACTTACTGTCTTCGAATAGATGTGCTGGATTTGGTGTCGTCTCGAGGGTTAAACTGTCTCGAGAGAGGGATTGGAAAGAGGACTTGCCGTCTTCGAAAAGATGTGCCTGATTTCGAGCCGTCTTGAGGAATGAATTGTCTGGAAAGAGTGATTGGAAAGGGGACTTGCAGTCTTCAGAAAGTCGTGCCAGATTTGGAACCCTCTCGAGGAATAAACTGTCTCGAGAGAGGGTTCGGAAAGGGGACTTACCGTCTTCAAAAAATGTGCCTGATTTGGAACCGTCTCAAGGAGTAAACTGTCTCGAGAGAGGGACTGGAAAGGGGACTGACCGTCTTCGGAAAACGTGCCTGATTTGGAACCGTCTCGAGGAATAAACTGTCTCGAGAGAGGGATTGGAAAGGGGACTTACCGTCTTGGAAAAGACGTGCCTGATATCGAACCGTCTCGGGAAATAAACTACCTCAAAAGAGAGATTAGAAGGGGGGCTTACCGTCTTCGGAAAAATGTGACTGATTTGGAACTGTCTCGAGGAATAAATTGTCTCGGGAGAGGGATTGAAAAGGGGACTTACCGTCTTTGAAAAGACATGCCTGATTTGGAATCACCTCGAGGAATAAACTATCTCCAGATAGGGATTGGAAAGGGTACTTACCGTCTACAAAAAGACGTGCATGATTGGGAACCGTCTCGAGGGTTAAACTGTCTCGATAGAGGGATTGAAAAGAGGACTTGCCGTATTCGAAAAGACGTGCCTGATTTCGAGCCATCTTGAGGAATGAATTGTCTGGAAAGAGTGATTGGAAAGGGGACTTGCAGTCTTCAGAAAGTCGTGCCAGATTTGGAACCCTCTCGAGGAATAAACTGTCTCGAGAAAGGGTTCGGAAAGGGGACTTACCGTCTTCGAAAAATGTGCCTGATTTGGAACCGTCTCAAGGAGTAAACTGTCTCGAGAGAGGGACTGGCAAGGGGACTGACCGTCTTCGGAAAAACGTGACTGATTTGGAACCGTCTCAAGGAATAAACTGTCTCGAGAGAGGGATTGGAAAGGGGACTTACCGTGTTGGAAAAGACGTGCCTGATACCGAACCGTCTCGGGAAATAAACTGCCTCAAAAGAGAGATTAGAAAGGGGGCTTACCGTCTTCGGAAAAACGTGACTGATTTGGAACTGTCTCGAGGAATAAATTGTCTCGAGAGAGGGATTGAAAAGGGGTCTTACCGTCTTCGAAAAGACGTGCCTGATTTGGAATCATCTCGAGGAATAAACTATCTCCAGATAGGGATTGGGAAGGGGACTTACCGTCTACAAAAAGACGTGCCTGATTTGGAACCGTCTCGAGGGTTAAACTATCTCGAGAGAGGGATTGGAAAGAGGACTTGCCGTCTTCGAAAAGACGTGCCTAATTTCGCACCGTCTTAAGGAATGAATTGTCTGGAAAGAGTAGTTGGAAAGGGCACTTGCAGTCTTCAGAAAGTCGTGCCTGATTTGGAACCCTCGCCAGTAATAAACTGTCTCGAGAGAGGGTTCGGAAAGGGGACTTACCGTCTTCGAAAAGATGTGCCTGATTTGGAACCGTCTCGAGGAGTAAACTGTCTCGAGAGAGGGACTGGAAAGGGGACTTACTGTCTTCGAAAAAACGTGCCTGATTTGGAACCATCTCGAGGAATAAACTGTCTCGAGAAAGGGATTGGAAAGGGGACTTACCGTCTTGGAAAAGACGTGCCTGATTTGGAACCATCTCGAGGATTAAACTGTCTCGAGAAAGGGACTGGAAAGGGGACTTACCGTCTTGGAAAAGACGTGCCTGATATCGAACCGTCTCGGGAAATAAACTGCCTCAAAAGAGAGATTAGAAGGGCGACTTACCGTCTTCGGAAAAACGTGACTGATTTGGAACTGTCTCGAGGAATAGATTGTCTCGAGAGAGGGATTGAAAAGGGGACTTACCGTTTTCGAAAAGACATGCTTGATTTGGAATCATCTCGAGGAATAAACTATCTCCAGACAGGGATTGGAAAGGGGACTTACCGTCTACAAAAAGACGTGCCTGATTGGGAACCGTCTCGAGGGTTAAACTGTCTCGAGAGAGGGATTGGAAAGTGGACTTGCCGTCTTCGAAAAGACGGGCCTGATTTTGAGCCGTCCTGAGGAATGAATTGTCTGGAAAGAGTGATTGGAAAGGGGACTTGCAGTCTTCAGAAAGTCGTGCCAGATTTGGAACCCTCTCGAGGAATAAACTGTCTCGAGAGAGGGTTCGGAAAGGGGACTTACCGTCTTCGAAAAATGTGCCTGATTTGGAACCGTCTCAAGGAGTAAACTGTCTCGAGAGAGGGACTGGAAAGGGGACTGACCGTCTTCGGAAAAACGTGCCTGATTTGGAACCGTCTCGTGGAATAAACTGTCGAGAGAGAGGGATTGGAAAGGGGACTTACCGTCTTCGAAAAGATATGCCAGATTTGGAACCGTCTCGGGAAATAAACTGTCTCAAGAGAGAGATTGGAACGGGGACTTATCGTCTTCAGAAAAACGTGATTGATTTGGAACTGTCTCGAGGAATAAACTGTCTCGAGAGAGGGATTGAAATGGAGACTTTCCATTTTCGGAAAGGCGTGCCTGATTTGGAGCCATTTCGAGGAAAAAACTGACTCGAGAGACGGAATGGAAACGGGACTCACCGTCTACAAAAAGACGTGCCTGATTTGGAACCGTCACGAGGAATAAACTTTCTCAAGAGAGGGATTGGAAAGAGGACTTACCGTCTTTGAAAAGAGGAGCCTGATTTGGAAACGTCTTGAGGAATAAACAGTCTTGAAAGAGTGATTGGAAAGGCGACTTACCATCTTCGGAAGGATGTGCCTGATTTGGAACCCTCCCGAGGAATAAACTTTCTCGGGAGAAAGATTGGATACGGGACTTACCTTTTCCGAAAAGATGTGCCTGATTTGGAACCGTCTCGAGGAATAAACTGTCTTGAGAGAGGGATTGGAAAGGGGTCTTACCAACTTCGAAAGGATGTGCCTGATTTGGAATCGTCTCAAAGAATATACTGTCTTTAAAGAGTGATTGGAAAGGAGACTTACCGTCTTCAAAAAGACGTGCCTAATTTGGAACCCTCTCAAGGAATAAACTGTCTCGAGAGAGGGATTGGAAAGGGGACTTACCCTCTTCGAAAAGATGTGCCAGATTTGGAACCGTCTTCGGAAATAAATTGTCTTGAGAGAGGGATTAGAAAGGAGGCATACCGTCTTCGGAGTGACGTGCCTGATTTTCAACCGTCTCGACGAATAAACTATCTTAAGAGAGGGATTGGAAAGTGGACATACCGTCTTCAAAAAGAGGTCCCTGATTTGGAACTGTCTTGAGAAATAAACTGTCTCGAGAGAGGGATTGGAAAAAGGACTTACCGTCTTCAAAAAGACGTCCCTGATTTGGAACCGTCTCGAGGAATAAACTATCTCAATAGAGGCATTGGAAAGGGGACTAACCGTATTCGAAAAGACGTGCCTGATTTGGAACCGCCTTGAGGGATAAACTGTCGGAAGAGAGTGATTCGAAAGGAGTTTACTGTCTTCGAATAGATGTGCCTGATTTGGTGTCGTCTCGAGGAATAAACTGTCTCGAGAGAGGGATTGGAAAGGGGACTTACCGTCTCTGAAAAGACGTGCTTGATATCGAACCGTCTCGGGAAATAAATTGCCTCAAAAGAGAGATTAGAAGGCGGACTTACCGTCTTCGGAAAAACGTGACTGATTTGGAACTGTCTCGAGGAATAAACTGTCTGAGAGAGGGATTGAAAGGGGGACTTCCCGTCTTCGAAAAGACGTGCCTGATTGGGAATCATCTCGAGGAATAAACTATCTCCAGATAGGGATTGGAAAGGGGACTTACCGTCTACAAAAAGACGTGGCTGATTGGGAACCGTCTCGAGGGTTAAATTGTCTCGAGAGAGGGATTGGAAAGAGGACTTGCCGTCTTCGAAAAGACGTGCCTGACTTCGAGCCGTCTTGAGGAATCAATTGTCTGGAAAGAGTGATTGGAAAGGGGACTTGCAGTCTTCAGAAAGTCGTGCCAGATTTGGAACCCTCTCGAGGAATAAACTGTCTCGAGAGAGGGTTCGGAAAGGGGACTTACCGTCTTCGAAAAATGTGCCTGATTTGGAACCGTCTCGAGGAGTAAACTGTCTCGAGAGAGGGACTGGAAAGGGGACTTACCGTCTTCGAAAAAACGTACCTGATTTGGAACCGTCTCGAGAAATAAACTGTCTCGAGAGAGGGATTGGAAAGGGGACTTACCATCTTGGAAAAGACGTGCCTGATATCGAACCGTCTCGGGAAACAAACTGCCTCAAAAGAGAGATTAGAAGGGGGACTTACAGTCTTCGGAAATACGTGACTGATTTGGAACTGTCTCGAGAGAGGGATTGAAAAGGGGACTTACCGTCTTCGAAAAGACATGCCTGATTTGGAATCATCTCGAGGAATAAACTATCTCCAGATAGGGATTGGAAAGGGGACTTACCGTCTACAAAAAGGCGTGCCTGATTTGGAACCGTCTCGAGGGTGAAACTGTCTCGAGAGAGGGATTGGAAAGAGTACTTGCTGTCTTCGAAAAGACGTGCCTAATTTTGAACCGTCTTGAGGAATGAATTGTCTGGAAAGAGTGGTTGGAAAGGGCACTTGCAGTCTTCAAAAAGTCGTGCCTGATTTGGAACCCTCTCCAGGAATAAACTGTCTCGAGAGAGGGTTCGGAAAAGGGACTTACCGTCTTCGAAAAGATGTGCCTGATTTGGAACTGTCCCGAGGAGTAAACTGTCTCGAGAGAGGGACTGGAAAGGGGACTTACCGTCTTCGAAAAAACGTGCCTGATTTGGAACCATCTCGAGGAATAAACTGTCTCGAGAAAGGGATTGGAAAGGGGACTTGCCGTCTTGGAAAAGACGTGCCTGATATCGAACCGTCTCGGGAAATAAACTGCCTCAAAAGAGAGATTAGAAGGGGGACTTACCGTCTTCGAAAAAACGTGACTGATTTGGAACTGTCTCGAGGAATAAATTGTCTCGAGAGAGGGATTGTAAAGGGGACTTACCGTCTTCAAAAAGACATGCCTGATTTGGAATCATCTCGAGGAATAAACTATCTCCAGATAGGGATTGGAAAGGGGACTTACCGTCTACAAAAAGACGTGCCTGATTTGGAACCGTCTCGAGGGTTAAACTGTCTCGAGAGAGGGACTGGAAAGAGGGCTTGCCGTCTTCGAAAAGACGTGCCTGATTTCGAAGCGTCTTGAGGAATGAATTGTATGGAAAGAGTGGTTGGAAAGGGGACTTGCAGTCTTCAGAAAGTCGTGCCTGATTTGGAACCCTCTCGAGGAATAAACTGTCTCGAGAGAGGGTTCGGAAAGGGGACTTACCGTCTTCGAAAAGATGTGCCTGATTTGGAACCGTCTCGAGGAGTAAACTGTCTCGAGAGAGGGACTGGAAAGGGGACTTACCGTCTTCGGACAAACGTGCCAGATTTTGAACTGCCTCGAGGAATAAACTCTCGAGAGAGAGGGATTGGAAAGGGGACTTACCGTCTACGAAAATACGTGCCTGATTTGGAACCGTCTTGAGGAATATACTGTCTCAAGTGAGGAATTAGAAAGGGGACTTTCCTTCTTCAAAAAGACGTGCCTGATTTGGAACCGTCTCGGCGAATGAACTGTCTCGAAAGAGGGATGAGAAAAGGAACTTTCCATCTTCGCAAAGACTTGCCTGATTTGTAACTCTCTCGAGGAATAAAGTGTCTCAGGAGAGGGATTGCAAAGGGGACTTACGGTCCTCGGAAAGATGTGCCTGATTTGGAACTGTCTCGAGGAATAAACTGTCTTGAGAGAGGGATTGGAAAAGGGACTTACCAACTTGGAAAGGATGTGCCTGATTTGGAACCGTCTCAAGGAATATACTGTCTTCAAAGAGTGATTGGAAAGGGGACTTACCGTCTACAGAAAGACGTGCCAGATTTGGAACCCTCTCGTGGAATAAAATGTCTCGAGAGAGGGATTGGAAAGGGGACTTACCGTCTTCGAAAAGATGTGCCAGATTTGGAACCGTCTCAGGAAATAAACTGTCTCGAGAAAGGGATTAGAAAGGGGACTTTCCCTTTTCGGATAGACGTGCCTGATTTTGAACCGTCTCGAGGAATAAAGTATCTCAAGAGAGGGATTGGAAAGGGGACTTATCGTCTTCAAAAAGAGGTGCCTCATTTGGAACTGTCTTGAGGAATAAACTGTCTTGAAAAAGTGATTGGAAAGGGGACTTACCGTCTACAGAAAGACGTGCCTGATTTGGAACCCTCTCGTGGAATAAACTGTCGAGGGAGAGGGATTGGAAAGGGGACTTACCGTCTTCGAAAAATGTGCCAGATTTGGAATTGTCTCGGAAAATAAACTGTCTCAAGAGAGAGATTGGAACGGGGACTTACCGTCTTCAGAAAAACGTGACTGATTTGGAACTGTCTCGAGGAATAAACTCTCTCTCGAGAGTGATTGAAATGGAGACTTTCCATTTTCGGAAAGGCGTGCCTGATTTGGAGCCAATTCGAGGAATAAACTGTCTCGAGAGACGGAGTGGAAACGGGACTCACCGTCTACAAAAAGACGTGCCTGATTTGGAACCGTCACGAGGAATAAACTTTCTCAAGAGAGGGATTGGAAAGAGGACTTACCGTCTTTGAAAAGAGGAGCCTGATTTGGAACCGTCTTGAGGAATAAACTGTCTCGAAAGAGTGATTGGAAAGGCGACTTACCAGCTTTAGAAGGACGTGCCTGATTTGGAACCCTCTCGAGGAATATACTGTCTCGGGAGGGAGATTCGAAAGGGGACTTACCTTTTCCGAAAAGATGTGCCTGATTTGGAACCGTCTCGAGGCGTAAACTGTCCTGAGAGAGGGATTGGAAAGGGGTCTTACCAACTTCGAAAGGACGTGCCTGATATGGAATCGTCTCAAGGAATAGACTGTATTGAAAGAGTGATTGGAAAGGGGACCGACCGTCTACAGAAAGACGTGCCTAATTTGGAACCCTCTCGAGGAATAAACTTTCTCGAGAGAGGGTTTGGAAAGGGGACTTACCGTATTCGAAAAGATGTGCCAGATTTGGAACCGTCTTGGGAAATAAACTATCTCGAGAGAGGGATTAGAAAGGGGGCATACCGTCTTCGGAGAGACGTGCCTGATTTTGAACCGTCTCGAGGAATAAACTATCTTAAGAGAGGGATTGGAAAGGGGACATACCGTCTTCAAAAAGAGGTGCCTGATTTGGAACTGTCTTGAGAAATAAACTGTCTCGAGAGAGGGATTGGAAAGAGGACTTACCGTCTTCGGAAAGACGTCCCTGATTTGGAACCGTCTCGAGGAATAAACTATCTTAAGAGTGGGATTGGAAAGGGGACATACCGTCTTCAAAAAGAGGTGCCTGATTTGGAACTGTCTTGAGAAATAAACTGTCTCGAGAGAGGGATTGGAAAGAGGACTTACCGTCTTCGGAAAGACGTCCCTGATTTGGAACCGTCTCGAGGAATAAACTATCTCCAGAGAGGCATTGGAAAGGGGACTTACCGTATTCGAAAAGACGTGCCTGATTTGGAACTGCCTTGAGGGATAAACTGTCGGAAGAGAGTGATTCGAAAGGAGACTTACTGTCTTCGAATAGATGTGCCTGATTTGGTGTCGTCTCGAGGTATAAACTGTCTCGAGAGAGGGATTGGAAAGGGGACTTACCGTCTTTGAAAAGACGTGCCTGATATCGAACCGTCTCGGGAAATAAACTACCTCAAAAGGGAGATTCGAAGGCGAGCTTACCGTCTTCAGAAAAACGTGACTGATTTGGAACTGTCTCGAGGAATAAACTGTCTGAGAGAGGGATTGAAAGGGGGACTTCCCGTCTTCGAAAAGACGTGCCTAATTTGGAATCATCTCAAGGAATAAACTATCTCCAAATAGGGATTGGAAAGGGGACTTACCGTCTACAAAATGACGTGCCTGATTGGGAACCGTCTCGAGGGTTAAACTGTCTCGAGAGAGGGATTGGAAAGAGGACTTGCCGTCTTCGAAAAGACGTGCCTGATTTGGAACCGTCTTGAGGAATGAATTGTCTGGAAAGAGTGATTGGAAAGGGGACTTGCAGTCTTCAGAAAGTCGTGCCAGATTTGGAACCCTCTCGAGGAATAAACTGTCTCGAGAGAGGGTTCGGAAAGGGGACTTACCGTCTTCGAAAAATGTGCCTGATTTGGAACCGTCTCGAGGAGTAAACTGTCTCGAGAGAGGGACTGGAAAGGGAACTTACCGTCTTCGAAAAAACGTGCCTGATTTGGAACCGTCTCGAGGAATAAACTGTCTCGAGAGAGGGATTGGAAAGGGGACTTACCGTCTTGGAAAAGATGTGCCTGATATCGAACCGTCTCGGGAAATAAACTGCCTCAAAAGAGAGATTAGAAGGGGGGCTTACCGTCTTCGGAAAAACGTCACTGATTTGGAACTGTCACGACGAATAAACTGTCTCGAGAGAAGGATTGAAAAGGGGACTTACCGTCTTCGAAAAGACGTGCCTGATTTGGAATCATCTCGAGGAAACAACTATCTCCAGATAGGGATTGGAAAGGGGACTTACTGTCTATAAAAAGACGTGCCTGATTTGGAACCGTCTTGAGGGTGAAACTGTCTCGGGAGAGGGATTGGAAAGAGGACTTGCCGTCTTCGAAATGACGTGCCTGATTTCGAACCATCTTGAGGAATGAATTGTCTGGAAAGAGTGGTTGGAAAGGGGACTAGCAGTCTTCAGAAAGTCATGTCAGATTTGGAACCCTCTTAAGGAATAAACTGTCTCGAGAGAGGGTTCGGAAAGGGGACTTATCGTCTTCGAAAAGATGTGCCCGATTTGGAACCGTCTCGAGGAGTAAACTGTCTCAAGAGAGGGACAGGAAAGGGGACTTACCGTCTTCGAAAAAACGTGCCTGATAGGAACCATCTCGAGGAATAAACTTTCTCGAGAGAGGGATTGGAAAGGGGACTTACCGTCTTGGAAAAGACGTGCCTGATATCGAACCGTCTCGGAAAATAAACTGCCTCAGTAAAGAGATTAGAAGGGGGACTTACCGTCTTCGAAAAAACGTGACTGATTTGGAACTGTGTCGAGGAATAAACAGTCTCGAGAGAGGGATTGAAAAGGGGACTTACCATCTTCGAAAAGACATGCCTGATTTGGAATCATCTCGAGGAATAAACTATCTCCAGATAGGGATTGGAAAGGGGACTTACCGTCTACAAAAAGACGTGCCTGATTTGGAACCGTCTCGAGGGTTAAGCTGTCTCGAGAGAGAGATTGGAAGGAGGACTTGCAGTCTTCGAAAAGACGTGCCTGATTTCGAGCCGTCTTGAGGAATGAATTGTCTGGAAAGAGTGGTTGGAAAGGGGACTTGCAGTCTTTAGAAATTCGTGCTTGATTTGGAACCCTCTCGAGGAATAAACTGTCTCGAGAGAGGGTTCGGAAAGGGGACTTACCGTCTTCGAAAAGATGTGCCTGATTTGGAACCGTCTCGAGGAGTAAATTGTCTCGAGAGAGGGATTGGAAAGGGGACTTACCGTCTTCGGAAAGACGTGCCTGATTTGGAACCGCCTCGAGGAATAAACTATCGAGAGAGAGGGATTGGAAAGGGGACTTACCGTCTACGAAAAGACGTGCCTGATTTGGAACCGTCTTGAGGAATAAACTGTCTCAAGTGAGGAATTAGAAAGGGGACTCTCCTTCTTCAAAAAGACGTGCCTGATTTGGAACCGTCTCGGGGAATGAACTGTCTCGTAAGAGGGATGAGAAAGGGATCTTTCCATCTTCGCAAAGACTTGCCTGATTTGGAACTCTCTCGAGGAATAAACTGTCTCGGGAGAGGGATTGCAAAGGGGACTTACCGTCCTCGGAAAGATGTGCCTGATTTGGAACCGTCTCGAGGAATAAACTGTCTCAAAAGAGTGA
Source organism: Euryodendron excelsum (assembly GCA_033060915.1). Lineage (NCBI taxonomy): Eukaryota > Viridiplantae > Streptophyta > Magnoliopsida > Ericales > Pentaphylacaceae > Euryodendron > Euryodendron excelsum. The sequence goes on along the minus strand of CM065394.1, from coordinate 9,595,653 downwards.
TTGGAAAGGGGACTTCCCGTCTTCGGAAAGACGTGCCTGATTTGGAACCCTCTCGAGGAATAAACTGTCTCGAGAGAGGGATTGGAAAGGGGACATACCGTCTTCAAAAAGAGGTGCCTGATTTGGAACTGTCTCGAGGAATAAACTGTCTCGAGAAAGGGATTGAAAAGGGGACTTACCGTCTTCAGAAATACGTGCCTGATTTGGAATCATCTCGAGGAATAAACTATCTTGAGATAGGGATTGGAAAGGGGACTTACCGTCTACAAAAAGACGTGCATGATTTGGAACCGTCTCGAGGGTTAGACTGTCTCGAGAGAGGGATTGGAAAAAGGACTTGCCGTCTTCGAAAAGACGTGCCTGATTGGGAACCTTCTTGAGGAATGAAATGTCTGGAAAGAGTGATTGGAAAGGGGACTTGCACTCTTCAGAAAGTCGTGCCTGATTTGGAATCCTCTCGAGGAATAAACTGTCTCGAGAGAGGGTTTGCAAAGGGGACTTACCGTCTTCGAAAAGATGTGTTTGATTAGGAACCGTCTCGAGGAGTAAACTGTCTCGAGGGAGGGATTGGAAAGGAGGCTTACCGTCTTCGAAAAAACATGCCTGATTTGGAACCGCCGCGAGGAATAAACTATCGTGGGGGAGGGATTGGAAAGGGGACTTACCGTCTACGAAAAGACGTGCCTGATTTGAAACCGTCTTGAGGAATAAACTGTCTTGAGTGAGGAATTAGAAAGGGGACATTCCTTCTTAAAAAAGACATGCCTAATTTGGAACCGTGTCGGCGAACAAACTGTCTCGAAAGAGGGATGAGAAAGGGAACTTAGCATGTTCGTGAAGACTTGCCTGATTTGGAACTCTCTCGAGGATCAAACTGTCTCGGGAGAGGGATTGCAAAGGGGACTTACCGTCCTCGGAAAGAGGTGCCTGATTTGGAACCGTCTCGAGGAAGAAACTGTCTCGAAATAGTGATTGGAAACGAGACTTACCGTCTTCGGACCGACGTGCCTGATTTGGTACCCTCTCGAGGAATGAACTGTCTCGAGAGAGGGATTGGAAAGGGGACTTACCGTCTTCAAAAAGAGGTGCCTGATTTGGAACTATCTCGAGGAATAAACTGTCTCGAAAGAGGGATTAAAAAGGGGACTTACTGTCTTCGGAAAGACGTGCCTGATTTGGAAAGGAGACTTACCGTATTCTGAAAGACGTGCCTGATTTGGAACCGCCTCGAGGAATAAACTGTCGAAAGAGAGGGATTGGAAAGGGGATTTACCGTCTTCGCATAGACGTGCCTGATTTGGAATCGTCTCGAGGAATAAACTGTCTCAAGGGAGGGATTGGAAAGGGGACTTACCGTCTTGAAAAAGACGTGCCTGATATGGAACCGTCTCGAAATTTAAACTGCTTGAAGAAAGAGATTAGAAGGGGGAGTTACCGTCTTCGGAAAAACGTGCCTGATTTGGAACCGTCTCGAGGAATAAACTATCTTAAGAGAGGCATTGGAAAGGGGACTTACCATATTCGGAAAGACGTGCCATATTTGGAACCGCCTCGAGGGATAAACTGTCGAAAGAGAGTGATTCGAAAGGGGACTTACTGTCTTCGAATAGATGTGCCTGATTTGGAGTGGTCTCGAGGAATAAACTGTCTCGAGAGAGAGATTGGAAAGGGGACTTACCGTCTTGGAAAATACGTGCCTGATATCGAACCGTCTCGGGAAATAAATTGCCTCAAAAGAGAGATTAGAAGGGGGACTTACCGTCTTCGGAAAAACGTGACTGATTTGGAACTGTCTCGAGGAATAAACTGTCTCGAGAGAGGGATTGAAAAGGGGACTTACCGTCTTCGAAAAGACGTGCCTGATTTGGAATCATCTCGAGGAATAAACTATCTTGAGATAGGGATTGGAAAGGGGACTTACCGTCTACAAAAAGACGTGCCTGATTTGGAACCGTCTCGAGGGTTAAACTGTCTCGAGAGAGGGATTGGAAAGAGGACTTGCCGTCTTCGAAAAGACGTGCCAGATTTCGAACCGTCATGAGGAATGAATTGTCTGGAAAGAGTGGTTGGAAAGGGGACTTGCAGTCTTCAGAAAGTCGTGCCTGATTTGGAACCCTCTCAAGGAATAAACTGTCTCGAGAGAGGGTTCGGAAAGGGGACTTACCGTCTTCGAAAAGATGTGCCTGATTTGGAACCGTCTCGAGGAGTAAACTGTCTCGAGAGAGGGACTGGAAAGGGGACTTACCGTCTTTAGAAAAACGTGCCTCATTTGGAACCGCCTCGAGGAATAAACTCTCGAGAGAGAGGGATTGGAAAGGGGACTTACCGTCTACGAAAAGACGTGCCTGATTTGGAACCGTCTTGAGAATAAACTGTCTCAACTGAGGAATTAGAAAGGGGACTTTCCTTCTTCAAAAAGACGTGCCTGATTTGGAACCGCCTCGGCGAATGAACAGTCTTGAAAGAGGGATGAGAAAGGGAACTTACCATCTTCGCAAAGACTTGCCTGATTTGGAACTCTCTCGAGGAATAAACTGTCTCGGGAGAGGGATTGCAAAGGGGACTTACCGTCCTCGGAAAGATGTGCCTGATTTGGAACCGTCTCGAGGAATAAACTGTCTCGAGAGAGGGATTGGAAAGGGGACTTACCGTCTTCGAAAAGACGTGCCTGATTTGGAATCATCTCGAGGAATAAACTATCTTGAGATAGGGATTGGAAAGGGGACTTACCGTCTACAAAAAGACGTGCCTGATTTGGAACCGTCTCGAGGGTTAAACTGTCTCGAGAGAGGGATTGGAAAGAGGACTTGCCGTCTTCGAAATGACGTGCCTGATTTGGAACCTTCTTGAGGAATGAATTGTCAGGAAAGAGTGATTGGAAAGGGGACTTGCAGTCTTCAGAAAGTCGTGCCTGATTTGGAACCCTCTCGAGGAATAAACTGTCTCGAGAGAGGGTTTGGAAAGGGGACTTACCGTCTTCGAAAAGATGTGTCTGATTTGGAACCGTCTCGAGGAGTAAACTGTCTCGAGAGAGGGATTGGAAAGGGGACTTACCGTCTTCGAAAAAACGTGCCTGATTTGGAACCGCCTCGAGGAATAAACTATCGAGAGAGAGGGATTGGAAAGGGGACTTACCGTCTACGAAAAGACGTGCCTGATTTGGAACCGTCTTGAGGAATAAACTGTCTCGAGTGAGGAATTAGAAAGGGGACATTCCTTCTTCAAAAAGACATGCCTGATTTGGAACCGTCTCGGGGAATAAACTGTCTCGAAAGAGGGATGAGAAAGGGAACTTACCATCTTCGCAAAGACTTGCCTGATTTGGAACTCTCTCGAGGATTAAACTGTCTCGGGAGAGGGATTGCAAAGGGGACTTACCGTCCTCGGAAAGAGGTGCCTGATTTGGAACCGTCTCGAGGAATAAACTGTCTCGAAAGAGTGATTGGAAACGGGACTTACCGTCTTCGGAAAGACGTGCCTGATTTGGAACCCTCTCGAGGAATAAACTGTCTCGAGAGAGGGATTGGAAAGGGGACTTACCGTCTTCAAAAAGAGGTGCCTGATTTGGAACTGTCTCGAGGAATAAACTGTCTCGAGAGAGGGATTAGAAAGGGGACTTACTGTCTTCGGAAAGACGTGCCTGATTTGGAACCGTCTCGAGGAATAAACTATCACGAGAGAGGGATTGGAAAGGGGACTTACCGTATTCGGAAAGACGTGCCTGATTTGGAACCGGCTTGAGGAATAAACTGTCGAAAGAGAGGGATTGGAAAGGGGATTTACCATCTTCGCATAGACGTGCCTGATTTGGAATCGTCTCGAGGAATAAACTATCTCAAGAGCGGGATTGGAAAGGGGACTTACCGCCTTGGAAAAGACGTGCCTGATATGGAACCGTGTCGAAAAATAAACTGCCTAAAGAAAGAGATTAGAAGGGGGAGTTACCGTCTTCGGAAAAACGTGACTAATTTGGAACTGTCTCGAGGAATAAACTGTCTCGGGAGAGAGATTGGAAAGGGGACTTAGCATTTTCAAAAAGATGTGCCTAATTTGGAACCGTCTCGAGGAATAAACTGTCTCGAAAGAGTGATTGGAAACGGGAATTACCGTCTTCGGAAAGACGTGCCTGATTTGGAACCCTCTTGAGGAATAAACTGTCTCGAGAGAGGGATTGGAAAGGGGACTTACCGTCTTCAAAAAGAGGTGCCTGATTTTGGCACTGTCTCGAGGAATAAACTGTCCCGAGAGAGGGATTAGAAAGGGGACTTACCGTCTTCGGAAAGACGTGCCTGATTTGGAACCGTCTCGAGGAATAAACTATCACGAGAGAGGGATTGGAAAGGGGACTTTCCGTATTCGGAGAGACGTGCCTGAATTGGAACCGCCTCGAGGAATTAACTATCGAAAGAGAGGGATTGGAAAGGGGACTTACCGTCTTGGAAAAGACGTGCCTGATATGGAACCGTCTCGAGAAATAAACTGCCTCAAGAAAGAGATTAGAAGGGAGAGTTTCCGTCTTCGGAAAAAGGTGACTGATGTGGAACTGTCTCGAGGAATAAACTGTCTCGGGAGAGAGATTGGAAAGGGGACTTACCTTTTTCAAAAAGATGTGCCTGATTTGGAACCGTCTCGAGGAATAAATTGTCTTGAGAGAGGGATTGGAAAGGGGACTTACCAACTTCGAAAGGACGTGCCTGATTTGGAACTGTCTCAAGGAATATACTGTCTTGAAAGAGTGATTGGAAAGGGGACTTACCGTCTACAGAAAGACGTGCCTGATTTGGAACCCTCTCGCGGAATAAACTGTCTCGAGAGAGGGATTGGAAAGGGGACTTACCGTCTTCGAAAAGATGTGCCAGATTTGGAACCGTCTCGGGAAATAAACTGTCTCGAGAGAGGGATTAGAAAGGGGACTTACCATCTTCGGAGAGACGTGCCTGATTTTGAACCGTCTTGAGGAATAAACTATCTCAAGAGAGGGATTGGAAAGGGGACTTACCGTCTTCGAAAAGATGTGCCAGATTTGGAACTATCTTGAGGGATAAATTGTCTCGAGAGAGGGATTAGAAAGGGGACTTACTGTCTTCGGAAAGACGTACCTGATTTGGAACCATCTCGAGGAATAAACTGTCTCAGGAGAGAGATTGGAAAGGGGACTTACTGTCTTCAAAAAAACGTGACTGATTTGGAACTGTCCCGAGGAATAAACTGTCTCGAGAGACGGAGTGGAAACGGGACGTGTTGTCAACAAAAAGACGTGCCTAGTTTGGAACCGTCTCGAGGAATAAATTTACTCGAGGGAGGGATTGGAAAGAGGACTTACCGTCATTGAAAAGACGAGCCTGATTTGGAACCGTCTTGAGGAATAAACTGTCTCGAAAGAGTGATTGGAAAGGCGACTTACCGTCTTCGGAAAGTTGTGCTTGATTTGGCACCCTCTCGAGGAATAAACTGTCTCGGGAGACGGATTGGAAAGAGGACTTACCTTTTTCGAAAAGATGTGCCTGATTTGGAACCCTCTCGAGGAATAAACTGTCTTGAGAGAGGGATTGGAAAGGGGACTTACCAACTTCGAAAGGACGTGCCTGATTTGGAACCGTCTCAAGGAATATACTGTCTTGAAAGAGTGATTGGAAAGGGGACTTACCGTCTACAGAAAGACGTGCCTGATTTGGAACCCTCTCGCAGAATAAACTGTCTCGAGAGAGGGTTTGGAAAGGGGATTTACCGTCTTCGAAAAGATGTGCCTGATTTGGAACCGTCTCGTGGACTAAACTGTCTTGAAAGAGTGATTGGAAAGGGGACTTACCATCTACCGAAAGACGTGCCTGATTTGAAACCCTCTCGCAGAATAAACTGTCTCGAGAGAGGGTTTGGAAAGGGGATTTACCGTCTTCGAAAAGATGTGCCTGATTTGGAACCGTCTCGTGGACTAAACTGTCTTGAAAGAGTGATTGGAAAGGGGACTTACCATCTACCGAAAGACGTGCCTGATTTGAAACCCTCTCGCGGAATAAACTGTCTCGAGAGAGGGTTTGGAAAGGGGATTTACCGTCTTCGCAAAGATGTGCCTGATTTGGAACCGTCTCATGGACTAAACTGTCTCGGGAGAGGGATTGGAAAGAGGACTTACCTTTTTCAAAAAGTTGTGCCTGATTTGGAACCCTCTCGAGGAATAAACTGTCTTGAGAGAGGGATTGGAAGGGGGACTTACCAACTTTGAAAGGACGTTCCTGATTTGGAACCGTCTCAAGGAATATACAGTCTTGAAAGAGTGATTGGAAAGGGGACTTACCGTCTTCAGAAAGACGTGCCTGATTTGGAACCCACTCGAGGAATACACTGTCTCAAAAGGCGGAATGGAAAGGGGACCTACCATCTTCAGAAAGACGTGCCTGATATGGAACAGTCACAAGGAATTAACTATCAGAGACAAGGATTGGAAAGGGGACTTACGTCTTCGAAAAGACGTGCCTAATTTGGAACCGTCTCCAGGAATACACTGTCTCGAGGGAGGGATTCGAAAGGGGACTTACCGTATTCGGAAAGACGTGCCTGATTTGGAATCGTCTTGAGGAATAAATTGTCTTAAGAGAGAGATCGGAAAGGGGACTTACCGTCTTCGGAGAAACGTGACAGATTTGGAACTGTCTCGAGGAATAAACTGTCTCGAGAGAGGGATTGAAAAGGAGACTTACCATTTTCGAAAAGTCGTGCCTGATTTGGAACCATCTCGAGGAATAAACTGTCTCGAGAGAGGGATTGGAAAGGAGACTTAAGAGGACTTACCGTCTTCGAAAAGACGTGCCTGATTTGGAACCGTCTTGAGGAATAAACTGTCTCGAAAGAGTGATTGGAAAGTCGACATAACGTCTTCGGAAAGACGTGCGTGATTTAGAACCCTCTCGAGGAATAGACTGTCTCGAGAGAGGGATTGGAAAGGGGATTTACCTTCTTCAAAAAGATGTGCCTAATTTGGCACCGTCTCGAGGAATAATCTATCTTGAGAGAGGGGTTGGAAAGGGGCCTTACCATCTTCTAAAAGACGTGCCTGATTTGGGACCGCCTCGAGTAATAAACTGTTTCGCAAGAGTGATTGGAAAGGGGGCTTACCGTTTTCGGAAAGACGTGCCTGATTTGGTCCCCTCTCGAGGAATAAACAGTCTCGAGACATGGATTTGAAAAAGGACTTACCGTCTTTAAAAAGACGTGCCCAATTTGGAACTGTCTCGAGGAATAAACTGTCTCGAAAGAGTGTATGGAAAGGGGACTTACCGTCTTCGGAAAGACGTGCCTGATTTGGAACACTCTCGAGGAATCATCTGTCTCGATAGAAGGATTGGAAAGGGAACTTACCGTCTTCGAAAAGAGGTGCCTGATTTGGAACAGTCACGAGAAATAAACTGTCTTGAGAGAGGGATTGGAAAGGGGACTTACCGTCTTAAGAATGACGTGCCTAATTAGGAACCGTCTCAAGGAATAAACTGTCTCGAGAGAGAGATTGGAAAGGGGACTTACCGTATTCGGAAAGACGTGCCTGATTTGGAATCGCCTTGGGGAATAAACTGTCGAGAGAGTGGGATTGGAAAGGGACTTACCGTCTTCGAGAGGACGTGCCTGATTTGCAATCATCTCGAGGAATAAACTATCTCGAGAGAGGGATTGGAAAGGGGTCTTACCGTCTTGGGAGAGACGTGCCTGATTTGGAACCATCTCGAGGAATAAACTGTCTCAAGAGAGAGATTGGAAAGGGGACTTACCGTCTTCAGAAAAACGTGACTGATTTGGAACTGTCTCGAGGAATAAACTGTCTCGAGAGAGGGATTGAAATGGAGACTTTCCATTTTCGGAAAGACGTGCCTGATTTGGAGCCATCTCGAGGAATAAACTGTCTCGAGAGACGGAGTGGAAACGGGACTCACCGTCTGAAAAAAGACGTGCCTGATTTGGAACCGTCTCGAGGAATAAACTTCCTCGAGAGAGGGATTGGAAAGAGGACTTCCCGTCTTTGAGAAGAGGCGCCTGATTTGGAACCGTCTTGAGGAATAAACTGTCTCGAAAGAGTGATTGGAAAGGCGATTTACCATCTTCGGAAGGACGTGCCTGATTTGGAACCCTCTCGAGGAATAAACTGTCTCGGGGGAGAGATTGGAAAGGGGACTTACCTTTTCCGAAAAGATGTGCCTAATTTGGAACCATCTCGAGGAATAAACTGTCTCAAGAGAGGGATTGGAAAGGGGACTTACCGTCTTGGAAAAGACGTGCCTGATATGGAACCGTCTCGAGAAATAAACTGCCTCAAGAAAGAGATTAGAAGGGGGAGTTACCGTCTTCGGAAAAACGTGACTGATTTGGAACTGTCTCGAGGAATAAACTGTCTCGGGAGAGAGATTGGAAAGGGGACTTACCTTTTTCAAAAAGATGTGCCTGATTTGGAACCGTCTCGAGGAATAAATTGTCTTGAGAGAGGGATTGGAAAGGGGACTTACCAACTTCGAAAGGACGTGCCTGATTTGGAACTGTCTTAAGGAATATACTGTCTTGAAAGAGTGATTGGAAAGGGGACTTATCGTCTACAGAAATCCGTACCTGATTTGGAACCCTCCGGCAGAATAAACTGTCTCGAGAGAGGGATTGGAAAGGGGACTTACCGTCTTCGAAAAGATGTGCCAGATTTGGAACCGTCTCGGGAAATAAACTATCTCGAGAGAGGGATTAGAAAGGGGACTTACCATCTTCGGAGAGACGTGCCTGATTTTGAACCGTCTTGAGGAATAAACTATCTCGAGAGAGGGATTAGAAAGGGGACTTACTGTCTTGGGAAAGACGTACCTGATTTGGAACCATCTCGAGGAATAAACTGTCTCAGGAGAGAGATTGGAAAGGGGACTTATCGTCTTCAGAAAAACGTGACTGATTTGGAACTGTCTCGAGGAAAAAACTGTCTCGAGAGACGGAGTGGAAACGGGACGTGCTGTCTACAAAAAGACGTGCCTGATTTGGAACCGTCTCGAGGAATAAATTGTCTCGAGGGAGGGATTGGAAAGGGGACTTACCGTCTTCGAAAAGACGAGCCTGATTTGGAACCGTCTCGAGGAATAAACTGTCTCGAAGAGGGATTGGAAAGGGACTTACCGTCTTCGGAATGTTGTGCTTGATTTGGCACCCTCTCGAGGACTAAACTGTCTCGGGAGAGGGATTGGAAAGAGGACTTACCTTTTTCGAAAAACTGTGCCTGATTTGGAACCCTCTCGAGGAATAAACTGTCTTGAGAGAGGGATTGGAAAGGGGACTTACCAACTTCGAAAGGACGTGCCTGATTTGGAACACTCTCGAGGAATCATCTGTCTCGATAGAAGGATTGGAAAGGGAACTTACCGTCTTTGAAAAGAGTGATTGGAAAGTCGACATAACGTCTTCGGAAAGACGTGCGTGATTTAGAACCCTCTCGAGGAATAGACTGTCTCGAGAGAGGGATTGGAAAGGGGATTTACCTTCTTCAAAAAGATGTGCCTGATTTGGAACCGTCTCGAGGAATAAACTATCTTGAGAGAGGGGTTGGAAAGGGGACTTACCATCTTCGAAAAGACGTGCCTGATTTGGAACCGCTCGAGGAATAAACTGTCTCGAGAAGAGTGATTGGAAAGGGGGCTTACCGTCTTCGGAAAGACGTGCCTGATTTGGAACCCTCTCGAGGAATAAAAACTGTCTCGAGAGAGGGATTGGAAAAAGGGACTTACCGTCTTCGAAAAGACGTGCCTGATTTGGAACTGTCTCGAGGAATAAACTGTCTCGAAAGAGTGGGATTGGAAAGGGGACTTACCGTCTTCGGAAAGACGTGCCTGATTTGGAACACTCTCTCGAGGAATAAACTGTCTCGAGAGAGAAGGATTGGAAAGGGGACTTACCGTCTTCGAAAAGAGGTGCCTGATTTGGAACAGTCTCGAGAAATAAACTGTCTCGAGAGAGGGATTGGAAAGGGGACTTACCGTCTTAAGAAAGACGTGCCTAATTTGGAACCGTCTCGAGGAATAAACTGTCTCGAGAGAGAGATTGGAAAGGGGACTTACCGTCTTCGGAAAGACGTGCCTGATTTGGAATCGCCTCTCGGGAATAAACTGTCTCGAGAGAGAGGGATTGGAAAGGGGACTTGCCGTCTTCAAAAGAGGTGCCTGATTTGGAACTGTCTTGAGGAATAAACCGTCTCGAGAGAGGGATTGGAAAGGCACTTACCGTCCTGGGAAAGACGTACCTGATTTGGAACCATCTCGAGGAATAAACTGTCTCAAGAGAGAGATTGGAAAGGGGACTTTCCGTCTTCAGAAAAACGTGAGTGATTTGGAACTGTCTCGAGGAATAAACTGTCTCGACTGAGGGATTGAAAAGGAGACTTTTCGTTTTCGGAAAGACGTGCCTGATCTGGAGCCATCTCGAGGAATAAACTGTCTCGAGAGACGGAGTTGAAAAGGGGACTTACCGTCTGAAAAAAGACGTGCCTGATTTGGAACCGTCTCGAGGAATAAACTTCCTCGAGAGAGGGATTGGAAAGGGGACTTACCGGTCTTTGAAAAGAGTGCCTGATTTGGAACCGTCTCGAGGAATAAAACTGTCTCGAAAGAGGATTGGAAAGGGGACTTACCATCTTCGGAAAAGGACGTGCCTGATTTGGAACCCTCTCGAGGAATAAACTGTCTCGAAAGAGAGATTGGAAAGGGGACTTACCTTTTCCGAAAAGATGTGCCTAATTTGGAACCATCTCGAGGAATAAACTGTCTCAAGAGAGGGATTGGAAAGGGGACTTACCGTCTTGGAAAAGACGTGCCTGATATGGAACCGTCTCGAGAAATAAACTGCCTCAAGAAAGAGATTAGAAGGGGGAGTTACCGTCTTCGAAAAAACGTGACTGATTTGGAACTGTCTCGAGGAATAAACTGTCTCGGGAGAGAGATTGGAAAGGGGACTTACCTTTTTCAAAAAGATGTGCCTGATTTGGAACCGTCTCGAGGAATAAATTGTCTTGAGAGAGGGATTGGAAAGGGGACTTACCAACTTCGAAAGGACGTGCCTGATTTGGAACTGTCTCAAGGAATATACTGTCTTGAAAGAGTGATTGGAAAGGGGACTTACCTTCTACAGAAAGACGTGCCTGATTTGGAACCCTCTCGCGGAATAAACTGTCTCGAGAGAGGGTTTGGAAAGGGGATTTACCGTCTACAGAAAGACGTGCCTGATTTGAAACCCTCTCGCGGAATAAACTGTCTCAAGAGAGGGTTTGGAAAAGGGATTTACCATCTTCGAAAAGATGTGCCTGATTTGGAACTGTCTCGTGGACTAAACTGTCTCGGGAGAGGGATTGGAAAGAGGACTTACCTTTTTCGAAAAGCTGTGCCTGATTTGGAACCCTCTCGAGGAATAAACTGTCTTGAGAGAGGGATTGGAATGGGGACTTACCAACTTTGAAAGGACGTGCCTGATTTGGAACCGTCTCAAGGAATATACTGTCTTGAAAGAGTGATTGGAAAGGGGACTTACCGTCTACAGAAAGACGTGCCTGATTTGGAACCCTCTCGCGGAATAAACTGTCTCGAGAGAGGGTTTGGAAAGGGGATTTACCGTCTTCGAAAAGATGTGCCTGATTTGGAACCGTCTCGTGGACTAAACTGTCTCGAGAGAGGGATTGGAAAGGGGACTTACCATCTTCGAAAAGATGTGCCTGATTTGGAACCGTCTCGTGGACTAAACTGTCTCGAGAGAGGGATTGGAAAGGGGACTTACCATCTTCAGAAAGACGTGCCTGATTTGGAACCCTCTCGAGGAATACACTATCTCAAAAGGCGGAATGGAAAGGGGACCTACCATCTTCGGAAAGACGTGCCTGATATGGAACAGTCACAAGGAATAAACTGTCGAGAGAGAAGGATTGGAAAGGGGACTTACCGTCTTAAGAAAGACGTGCCCAATTTGGAACCGTCTCCAGGATTGAACTGTCTCGAGCGAGGGATTGGAAAGGGGACTTACCGTAATCGAAAAGACGTGGCTGATTTGGAATCGTCTTGAGGAATAAATTGTCTCAAAAGAGAGATCGGAAAGGGGACTTACCGTCTGCGGAAAAACGTGACAGATTTGGAACTGTCTGGAGGAATAAACTGTCTCGAGAGAGGGATTGAAAAGGAGACTTACCATTTTCAGAAAGTCGTGCCTGATTTGGAACCACCTCAACAAATAAACCGTCTCGAGAGAGGGATTGGAAAGGAGACTTAAGAGGACTTATCGTCTTTGAAAAGACATGCCTGATTTGGAACCGTCTTGAGGAATAAACTGTCTCTGAAGAGTGATTGGAAAGCCGACATAACGTCTTCAGAAAGTCGTGCATGATTTGTTTCCCTCTCGCGGAATAAACTGTCTCGAGAGAGGGATTGGAAAGGGGATTTACCTTCTTCAAAAAGATGTGCCTACTTTGGAACCGTCTCGAGGAATAATCTATCTTGAGAGAGGGGTTGGAAAGGGGACTTACCATCTTCGAAAAGACGTACCTAATTTGGAACCGCTTCGAGTAATAAACTGTTTTGAAAGAGTGATTGGAAAGGGGGCTTACCGTTTTCAGAAGGACGTGCCTGATTTGGAACCCTCTCGAGGAATAAACAGTCTCGAGACAGGGATTGGAAAAAGGACTTACCGTCTTCAAAAAGACGTGCCTAATTTGCTATTGCCTCGAGGAATAAACTGTCTCGAAAGAGTGTATGGAAAGGGGACTTACCGTCTTCGGAAAGACGTGCCTGATTTGGAACACTCTCGAGGAATCATCTGTCTCGACAGAAGGATTGGAAAGGGAACTTACCGTCTTCGAAAAGAGGTGCCTGATTTGGAACAGTCACGAGAAATAAACTGTCTTGAGAGAGGGATTGGAAAGGGGACTTACCGTCTTAAGAAAGACGTGCCTAATTTGGAACCGTCTCAAGGAATAAACTGTCTCGAGAGAGAGATTGGAAAGGGGACTTACCGTATTCGGAAAGACGTGCCTGATTTGGAATCGCCTTGGGGAATAAACTGTCGAGAGAGAGGGATTGGAAAGGGGTCTTACCGTCTTCGAGAGGACGTGCCTGATTTGGAATCATCTTGAGGAATAAACTGTCTCGTGAGAGGGAGTGGAAAGGGGGCTTACCGTCTTGGGAAAAGACGTGCCTGATTTGGAACCATCTCGAGGAATAAACTGTCTCAAGAGAGAGATTGGAAAGGGGACTTACCGTCTTCAGAAAAACGTGACTGATTTGGAACTGTCTCGAGGAATAAACTGTCTCAAGAGAGGGATTGAAATGGAGACTTTCCATTTTCGGAAAGACGTGCCTGATTTGGAACCGCCTCGAGGAGGAATAAACTGTCTCGAGAGACGGGATTGGAAACGGGACTCACCGTCTGAAAAAAGACGTGCCTGATTTGGAACCGTCTCGAGGAATAAACTTTCTCGAGAGAGGGATTGGAAAGAGGACATCCCGTCTTTGAAAAGAGGCGCCTGATTTGGAACCGTCTTGAGGAATAAACTGTCTCGAAAGAGTGATTGGAAAGGCGACTTACCAGCTTTAGAAGGACGTGCCTGATTTGGAACCCTCTCGAGGAATAAACTGTCTCGGGAGAGAGATTGGAAAGGGGACTTACCTTTTCCGAAAAGATGTGCCTAATTTGGAACCATCTCGAGGAATAAACTGTCTCAAGAGAGGGATTGGAAAGGGGACTTACCGTCTTGGAAAAGACGTGCCTGATTGGAACCGTCTCGAGAGGAATAAACTGCCTCAAGAAAGAGATTAGAAAGGGGAGTTACCGTCTTCGAAAAAAACGTGACTGATTTGGAATCGCCTCGAGGAATAAACTGTCTCGGGAGAGAGATTGGAAAGGGGACTTACCTTTTTCAAAAAGATGTGCCTGATTTGGAATCGTCTCGAGGAATAAACTGTCTTGAGTGTGGCATTGGAAAGGGGACTTACCAACTTCGAAAGGACGTGTCTGATTTGGAACCGTCTCAAGGAATATACTGTCTTGAAAGAGTGATTGGAAAGGGGACTTACCATCTACACAAAGACGTGCCTGATTTGGAACCCTCTCGCGGAATAAACTGTCTCGAGAGAGGGTTTGGAAAGGGGATTTACCGTCTTCGAAAAGATGTGCCTGTTTTGGAACCGTCTTGGGAAATAAACTGTCTCTAGAAAGGGATGAGAAAGGGGACTTACCGTCTTCAGAAAGACGTGCCTGATTTGGATCCATCTCGAGGAATAAACTGTCTCGAGAGAGGGATTGGAAAGGGGATTACCGTCTTCGAAAAGATGCCTGATTTGGAACTGTCTCGAGGAATAAACTGTCTCGAGAGAGGGATTGGAAAGGTGACTTACCGTTTTCGAAAAGACGTGCCTGATTTCGAACCGTCTCATGAAATAAACTGTCCTGAGAGAGGGATTGGAAAGGGGACGTACCATCTTGGAAAGACGTGCCTGATTTGGAACCGTCTCGAGGAATAAACTGTCTTGAAAGAGGGGATTGGAAAGGGGACTTACCGTCTTCAGAAAGACGTGCCTGATTTGGAACCGTCTCGAGGAATAAACTGTCTCTCGAGAGAGGATTGGAAAGGGGACTTACCGTCTTCGAAAAGACGTGCCTGATTTGGAACCGTCTCGAGGAATAAACTGTCTCGAAGAGAGGGATTGGAAAGGGGACTTACCGTCTTCGGAAAGACGTGCCTGATTTGGAACCGTCTCGAGGAATAAACTGTCTCGAGAGAGGGATTGGAAAGGGGACTTACCGTCTTCGGAAAGACGTGCCTGATTTGGAACCGTCTCGAGGAATAAACTGTCTCGAGAGAGGGATTGGAAAGGGGACTTACTGTCTTCGGAAAGACGTGCCTGATTTGGAACCGTCTCGAGGAATAAACTGTCTCGAGAGAGGGATTGGAAAGGGGACTTACCGTCTTCAAAAAGACGTGCCTGATTTGGAACTGTCTCGAGGAATAAACTGTCTCGAGAGAGGGATTGGAAAGGGGACTTACCGTCTTCAAAAAGACGTGCCTGATTTGGAACCGTCTCGAGGAATAAACTGTCTCGAGAGAGGGATTGGAAAGGGACTTACCGTCTTCGAAAAGATGTGCCTGATTTGGAACCGTCTTGAGGAATAAACTGTCTCGAGAGAGGGATTGGAAAGGGGACTTACCGTCTTCGGAAAGACGTGCCTGATTTGGAACCCGTCTCGAGGAATAAACTGTCTCGAGAAGAGAGGGATTGGAAAGGGGACTTACCGTCTTCCGAAAAGACGTGCCTGATTTGGAACCGTCTCGAGGAATAAACTATCACGTGAGAGGGATTGGAAAGGGGACCTATGTCTTCGAAAAGACGTCCCTGATTTGGAACCGTCTCGTGGAATAAACTGTCTCAAGAGAGTGATTGGAAAGGGACTTACCGTCTTCAGAAAAGACGTGCCTGATTTGGAACCGTCTCGAGGAATAAACTGTCTCGAGAGAGGGATTGGAAAGGGGACTTACTGTCTTCGAAAAGACGTGCCTGATTTGGAACCGTCTCGAGGAATAAACTGTCTCGAGAGAGGGATTGGAAAGGGGACTTACCGTCTTCGAAAAGACGTGCCTGATTTGGAACCGTCTTGAGGAATAAACTGTCTCGAGAGAGGGATTGGAAAGGGGACTTACCGTCTTCGAAAAAGACGTGCCTGATTTGGAACCGTCTCGAGGAATAAACTGTCTCGAGAGAGAGAGGGATTGGAAAGGGGACTTACCGTCTCGAAAAGACGTGCCTGATTTGGAACCGTCTCGAGGAATAAACTGTCTCGAGAGAGGGATTGGAAAGGGGACTTACCGTCTTCGGAAAAGACGTGCCTGATTTGGAACCGTCTCGAGGAATAAACTGTCTCGAAGAGAGGGATTGGAAAGGGGACTTACCGTCTTCGAAAAGACGTGCCTGATTTGGAACCGTCTCGAGGAATAAACTGTCTCGAGAGAGGGATTGGAAAGGGGACTTACCGTCTTCGAAAAAGACGTGCCTGATTTGGAACCGTCTCGAGGAATAAACTGTCTCGAGAGAGGGATTGGAAAAGGGGACTTACCGTCTTCGGAAAGACGTGCCTGATTTGGAACCGTCTCGAGGAATAAACTGTCTCGAAGAGAGGGATTGGAAAGGGGACTTACCGTCTCGAAAGACGTGCCTGATTTGGAACCGTCTCGAGGAATAAACTGTCTCGAGAGAGGGGGATTGGAAAGGGGACTTACCGTCTTCGAAAAAAGACGTGCCTGATTTGGAACCGTCTCGAGGAATAAAATAAACTGTCTCGAGAGAGGGATTGGAAAGGGGACTTACCGTCTCTCGAAAAGACGTGCCCTGATTTGGAACCGTCTCGAGGAATAAACTGTCTCGAGAGAGGGGATTGGAAAGGGGACTTACCGTCTTCGAAAAAGACGTGCCTGATTTGGAACCGTCTCGAGGAATAAACTTGTCTCGAGAGAGGGATTGGAAAGGGGACTTACCGTCTTCGAAAGACGTGCCTGATTTGGAACCGTCTCGAGGAATAAACTGTCTCGAGAGAGAGGGATTGGAAAGGGGACTTACCGTCTTCGAAAAGACGTGCCTGATTTGGAACCGTCTCGAGGAATAAACTGTCTCGAGAGAGAGGGATTGGAAAGGGGACTTACCGTCTTCGGAAAAGACGTGCCTGATTTGGAACCGTCTCGAGGAAATAAACTGTCTCGAGAGAGAGGATTGGAAAGGGGACTTACCGTCTCTTTCGAAAAGACGTGCCTGATTTGGAACCGTCTCGAGGAATAAACTGTCTCGAGAGAGGGATTGGAAAGGGGACTTACCGTCTTCGAAAAGACGTGCCTGATTTGGAACCGTCTCGAGGAATAAACTGTCTCGAGAGAGGGGGATTGGAAAGGGGACTTACCGTCTTCGAAAAGACGTGCCTGATTTGGAACCGTCTCGAGGAATAAACTGTCTCGAGAGAGGGATTGGAAAGGGGACTTACCGTCTTCGAAAAGACGTGCCTGATTTGGAACCGTCTCGAGGAATAAACTGTCTCGAGAGAGGGATTGGAAAGGGGACTTACCGTCTTCGAAAAAGACGTGCCTGATTTGGAACCGTCTCGAGGAATAAACTGTCTCGAGAGAGGGATTGGAAAGGGGACTTACCGTCTTCGAAAAGACGTGCCCGATTTGGAACCGTCTCGAGGAATAAACTGTCTCGAGAGAGGGATTGGAAAGGGGGATTACCGTCTTCGAAAAGACGTGCCCGATTTGGAACCGTCTCGAGGAATAAACTGTCTCGAGAGAGGGATTGGAAAGGGGACTTACCGTCTTCGAAAAGACGTGCCTGATTTGGAACCGTCTCAAGGAGTAAACTGTCTCGAGAGAGGGATTGGAAAGGGGACTTACCGTCTTCGGAAAGACGTGCCTGTTTTGGAACCGTCTCGAGAAATAAACTGTCGAAAGAGAGTGATTCGAAGGGGGACTTACCGTCTTCGAATAGACGTGCCTGATTTGGAGTCGTCTCGAGGAACAAACTGTCGAAGAGAGGGATTGGAAAGGGGACTTACCGTCTCAGAAAAGACGTGCCTGATATGGATCTGTCTGGAGAAATAAACTGCCTCAAGAGAGAGATTAGAAAGGGGACTTACCATCTTCGGAAAAACGTGACCGATTTGGAACTGTCCCGAGGAATAAACTGTATCAAGAGAGGGATTGAAATGGGGACTTACCGTCTTCGAAAAGACGTGCCTGATTTGGAACCATCTCGAGGAATAAATTGTCTCGAGAGAGGGTTTGGAAAGGGGACTTACCGTCTGCAAAAAGATGTGCCTGATTTGGAACCGTCTTGAGGAATAAACTATCTCGAGAGAGGGATTGGAAAGAGGACTTGCCATCTTCGAAAAGACGTGCCTGATTTGGAACCGTCTTGAGGAATAAATTGTCTAGAAAGAGTGATTGGAAAGTGGACTTACAGTCTTCAGAAAGTCGTGCCTGATTTGGAACCCTCTCGAGGAATAAACTGTCTCGAGAGAGGGTTTGGAAAGGGGACTTACCATCTTCGAAAAAAGGTGCCTGATTTGGTACCGTCTCGAGGAGTAAACTGTCTCGAGAGAGGGATTGGAAAGGGGACTTACCGTCTTCGGAAAGACGTGCCTGATTTGGAACCGCCTCGAGGAATAAACAGTCGAGAGAGAGGGATTGGAAATGGGACTTACCGTCTGCGAAAAGACGTGCCTGATTTGGAACCGTCTGAGGAATAAACTGTCTCGAGAGAGGGATTAGAAAGGGGACTTACCTTCTTCAAAAAGACGTGCCTGATTTTGGAACCGTCTCGAGGAATAAACTGTCTCGAAGAGGGATTAGAAAGGGAACTTACCATCTTCGCAAAAGACTTGCCTGATTTGGAACTCTCTCGAGGAATAAAACTGTCTCGGGAGAGGGATTGGAAAGGGGACTTACCGTCTTCGAAAAGACGTGCCTGATTTGGAACCGTCTCGAGGAATAAACTGTCTCGAGAGAGAGATTGGAAAAGGGGACTTACCGTCTTCGAAAAGACGTGCCTGATTTGGAACCGTCTCGAGGAATAAACTGTCTCGAGAGAGGGATTGGAAAGGGGACTTACCGTCTTCGAAAAGACGTGCCTGATTTGGAACCGTCTCGAGGAATAAACTGTCTCGAGAGAGAGGGATTGGAAAGGGGACTTACCGTCTTCGAAAAGACGTGCCTGATTTGGAACCGTCTCGAGGAATAAACTGTCTCGAGAGAGGGATTGGAAAGGGGACTTTCCGTCTTCGAAAAGACGTGCCTGATTTGGAACCGTCTCGGGAATAAAACTGTCTCGAAAGAGGGATTAGAAAGGGGAACTTACCATTTCGCAAAGACTTGCCTGATTTGGAACTCTCTCGAGGAATAAACTGTCTCGAGGAGAGGGATTGTAAAGGGGACTTACCGTCTTCGAAAAGATGTGCCTGATTTGGAACCGTCTCGAGGAGTAAACTGTCTCGAGAGAGAGGGATTGGAAAGGGGACTTACCGTCTACGAAAAGACGTGCCTGATTTGGAACCGTCTTGAGGAATAAACTATCTCGAGAGAGGGATTGGAAAGAGGACTTGCCAGCTTCGAAAAGACGTGCCTGATTTTGAACCGTCTCGAGGAATAAACAGTCTTGAAAGAGGGATTAGAAAGGGAACTTACCATCTTCGCAAAGACTTGCCTGATTTGGAACCGTCTCGAGGAATAAAACTGTCTCGAGAGAGGGATTGGAAAGGGGACTTACCGTCTTCGAAGACGGTAAGACCCCTTTCCAATCCCTCTCTCGAGGAATAAACTGTCTCGAGAGAGGGATTGGAAAGGGGACTTACCGTCTTCGAAAAGACGTGCCTGATTTGGAACCGTCTCGAGGAATAAACTGTCTCGAGAGAGGGATTGGAAAGGGGACTTACCGTCTTCGGAAAGACGTGCCTGTTTTGGAACCGTCTCGAGGAATAAACTGTCTCGAGAGAGAGGATTGGAAAGGGGACTTACCGTCTTCGAAAAGACGTGCCTGATTTGGAACCGTCTCGAGGAATAAACTGTCTCGAGAGAGAGGGATTGGAAAGGGGACTTACCGTCTTCGAAAAGACGTGCCTGATTTGGAACCGTCTCGAGGAATAAACTGTCTCGAGAGAGGGATTGGAAAGGGGACTTACCGTCTTCGGAAAGACGTGCCTGATTGGAACCGTCTCGAGGAATAAACTGTCTCGAGAGAGGGATTGGAAAGGGGACTTACCGTCTTCGAAAAAGACGTGCCTGATTTGGAACCGTCTCTCGAGGAATAAACTGTCTCGAGAGAGGGGATTGGAAAGGGGACTTACCGTCTTCGAAAAAGACGTGCCTGATTTGGAACCGTCTCGAGGAATAAACTGTCTCGAGAGAGGGATTGGAAAGGGGACTTACCGTCTTCGAAAAAGACGTGCCTGATTTGGAACCGTCTCGAGGAATAAACTGTCTCGAGAGAGGGATTGGAAAGGGGACTTACCGTCTTCGAAAGACGTGCCTGATTTGGAACCGTCTCGAGGAATAAACTGTCTCGAGAGAGAGGATTGGAAAGGGGGACTTACCGTCTTCGAAAGACGTGCCTGATTTGGAACCGTCTCGAGGAATAAACTGTCTCGAGAGAGGGATTGGAAAGGGGACTTACCGTCTTCGAAAAGACGTGCCTGATTTGGAACCGTCTCGAGGAATAAACTGTCTCGAGAGAGGGATTGGAAAGGGGACTTACCGTCTTCGAAAGACGTGCCTGATTTGGAACCGTCTCGAGGAATAAACTGTCTCGAGAGAGGGATTGGAAAGGGGACTTACCGTCTTCGAAAGACGTGCCTGATTTGGAACCGTCTCGAGGAATAAACTGTCTCGAGAGAGAGGGATTGGAAAGGGGACTTACCGTCTTCGAAAAGACGTGCCTGATTTGGAACCGTCTCGAGGAATAAACTGTCTCGAGAGAGGGATTGGAAAGGGGACTTACCGTCTTCAAAAAGACGTGCCTGATTTGGAACCGTCTCGAGGAATAAACTGTCTCGAGAGAGGGATTGGAAAGGGGACTTACCGTCTTCGAAAAGACGTGCCTGATTTGGAACCGTCTCGAGGAATAAACTGTCTCGAGAGAGGGATTGGAAAGGGGACTTACCGTCTTCGAAAAGACGTGCCTGATTTGGAACCGTCTCGAGGAATAAACTGTCTCGAGAGAGGGATTGGAAAGGGGACTTACCGTCTTCGAAAAGACGTGCCTGATTTGGAACCGTCTCGAGGAATAAACTGTCTCGAGAGAGGGGATTGGAAAGGGGACTTACCGTCTTCGAAAAGACGTGCCTGATTTGGAACCGTCTCGAGGAATAAACTGTCTCGAGAGAGGGATTGGAAAAGGGGACTTACCGTCTTCGAAAAGACGTGCCTGATTTGGAACCGTCTCGAGGAATAAACTGTCTCGAGAGAGGGATTGGAAAGGGGACTTACCATCTTCGAAAAGACGTGCCTGATTTGGAACCGTCTCGAGGAATAAACTGTCTCGAGAGAGGGATTGGAAAGGGGACTTACCGTCTTCGAAAAGACGTGCCTGATTTGGAACCGTCTTGAGGAATAAACTGTCTCGAGAGAGGGATTGGAAAGGGGACTTACCGTCTACAAAAAGACGTGCCTGATTTGGAACCGTATTGAGGAATAAACTGTCTCGAGAGAGGGATTAGAAAGGGGACTTACCTTCTTCAAAAAGACGTGCCTGATTTGGAATCATCTCGAGGAATAAACTATCTCGAGATAGGGATTGAGAAGGGGACTTACCATCTACAAAAAGACGTGCCTGATTTGGAATCGTCTCGAGGAATAAACTGTCTCGAGAGAGGGATTAGAAAGAGGACTTGCTGTCTTCGAAAAGACGTGCCTGATTTGGAACCGTCTTAAGGAATGAATTGTCTGGAAAGAGTGATTGGAAAGGGGACTTACCGTCTTCAAAAAGAGGTGCCTGATTTGGAACTGTCTTGAGGAATAAACTGTCTCGAGAGAGGGATTGGAAAGGGGACTTACCGTCTTCAGAAAGACGTGCCTGATTTGGAACCGGTCTAGAAGTAAAATGTCTCGAGAGAGAGGGATTGGAAAGGGGACTTACCGTCTTCGAAAAGACGTGCCTGATTTGGAACCATCTCGAGGAATAAACTGTCTCGAGAGAGGGATTGGAAAGGGGACTTACCGTCTTCAAAAAGACGTGCCTGATTTGGAACCGTCTTGAGGAATAAACTGTCTCGAGAGAGGGATTGGAAAGGGGACTTACCGTCTTCAAAAAGACGTGCCTAATTTGGAACCGTCTCGGGGAATAAACTGTCTCGAAAGAGGGATTAGAAAGGGAACTTACCATCTTCGCAAGGACTTTCCTGAGTTGGAACTCTCTCGAGGAATAAACTGTCTCGGGAGAGGGATTGCAAAGGGGACTTACCGTCTTCAAAAAAAGGTGCCTGATTTGGAACTGTCTCGAGGAATAAACTGTCTCGAGAGAGGGATTAGAAAGGGGACTTACTGTCTTCGGAAAGACGTGCCTGATTTGGAACCGCCTCGAGGAATAAACTATCTCGAGAGAGGGATTGGAAAAGGGGACTTACCCTATTCGAAAAGACGTGCCTGTCTTGGAACAGCCTCGAGGAATAAACTGTCGAAAGAGAGGGATTGAAAGGGGACTTACCGTCTTCGCATAGACGTGCCTGATTTGGAATCGTCTCGAGGAATAAACTGTCTCAAGAGAGGGATTGGAAAGGGGACTTACCGTCTCGGAAAAGACGTGCCTGATATGGATCCGTCTGGAGAAATAAACTGCCTCAAGAGAGAGATTAGAAGGGGGACTTACCATCTTTGGAAAAACGTGACCGATTTGGAACTGTCTCGAGGAATAAACTGTATCGAGAGAGGGATTGAATAGGGGACTTACCGTGTTCAAAAAGACGTGCCTGATTTGGAACCATCTCGAGGAATAAATTGTCTCGAGAGAGGGTTTGGAAAGGGGACTTACCGTCTGCAAAAAGACGTGCCTGATTTGGAACCGTCTTGAGGAATAAACTATCTCGAGAGAGGGATTGGAAAGAGGACTTGCCATCTTCGAAAAGACGTGCCTGATTTGGAACCGTCTTGAGGAATAAATTGTCTAGAAAGAGTGATTGGAAAGTGGACTTACAGTCTTCAGAAAGTCGTGCCTGATTTGGAACCCTCTCGAGGAATAAACTGTCTCGAGAGAGGGTTTGGAAAGGGGACTTACCATCTTCGAAACAAGGTGCCTGATTTGGTACTGTCTCGAGTAGTAAACTGTCTCGAGAGGGGGATTGGAAAGGGGACTTACCATCTTCGAAAAGACGTGCCTGATTTGGAATCGCCTCGAGGAATAAACTGTCGAGAGAGAGGGATTGGAAAGGGGACTTACCGTCTACGAAAAGACGTGCCTGATTTGGAACCGTATTGAGGAATAAACTGTCTCGAGAGAGGGATTAGAAAGGGGACTTACCTTCTTCAAAAAGACGTGCCTGATTTTGAACCGTCTCGGGGAATAAATTGTGATGAAAGAGGGATTAGAAAGGGAACTTACCATCTTCGCAAAGACTTGCCTGATTTGGAACTCTCTCGAGGAATAAACTGTCTCGGGAGAGGGATTGTAAAGGGGACTTACCGTCTTCGAAAAGATGTGCCTGATTTGGAACCGTCTCGAGGAGTAAACTGTCTCGAGAGAGGGATTGGAAAGGGGACTTACCGTCTTCGGAAAGACGTGCCTGTTTTGGAACCGTCTCGAGAAATAAACTGTCTCGAGAGAGGCATTGGAAAGGGGACTTACCGTCTTCGAAAAGACGTGCCTGATTTGGAACCGTCTCGAGGAATAAATTGTCTCGAAAGAGGGATTGGAAAGGGGACTTACCGTCTTCGAAAAGACGTGCCTGATTTGGAACCGTCTCTCGAGGAATAAACTGTCTCGAGAGAGGGATTGGAAAGGGGGACTTACCGTCTTCGAAAGACGTGCCTGATTTGGAACCGTCTCGAGGAATAAACTGTCTCGAGAGAGGGATTGGAAAGGGGACTTACCGTCTTCGAAAAGACGTGCCTGATTTGGAACCGTCTCGAGGAATAAACTTTCTCGAGAGAGGGATTGGAAAGGGGACTTACCGTCTTCGAAAAGACGTGCCTGATTTGGAACCGTCTCGAGGAATAAACTGTCTCGAGAGAGAGGATTGGAAAGGGGGACTTACCGTCTTCGAAAAGACGTGCCTGATTTGGAACCGTCTCGAGGAATAAACTGTCTCGAGAGAGGGATTGGAAAGGGGACTTACCGTCTTCGAAAAAGACGTGCCTGATTTGGAACCGTCTCGAGGAATAAACTGTCTCGAGAGAGGGATTGGAAAGGGGACTTACCGTCTTCGAAAAGACGTGCCTGATTTGGAACCGTCTCGAGGAATAAACTGTCTGAGAGAGAGGATTGGAAAGGGGACTTACCGTCTTCGAAAAGACGTGCCTGAATTGGAACCGTCTCGAGGAATAAACTGTCTCGAGAGAGGGATTGGAAAGGGGACTTACCGTCTTCAAAAAGACGTGCCTGATTTGGAACCGTCTCGAGGAATAAACTGTCTCGAGAGAGGGATTGGAAAGGGGACTTACCGTCTTCGAAAAAGACGTGCCTGATTTGGAACCGTCTCGAGGAATAAACTGTCTCGAGAGAGGGATTGGAAAGGGGACTTACCGTCTTCGAAAAGACGTGCCTGATTTGGAACCGTCTCGAGGAATAAACTGTCTCGAGAGAGGGATTGGAAAGGGGACTTACCGTCTTCGAAAAGACGTGCCTGATTTGGAACCGTCTCGAGGAATAAAAAACTGTCTCGAGAGAGGGGATTGGAAAGGGGACTTACCGTCTTCGAAAAGACGTGCCTGATTTGGAACCGTCTCGAGGAATAAACTGTCTCGAGAGAGGGATTGGAAAGGGGACTTACCGTCTTCGAAAAGACGTGCCTGATTTGGAACCGTCTCGAGGAATAAACTGTCTCGAGAGAGAGGGGATTGGAAAGGGGACTTACCGTCTTCGAAAAGACGTGCCTGATTTGGAACCGTCTCGAGGAATAAACTGTCTCGAGAGAGGGATTGGAAAGGGGACTTACCGTCTTCGAAAAGACGTGCCTGATTTGGAACCGTCTCGAGGAATAAACTGTCTCGAGAGAGGGATTGGAAAGGGGACTTACCGTCTTCGAAAAAGACGTGCCTGATTTGGAACCGTCTCGAGGAATAAACTGTCTCGAGAGAGGGATTGGAAAGGGGACTTACCGTCTTCGAAAGAGACGTGCCTGATTTGGAACCGTCTCGAGGAATAAACTGTCTCGAGAGAGGGATTGGAAAGGGGGACTTACCGTCTTCGAAAAGACGTGCCTGATTTGGAACCGTCTCGAGGAATAAACTGTCTCGAGAGAGGGATTGGAAAGGGGACTTACCGTCTTCGAAAAGACGTGCCTGATTTGGAACCGTCTCGAGGAATAAACTGTCTCGAGAGAGGGATTGGAAAGGGGACTTACCGTCTTCGAAAAAGACGTGCCTGATTTGGAACCGTCTCGAGGAATAAACTGTCTCGAGAGAGAGGGGATTGGAAAGGGGACTTACCGTCTTCGGAAAAGACGTGCCTGATTTGGAACCGTCTCGAGGAATAAACTGTCTCGAGAGAGAGGATTGGAAAGGGGACTTACCGTCTTCGAAAAGACGTGCCTGATTTGGAACCGTCTCGAGGAATAAACTGTCTCGAGAGAGGGATTGGAAAGGGGACTTACCGTCTTCGAAAAAGACGTGCCTGATTTGGAACCGTCTCGAGGAATAAACTGTCTCGAGAGAGGGATTGGAAAGGGGACTTACCGTCTTCGAAAAGACGTGCCTGATTTGGAACCGTCTCGAGGAATAAACTGTCTCGAGAGAGAGGATTGGAAAGGGGACTTACCGTCTTCAAAAAGACGTGCCTGATTTGGAACCGTCTCGAGGAATAAAAACTGTCTCGAGAGAGGGATTGGAAAGGGGACTTACCGTCTTCGAAAAGACGTGCCTGATTTGGAACCGTCTCGAGGAATAAACTGTCTCGAGAGAGGGATTGGAAAGGGGACTTACCGTCTTCGAAAAAGACGTGCCTGATTTGGAACCGTCTCGAGGAATAAACTGTCTCGAGAGAGAGGGATTGGAAAGGGGACTTACCGTCTTCGAAAAGACGTGCCTGATTTGGAACCGTCTCGAGGAATAAACTGTCTCGAGAGAGGGGATTGGAAAGGGGACTTACCGTCTTCGAAAAGACGTGCCTGATTTGGAACCGTCTCGAGGAATAAACTGTCTCGAGAGAGGGATTGGAAAGGGGACTTACCGTCTTCAAAGACGTGCCTGATTTGGAACCGTCTCGAGGAATAAATTGTCTCGAGAGAGGGATTGGAAAGGGGACTTACCGTCTTCAAAAAGACGTGCCTGATTTGGAACCGTCTCGAGGAATAAACTGTCTCGAGAGAGGGATTGGAAAGGGGACTTACCGTCTTCGAAAAGATGTGCCTGATTTGGAACCGTCTCGAGGAGTAAACTGTCTCGAGAGAGAGGGATTGGAAAGGGGACTTACCGTCTTCGAAAAGACGTGCCTGATTTGGAACCGTCTCGAGGAATAAACTGTCTCGAGAGAGGGATTGGAAAGGGGACTTACCGTCTTCAAAAAGAGGTGCCTCATTTGGAACTGTCTTGAGGAATAAATTGTCTCGAGAGAGGGATTGGAAAGGGGACTTACCGTCTTCAGAAAGACGTGCCTGATTTGGAACCGCCTCGAGGAATAAACTGTCGAGAGAGAGGGATTGGAAAGGGGACTTACCGTCTACGAAAAGACGTGCCTGATTTGGAACCGTCTTGAGGAATAAACTCTCTCGAGTGAGGGATTAGAAAGGGGACTTTCCTTCTTCAAAAAGACGTGCCTAATTTGGAACCGTCTCGGGGAATAAACTGTCTCGAAAGAGGGATTAGAAAGGGAACTTACCATCTTCGCAAAGACTTGCCTGATTTGGAACTCTCTCGAGGAATAAACTGTCTCAGGAGAGGGATTGTAAAGGGGACTTACCGTCTTCGAAAAGATGTGCCTGATTTGGAACCGTCTCGAGGAATAAACTGTCTCGAGAGAGAGGGATTGGAAAGGGGACTTACCGTCTACGAAAAGACGTGCCTGATTTGGAACCGTCTTGAGGAATAAACTCTCTTGAGTGAGGGATTAGAAAGGGGACTTTCCTTCTTCAAAAAGACGTGCCTAATTTGGAACCGTCTCGGGGAATAAACTGTCTCGAAAGAGGGATTAGAAAGGGAACTTACCATCTTCGCAAAGACTTGCCTGATTTGGAACTCTCTCGAGGAATAAACTGTCTCAGGAGAGGGATTGAAAAGGGGACTTACCGTCTTCGAAAAAGACGTGCCTGATTTGGAACCGTCTCGAGGAATAAACTGTCTCGAGAGAGGGATTGGAAAGGGGACTTACCGTCTTCGGAAAGACGTGCCTGATTTGGAACCGTCTCGAGGAATAAACTGTCTCGAGAGAGGGATTGGAAAGGGGACTTACCGTCTTCGAAAAGACGTGCCTGATTTGGAACCGTCTCGAGGAATAAACTGTCTCGAGAGAGGGATTGGAAAGGGGACTTACCGTCTTCGGAAAGACGTGCCTGATTTGGAACCGTCTCGAGGAGTAAACTGTCTCGAGAGAGAGGGATTGGAAAGGGGACTTACCGTCTTCGAAAAAAGACGTGCCTGATTTGGAACCGTCTCGAGGAATAAACTGTCTCGAAAGAGAGGGATTGGAAAGGGGACTTACCGTCTTCGAAAAGACGTGCCTGATTTGGAACCGTCTCGAGGAATAAACTGTCTCGAGAGAGGGATTGGAAAGGGGACTTACCGTCTTCGAAAAAGACGTGCCTGATTTGGAACCGTCTCGAAGAATAAATTGTCGAGAGAGAGGGTTTGGAAAGGGGACTTACCGTCTGCAAAAAGATGTGCCTGATTTGGTACCGTCTCGAGCAGTAAACTGTCTCGAGAGGGGATTGGAAAGGGGACTTACCGTCTTCGAAAAGACGTGCCTGATTTGGAATCGCCTCGAGGAATAAACTGTCTCGGGAGAGAGATTGGAAAGGGGACTTACCTTTTTCAAAAAGATGTGCCTGATTTGGAACCGTCTCGAGGAATAAACTGTCTCGAGAGAGAGGATTGGAAAGGGGACTTACCGTCTTCGAAAAGACGTGCCTGATTTGGAACCGTCTAGAGGAGTGAACTGTCTCGAGAGAGGGGTTGGAAAGGGGACTTACCGTCTTGGAAAAGACGTGCCTGATATGGAACCGTCTCGAGGAGTAAACTGTCTCGAGAGAGAGGACTGGAAAGGGGACTTACCGTCTTCGGAAAGACGTGCCTGATTTGGAATCGTCTCGAGGAATAAACTGTCTCAAGAGAGGGATTGGAAAGGGGACTTACCGTCTTCGGAAAAGACGTGCCTGATTTGGAACCGTCTCGAGGAATAAACTGTCTCGAGAGAGAGGGATTGGAAAGGGGACTTACCGTCTTCAAAAAGACGTGCCTGATTTGGAACTGTCTCGAGGAATAAACTGTCTCGAGAGA